>PVIW01000359.1:146407-543252 GCA_004026585.1 Noctilio leporinus | reverse complement strand
AATGGAACTGCCTTTTGATCCAGCAATTCCACTACTTGGACTATACCCAAAGAATCCTGAAACACCAATTCATAAGAACCTATGCACACCTATGTTCATAGCGGCACTATTTACAATAGCCAAGTGCTGGAAACAGCCTAAGTGCCCATCAGTGGATGATTGGATCAAAAAACTTTGGTACATTTACACAATGGAATTTTATGTAGCAGAAAGAAAGAAGGAACTTGTACCCTTTGCAACAACATGGATGGAACTGGAGAGCATTATGCTTAGTGAAATAAACCAGTCAGTGAAGGGCAAATATCATATGATCTCACCCATTACGGGATAATAATGAGCAAAACTAACAACAAGCAAAACAGAACCAAGTATATGAATACAAGGAATAGGCCTTCAGTGGTCAGGGGGAAAGGGGTTGGGGGAGGGGGGAGGCAGAGGCAAGAAAAGGGGAGCAGCTTAGACAAGAACCTAGTATAAAGGAGACATGGACAACAGGTGGGATTGACTTTGGGGGCAATGGGTGGGTGGGGAGGGGGACAGAGGGGAGCAAAAAGGGGATGGATGTAATACAACAACAATAAAATTTAAAAAAAAAAAGAGGTCTATAGAATAAACAATATAGGAAAATGTTTTCCACGTTCCTCTCTCCATCCATTTGCTCTAGTGTTCATAAAATACACCACAGACCTTCTGACTCAAACAGAAATGTATGTTCTCACAATTTTGGAAATTGAAAGTCCAAGAACAAGGTGCTGAAGGAATGACTTCTTGTGGGGCTCTGTCCTTAGCTTGCAGAGGGTGGCCTTGTTACTGTATCCTCACATGGCCTTCTCTGTGTGTGTGCATGCATACCTGGTGTCTTTAATCCTTATAGGGACACCAGTAATATTGGATTAAGGCCCCACCCTTATGACTAGTTAACTTAATGACCTTTGTAAAGGTTGTATCTACAAAGAGAGTTACATTGGGCTTCAACATTTGAATGTTGGAGGAATACATTCAGTACATAACAACACTCACGTCTAGGGTTGACTTTGAGATGTCAGCCCTGTGCTTTATCAGCTGTGGAACTTGGTTCAGGTTACTTAACGCCTCTAAAACTCAGTTTCCTCTTTGTAAAGGTGACCTGATAATACATTTATTAAGCTATCATGAGGAATAAGGTGGGTAATGTTTTAAAATGTTTAACAGTCTGGCGCTTACTAGGTTCCTTGCTCTGTCCCCTGTGTCTGTCTTTAAATGCTGGTCAAAGATATTTGCTGTCTGCTTTTTGGTGTTGGTGGTGGTGGTGGTGGGGGCGGGTAATGCATTTGACTTGACTACAACTTGCACTGAATTTACTAAGAAATTAGGGTTTTTCTCTCGCTCATGCTTAACCACTGCCACCCGCACTACACTATTCCAGGAAAGAAATTATCTACTGGAATCTTCAACTCTAGCTGTAAGAATGGAGACCTATTGTTAGGAAAATGTTGAACTCCTCAAATACCTCTTAAGTAAAAAAAAGGAATTATTCCATATCAAAACAAACAAAAAAGAAATTTGGCTTACAGATGCCATTATACATAATATAGTGAGCTTAAAATTGAATAAACTGCAAAGAAAAACTGGAAGCCTTAAAAATTAAATCAAGCTAAAATGATTTTAGTGATTTAAAAATGTTAGATAATTTCTGAGTTACCAAATCAAGATGCTGTATGAAGCAATATCTGGTCCACAATAGATGATTCACTTAAAAAATATACTTTTCCTGATGCAATGCAGAAGTTGAAAAGAGATTTAATCCCTTTTATAGTTAAACTTTTATACAATTTAGCTAAAGGGGCACGGAATCGGATGATGAAAAACCTGTTTCTTTGTTGAGTCTGGTGTCTGTCAGGAGGTTTCCAGGGGCATCTGATCATTATTCAAGCTTAAACTCAATTATTCAGAAATGCCCAGTGGATTTAACACCAGGATAGAAGCAAAAAGTTATTAAACTGCTTGGTGTTGAGTGAGGAGTGTTGCTTCCCAATTTTCAAGGTGAAATATTCAAGGCATCCTTGGAAGAATCATGTACCGTATCAACCATGCATAGTGCATGTGAAACCTGTTTGGTTAATGGGCACAATAGTGTTATATTTAACCCTGGAATATTTCCGAAAGGAATCAATGAGCTGAGTGGGTTTAGATTATACAAAAGAGACGGTGCCTAAATTCCTTTTCTTTTAAGTCATTCTATTTCCCTTTTAAATACTTTCACATCCACTTTCAGTACAGGTAGCTTAATTTCTATCATGTGCAGCTTTTCAGAACATTAGCTTTGTTTCAGGTGCCAATGATTGAGCTATGCTGGATGTGCTTGGAAAAGATCCATGTTCATTCAGGAAACTCCAGTTGAACTAGATCCATATGTCGCTAAAAAAATGTAGTGTTCTGATTGGAGGGAGTTTCTGGCATCCAGCATTATCACACATGATTTTGTTTTTGATGTGCTGTGGAACAGAAAGTAATGTTGGAACCCAAGTTCTGGGATTTTTTTTTCACACTTAACGTTCACTGAGAGCTTCCTACTTTATACACATCAACTAATTTTAATGCTATTGGATAGTATGAGGAAGGTAGTTTATCTCCATCCTTCTTAAGGCTTGGGGTTGTTAATGAGCATAACCAAGTTTGAACAGATTATAAATGACACTGATAGTTTTTCAAGGCTTCTAACTCTAAAGATAAATGTAAATAGGGTGTTATTGAACTATAACCAATGACAATACCCTCACCCAAAGCCACCACCCTAAAGAATGGGATAAGGTAAAGGGAATTTTGTCCTAAGATTGGTTCCTTGGTATTTCAGTTATAAAGCTTATTAGAAAGGCTGACAATTTTTCCAAATCCTGATATTTTAGAAGTCTCTATTAACTATTGGTGTAATACTTAAATTGTTGGTAGTCATTGTCTCTTGGTACAACTCAGCTTGATAGGATTAATTTACGAATAAGACTCTTAACACATCCTAATTTTACCTCTAGCTTCACCTGTTCTGTTTTCCTCTCTTATCCCAATAGAGTTCTTTGTTTATACAATTTGGAAGAAAAAGACCTGAAAAAGACCTTTCTCTGTGCACTTAACACTTCTCAAATAGTGGTATGTGAAGCACAATACTTAGTTTGCTTACGTTTTATTTCCTATCACAAAGCAGTACTTTCATAAAGTGCCTAAGAAGGAATTACTAAACATGAGATACAAACACATACAAAATAAAAACTCAAATATTTTAGTGAGTCAACATCTATCAATATAAAATTATTCTGAACAGGTTGCTATAAAAGCTTTGAAATGCTTGTTTGTGTTGATCATGTTGTGGACTAGGGACATGCTGTGGGCCACATGACCCCCTGACCACACTTTTGAAGAGTGATATTCTAGGCCAGTGGTTCTTGATATAGTCAACTTTAAGTCTTGTTAGTTATATATTTGTCCCATCTGGGGTTTTTTTATTGTTGTTATTAGTGTGTGGGGTTTTTTTCTTTATGTATTCTTCCTTCAGATAGAATTTTTTTAATATTTCATTTTAATTCTACTATTGGCTTTATTTTTTCAGTGGTTTCTCTAGCCTTTACTCTTATTAACACTCATCACAGCCTGCTTTCAAGTAGTATCACTCTGCTGCATGTGCAATGTAAGAATCCTACAGCAGTTTATTTGCAGTCTGCTGTGTGCCGTTGTTACACATTTGACTATTACCTGTGCCCTAAATGCCACAGATATTTTTCTTTAGACAGTTTTTATAAGGGAATGGAAATGAGAACGTCTGCTATATATGCCTTCATTATTATCATTTTTAGCATACTTCATTTCTTTTTCTCAATCCTAGTTGCCATCTGATATTATACTGTTTTTCCTGGTATTGTAATAATTATTTTCAAGACCTTCTTTCATTATTTTCAGAAAGAGGGGAAGGGAGAGAGGCAGGGAGGGAGAGAATCAATGTATGGTTGCGTTTCACCTGCCTCCAGCTACAGACCTGGCTGGAGACCTGGTTTGCAACCTGGTTATGTGCCCTGGCTGGGGAATCGAACTAGCGACCTTTGGGTTCGCAGGCCAGTGCCTTAGTGTAATAATTTTTTACCATTTTTTGTAACTCAGGTCTGATGGCAATGCAGTGACATCACTGTTATTTTCCTGGAAAATCTTTATCTCTTATTTTTAAAAGATATTTTTACTAATATGGAATTCTGGGTTGCACCCCCTCCCCCACTTTGGAAATGTCATTCTATTCTCCTACGGTTTGAATTTTTTTCTAAGAAATCTGCTATGCCCTTATCTCTGTTCAGTTTTATGTACTGTGTCTTCTCCCTGGTTGTCTTCAAGTTTTTTTGTGTGTGTTGAGTTTTTAGCAGTTTCATGTGTCTTGATGATTTTCTCATGTTTGTGTGATTGAGTTTTTTGTTTCTAGTTATGCTTTGACTGTTTTAGAGCTGTGGCTTCATTATTTTTGAGAATGTCTCAGTCATCTTTTAAATATTTCTTTTGCCTCATTTTTTTTTTTCTCTTTCCCCCTTTCAAGAATCCAGTTACAGTATTAGACAATTCGGGTTTCTTGGTTGCCTGTAACCTCTGCTCCCAAATGTCCCTCCAAGTAAATATTTATCCAAACTTTTTTAGATTATGAAGGTGAGTGTATCATTCATTGCATCTTTTTAGACCCTTAACAAGAGATAATTTAAGCCAATCTTAAGTTGTATTCACTAAGTTGAAGACCATGAACTTATTAGTTATAAGAAGCTCACGAATTCATTCACACACCCAAAGGCTGATACTACATTGTCCAAAGGCTGATACTATGTGTTAGAAAATATGATGCTAAAAGCCCTGGCTGGTGGCACAGTGGATAAGGCACTGGCCTGCAAACCCAAAGGTCACTGGTTCGATTCCCAGCCTGGGTACATAACCAGGTTGCAAGCCAGGTCTCCAGCCAGGTCCGTAACTGGAGGGAGGTGAAAGGCAATGATTCATTGATGTCTCTCTTCCTCTCTGCCTCCCTCCCTTCCCCTCTCTCTGAAAAATAATAAATAAAATATTTTAAAAAATATATGAGGCTACATTTTCACATGCATGGAGATGTTGCTGAGTTTAATATGCTTCAAATGAATTTAAAATCATTGCTGAATTAATTTTCATTTTCACCACTATATTTTCTCAAATAAGAAACTTTAATAGTACAATGAAACTCTGTAATGCTATGAATATTTTTAGTACTTTCTTAAAATGTTAACCTGAACATCCTTGCTCCAGTCCTCTGCTGTATCCTCAGGCAGAGTCTAGAGTCATTGACAAACACACCCCATGTAATTACACCCTCCAAGCGCCCTATCCCAAGAAATCTCCCTGAGCAACAGTAGGACTGTTGTACACAAGGAACCAATCCAGTTAGTTCCTGTGAGACACTCTTTTCCCTTTCCTGCTTCCGAGTTTTTTGACTTTGTGCAAAAAAAAGTCACTGTGGACAGCAGAAGTAATGCATTGGCAGCCCAGGATCCATATTCAAGAAACAGATTTTTTTTTTTTTAAGCCTGGCTGAAGTATTTTTGTTTGTTTTTTTTAAGTGAATTATCAGTATTTGCAATGGAAGAATTGCACGTAGGGCCCTCCTTATTTTCCTCACATTAGATCTCATCAGCATTAGCAGGAAGAAGACCCTCTGGGGTCATTGGAACATGTTGCTACTTCTCAGCCCCAATCTGTACCACTTCTGCACATGTCTCTCCAGGCTTTTTTTTTCTTTTTCATACTTTCCCCCTGTTCATGGAGTCTTTGTGTACACTGACCATCAATCCCTCTAACACGAAAATATTCCTACACCCTAGTAAACATTAAATACCTGCTGCAGATCCAAGGAAGCATTTAGGAAAAGAATTGCTGTTTTTTAAACTAATTTTGGTAAATTAGATGCCAATGTAGTATATTATCCAGTGATAGAGCTTTGGACAATTCATTACTTGGAACTTGGATTGTTCTGGGTACTGTATGTCACACTTGCATTTTGCTGTCCATTTTTATGTGGCCATTCTCAGAATGAAGAATAATAAAGAAAGGAAGACCATTAGGTGACTCCCGCAAAGAAGCCTGGAAGCTTTTGAGCAAGAGATGGGCATTGGGGGGATCCCCTCAGGGAACATCTTCATTTCCTGCAAAATCCATATGATAAATATTTAGTCATTTAAATTCATGCTCCTAATCCATGGTGGAATAAATAAACTGTGAACACAATGGCTTTGATATATTATACCTAACTCTCAGACACTCAGAATCTGTTTCTAAGGAGGTAGACATTTTGGAAAGGTGGGCCTACTCAAACATGGCACTGATATATTTCCACTCAACTAAATAAACCAGGGCCGCTGGTGTTCATGAGCTCCCAGCCGTCCATGTGCGCAGGGACAGACCCCACATTCTCGTGAACCGCTATTTCTCAAGGACCTGGCTTTCAATAGTAGAAATTATTTTTTTCTTTCTTTTTCTTTTTTTTCCTCTTGGTATAGATGCCAATAATCCTACAATGTCCTTGATCTTCTGTTTTGCCCCTGATATTATATAATTATTTCCTTTTTGAAGTCACTGAAAGAAATTGCAGTCCCTTTCTTTGATGTTTTAAGGGAAGATAAGTTGAAATTGGAGCAAACAAATGCGAAGAACTGTGAAAGGTTTTTCCTGGCTCTGTCACTAACATTTGTACAACTTCAGAAACTCAAAAGGGCAGAACAATTCTTAAAAAAATAAGTTTATATTAGTGTTGATTGTATTCGGTAGACAAAGTTATTTGGGTAAATTCAGGAAAAGAACAATATTGAAAAAAATTATTCTTGGTTGTGCTCCAAGGAAAAAGCAAGGGTGAGCACAACTTTTAAAAAGTCCATGAAAATATAAAGTGTTTTTCTCTATGTTTCTTCTTTCTCCTCTCCTCAGTACTCTCTGGGCTGTCTCTTTGCTTTCTTTTTTTTTTTGCTTCCCTTTCATTTTTTTCTATTTTCTTTCTAGTTTTGCCATATTCCATAAAGGATTTGAAGCAGCTTTCAAGACAAATAAATATGAACTATGTGTGTGTGTTTATGAAGTAGGTGTGGTAATCATTCAAAAGTGAAAATACAAGGAACCAGGAATGAAATTAGTACATAAATGTGTGCTATAGTAACTACTACATTTACTAGAGAAAGACCACAAATTTTGGCTTTGAAATTTCTAGCAGCCAATATGAAGAAGGCAGCACTGTGATTTATATGGTTCTCAATGTTTGTGGGACAGGCTTTCTCAGCATTGGCATTATTGACATTTTGGGCCAGATTTGTCTTTGTTATACTGTCCTATTGCATTGTAGGATGTTTAGCAGCATTCTTGACTTCTGCCCAGCAGAAGCCAGAAACATACCTGCTTCTCAGTCTTAGCAACTAAAAAAGTCTCCAGAGAATGCCAAGTGGGACACAAAGCCACCCACCATTGGGAACCACTGCATTAGAAAAAGGGCAAACAAATGACAGGATTTGGGAAAAGTCCAACCAGTTCAGATCCAACTTGTGGCATTTGCATTTTTTGTATTTTAGAAAACTTACTTGGTGAAAGTTCAATACCTTTAAAATAAAACATTTATATAAGTCTTCACTGATTTATTTCATTAGGTAAATCTTTGATTCTGCAAATATAGTTAGACTTTTAGTCACTTTATCATTTACTTAGTTATTAGATTGTGATTATGCTAATATAAAAATCAGTATGGTTAAGAGCTCATACCCTTTTTTTCCGGTGTCTTGTTCCACTCCACTAATTACTAGCTGAATAACTTCTCTGAATTTCATATACAAAACTGCTTAATAGTAGCTCTGTGTCCATGGTAGTTGTAAGAATTGTGTGTGTGAATATAGGCGAAGAGCTTTGGATAGTACCTGGATCTTAACAAGTACTCCATGATTATGAGATAACAAAAAACTATTTTCATTATTACCTATTATTAGTAACTTTCTGCAGTAGTAGAATATATAATAAAACTGAAAACCTGAACTGTCCCCACTTTTCTTTTACTTTCCTGAAATTTGCTCTGCTATGACTTCAAGTGAATGAGATCACATTTCCACCATTCATATTCCAGGCATGATATTTGACTCAGCAGTTTTATTTATTGTCCCTTCTTCCCTTTGCTGCTAGAAGCAGAGGTTGCAAAGTGATGTTCTTTTTGTTGTTGTTGTTGTTCATATGTGGATAGTGTTATCTGGTGGCTAAGTTTTTACAAATAGATATGTAAAGAGTGTTTCGTTTTGTTTTTTTTTTGGCTCCTATTCTCCCTCTTACTACAGTTCCTCCATGTTTCCATAGAGAGAGCATCTTCCTAATTATTTTAGGAGACTTAAATAATGACTCATATGAATAATTGGTATATTCTTCTGAATGGTTGGACTAGTTCTCCCATCTCCTGAGCTTTCCTTTTTTATTTTTTTAATTGAGGAGCCCTGCTGGCTGGCCTCTGCTGATTTTTGTGGAGTTTCCACATTGCCAGTTGCTTCTGGGTTCTCTGAGGTCCCTCCTGAAGTGGAAAAATGTGCCTCTCTCCCTTTCTCACTTTTAGCGTTTTAAGTGGGTATCAAAGACTATTACTTTGATCTCATTGTTTTTTATAGAATTTAAAATGTATTGCGTAGTTCAGTTCATTATAGTCTTCTCTGTCTCCTCACCCCTTTCTGCCCTCCTGCGTAGACGAGGCCCAACTCTGGCGCGTCCACACACTCTGTGCCACCTCCTCCTTGACCACAGGACTTCCCTGTGGGCCCGCGAGTACACTTCTCAGCTCTCAGCCCGCGTTACCTTGTAGGGGAAGGCCATTGCCGGACAGCCTCACCTCATGTTTCTGAAGCCCAGTTTTGGACACAAGTTGGGTCTGGACTCTCCAACATATTCATAAAGCGAGTTGAACATTTGAGGAATTATTTCAAGATGGATAGATTTTAATTCTGGCAATAAAACCAGGCCTCTGTGAACAGTTACTCAGCCAACTATTAAAACTGCCTTCACCTTTGGTTTATTAGTTACATTGTCAGAAATGTTTGAAAGTTGAAAACATACTGTTTTTCTTAGAATGGTTTCTAAGCAAAGGCTTGGTAAACATTCCAGATGAATTCTGAGGCAGTAAATTGCATATCACCACATTAATTCTGAAATACATTTATACATCACTGGCCCTGTATGAGGCATAGCCTTGGGTACTTCTGTCCAGGATCCTGGCTAGAATTGTTTTCTGTCGCCCAGCAGAGTAAATTTCTGATCTTGGCAACAAGACATGAAATTACCCGTGCTAACTCATATGTCTGATAAATATGCTCTTCTGTTTTTTCCTAATTATACTCATCTCTGAAATTCATAATATATCAGTGTCTTTGAGTTTGAACCTCCTCCTTTCAGTTTTAAAATTCCGTCTTCAAGAGCAACTTACTATTGGACAGTCTGTTTAGTTAATTGTGTCCTCTCTTAGATTCTTCTCCCACAGTGACATTTGGGTGTCTGGGGGAGGCATAAACCGCTGGTGGTATTGCTGGGTACTCAGGCTGGCCTCTGCATATTCAGGTTTCCATAGCAACCTCCCTGGTCCACCTGACTGGCCCTGATCTCCCAGCATTAGAAGTGGAGGTCAGCAGCTAATCTTCTCCTCATTTCTAATTTCACTGTAAGATGGGGGTTGGTGGGGTTCCCAGGCTCCAGCGGCCTCACCTTGGCTCTCCTTGGCATTGGAGTACCCCTGCAGACTCCACGTGGCCCTGGTCATAGTTCTCCCATCAAAGGCTGTACCCTAGTGTGCCCTTGGAGGATTGGAGGGATAGAGGGTTCCCTTTGTACCGCACAGGATATGAGAGGATCTTAGGAATGCTTCAGTCTGACTGTTCATTTACTTTTCACTCTACCCCATAGGCTTTTCCTTGGGGTGCTTGCAGGTCAGGGTAGACATGGACTGCAAAGTCCCAGGTGTAAATAGAGTCAAAGACTTGCTTTATTGCTTACTCAGTTGACCCAACACATTTTCCTCCCTCTGGGATTTGCTCATGTATCACTCTGATTCTCCTGCCTTTGTTGCACCTCTTTGGTTTGCTTTTCTCCCATCTCTAGGACCAGAGGGATAGCTTTTGGCTTTTCCTTCCTCTTGCCATATGCTACTTACAGCTAGGTCAGCAAGCCCTATGCTTTGTCGTCATGGATACTCTTTTTTCACTGAACTGTCATTCAGAGAAGCAGAGATGCCACTGTCTTGATGCTGTCTCTAACATAGGACTATAACCTGAGACCTCTAGGCTGGATGTGTAAAAGACTTTGAGGAAAAAAAGTCTTTTTCACCACAAACTCTGGGTTTTTAGGGCTTGATGCAAAATCCTATTTCAAATGTCAATTTCTTTCCATTTCTTTTATATCAACCGTAATCTCCCTTGGAGCTTGTGTACCACTGCCCCCTAAAGCATGTTTAAATGAGAGTGCATGTAATACATACACACATACACACACTGATCTGGCAGAAGAATGAATTGGCAGACAGGAAGGTGGATGTCAGATAAAGTTATATATGCCTCGCTAATGCTCAGTATTATTATGGTTAAACCACGTTGCTCTCCGTTGTTACAGTATTTTTCTCATCAAATGTGGTGCTTACAACTTTTTGGAAGAAAATTTTCCAATATTAAAAAAAAAAAAAACTTTCATTGTATTCCAGTATCAAGTAAAAAGGGTTTGGGAATTATATATGGTTTTGAGTCCCCCATTTAGTCTTTTGGGACTTACTATTCATTTTATGTTTACATGCCTTCTAAATAATTTTATATCTGATTACTGAGGGCTTTCAACGACACCTATAGCTCTGTCATGGTTGAAAAGCTGGTTAAAAACTGCACTGCAATGTAAATGATGGTTTTTATTTTCAACTTCAACAGCTGTCTTCCTCAAGGATATATTCATATGAAGCTTCAATAACTACTTACATTGATTCAGGAGAAAAAATAAAATAAAACTTTCAATTTAGAGGAGAGGCAATTAGGTCCCAGTGTTCATTTGATGATTCCTTCCCTTTTGAGCTTATAGTGTTAACCAGGACATGGGCTGAACATTCTTAGAAAGCAAGGGTTATTTCAGGAGTGTGGTAGAATGACAGGGGCTGTTAGGATCAGGGGTCTGTGTGCCAGTCCTTCTGAAGACCCTCTTTAAGCCACAGTGTACTCATTCAGTCAGCACTTATTAGACTGAACCAAGTGGGTGTAAGAATAGCCCAAATAATAGTAGCTGGCATTAGCTAATGGCTTACTTATTTAATCTTCACCAAAATTATTTGCTAGTGGTATTGTTTAAAGGGGCCATTTCATACATAAGGGAGCCAAGGCACAGAGACCTCCATTAATTAATTGCTCAATGTCATTCAGGTTTATGTCAGCCATTATACCACCCAGGTAGTTTCATTCCAGAAACTTCTGTCTTCACCACTCAACTGTTGTTGAGGTGATCTTAATTTTCTATTTATTTGTGTAGTGATTATTCTCATTTATTATATATTTATCCATTGTTCTGGATAGATGCTAGATTCGTGAGTGAGTTTCTCATGAGCAAAGGCATGTGAAAATGACTAGGAAACCACGTAGTGCATTGTGAATGTGAACGTGTGTTCATTATTATTGTATTTGTATCATTGGGCCTTTTTAGTTATTTAAAAATATCTTCATTTTGTATGGAGTTCCCTTCCTGACCCATTTGATAAGCCTTAATATTTACACAGTCACAAAAATTGTACTGTATTACATAGTACTTCAAGTAACCTGTATCCTGAAAGAACCATTTGAGACATTGTTTTATGCTATGAACTATTTTATACACAAAAATATGCAACATAGATGATGATTATAAACCACACCATTGCCCTTCTCTTAGCCTTGTTGTGAATGTTCTCTCATTGTGTTGCATTTTATACAGGTAAACCCAGAATACTGGCTCATGCTTTGTTGTGATAGAATTCTTCCACAGTAGAGAAGCAACCATGTATTTTAATGGCCTCCCCCATTTTAATAATACGAGTTTGCACTAAGACCAGCTGCCAAACTGTACAAAATGTTAGAAATTTTAACCTGACACTTCAAAACTATAATGGGGTTCGTGTAGTTGAATGTGGGACTGTTTTGAGTGTGAGGACCACACACTCCTTCCATTTAGTTGGATAATCTGAAGTGTGGTTGCTACTTCCTACTCACTGACTGCTGCTGCTACCTGCCTCAAATTGTCCTTGGCTCTTTGTAAACCTGCAGCCAGAAACATATTTGAATTTTCCCCCTGTAGCACTTGCAAATCCAATTTTTATGTATAGCTAAGTGCTCTTAGCTTTTCCTCTACCGACTACTGGAGCCTGGTTCCTAGCAGGCCTGTAACGACGCCAGATCTAGCCTATGTAATGCTGTTTGTAATGAGAAATCTAAACAGGGAATGTCAGTGAGGCATGGCAGGAATGTGTTTCCATTGGAGAAGTCAGTGTAGAGAAAAAATATAAGCAAAGCTGTGTCCAGAAGGCCTTTTCAGCTGGCCATGATGGAAAACTAATGTTATTGTGCATAGGCTGTTGCTCTGCCAGCCCTTCCTCACAAATTTGCTTTTTCTCCCCCTTCCCCTCTTTTCCCCTCCCCTCCCCTCCTTTCCTCTTTCATCTGTCCCTTCCCCTGCTCCCTCTCTTTCTGTGGGCTCTGCTGACTGTTTGCTCAGGTGGACAGTGACACCATTTGGAATGAGCTGCACTCGTCCGGGGCTGCACGCATGGCTGTTGGCTGTGTCATGGAGCTGGCTTCCAAAGTGGCCTCGGGAGAGCTGAAGGTGAGGTCTGGGTTGCATTAAGTGTGGGAAATCCAGAGAAGAAGCTGAAGCAGACATGTTGTTGTTTGGGAATTGCGGGGAGTGTGGTGTGCTAATAAAAAGAAAGGGGCAGGGAAGAGGGCAGGGAGGCGGCCACTGAGGTGTGGTAATAACTGGTCTGCAGGTAGGGAGTCACTGATCCTGCTCCGAGGGTCTTCCTCCCCTTGGGGAGGCGCTGCGGTCAGGGCGCACTGGTGTGTTTTTAAGAGCATAGAAGCGGCCAGTAAAGCTATGGTCCAGGTTAAAAATACCCAGTATATACATATCTGTCATGCCCTCCCAGGGCTCTCTTTTGAAGTGATTTAAAAAATATGATTCCTGAGTACTATGTATAAGCTCAGAATACCACCCAGAGTGAAGGGGTGAGGGTGGGGGAGAAAGGTAAATATCAGACGGGAAGGATTGGGAGGAAGAAGGAAATTGTTGATTAGAAGGGTAATGATCCAAAGTATGTTTTTCCATGAAAGAACTTCAAAACTGAGCTACGCTTTATTGTTCTTTTCTTTTTACGGTCTCTTCTTTTCTACATCATATGAAAGAACAATGTCCAAGCCCAGTGTTTCCCAGTCTAAACAATTTATAAAAGCCAGAGACCTGACAGACGTTGACATTTTATTTGGTATTTTAACAGTGCTATTTAAAGGTATACTGTGCATCTTGAATGCAGTTGCCCTGTAAACTTTGTTGGTGCTAACATGGTTTTTTAATGCACTACTTTACACACTTCATAATAAAATCTGGGAACTGATTGATTTGATATTTTTAGCAATTGTGAGGCTTCAGGGAAATATATTGTGATCAACAACACAGGCACTGTGAATTTTGTTAATCTAAAATAAAGTCTAATTAGGATTATTTTTTCTTTTTTTAATTGAATTTAATGGGGTGACATTGGTCAATAAAATTATATAGGTTTCAGGTGTACAATTCTATAATACATCATCTGTATATTGTATTGTGTGTTCACCAAGGATTATTTTTTCTTTATTTCTAATGAATTATATTCTGTTTCACCTGGCTGTTCCACTTGTGATTAAAAATTCAGGTTAGAAATCTATACTTTATAATGAATTGTATCTCCCAGAAGTCTTTGCTCTAACTCTGTAAGAAGGCAGACTCTACAAAAGTATAATTTTGATGAGGAAGATATATATAGTTGACATGATCAGCATCTGGACATTAGTTGCTCATCACAGGTCATTTATGGGACCATTATAAGTTGTTTACTACTCAGTCTTTATCTTTGGCAATGAGCTATTGAAGAGAGAGGAGGACTGAGCCTTATGGACAGGTTTTGGCTGTCTCCCAGTCGCACTGCAGCAATAGTCCTTTTTGTTAGAGTATGTCACTTGCAGCACTAGAATTAATGGACTTTTTACAAAAATCATATTTGAAGGCCTTCATTTCAAAAGAATGCAAATGACAGAACAATAGCTAGGCCACAGCATTAGTTTGTAATTGATTGTGCTGGCCCATTTCATAACAAAGGAAAAGGATTATGTGAGCATTCAGTTTCTAATCATTTTGATTTTGTGCAAGTTGAATCAGTGACTCAGACACCTTCTCAAGTGGAATGCCCCCATATCATACTGCAAATCATCATCATTATCAGCCTCACAGAATGCAGAATTGCCAAATATAGGTGTGAAGACTGTTGAACAAAAACCTAATTCTGCTTTCTGGAGGGAGTCATTTGAAACAGCCAATTACAAACAAAGTGTCAGTGACATAGAATGGACATGCTGACCACCAGCTGTACTAACATTGACTATTTATGTTAAGAACAAGGATTCATACAGATGCTTTCTCCCCACTTGTTCAAGAAATTAGTAGGTATGGTGAAAAAAAAAGAAAGGAGAAGAATAGCAAAAAAGGAGCCAGCCTAAGAGTCAAGAAATTTTAGTCCAGGCTTGCCACTTAAATGCTGGCTGTGTCATGTGGGGCAATGTCACTTCATTTCTCTGGGCTCCCAGTTCTTGTGCAGGATCAGCAGGGGAGAACTGGTAATGATGAAGGTGGTGTGTGGTGTTGGCCTGCTGAGCTATTTGCAGATGCAAAGTGGATCTGCTTCTCAGTGATACTCATCATGGCACACCAAAGAGCAGATATCCCAAAACTAATTTCAACTTAGTTTGGTGAGTATTCCAGATTTTTAGCTGGTTTTTCTTTAGTTCAAGACAGGCAGGATCATCACAAAGGCACCAGTGCTGACAGGCCAAGAGACCTATGGGAATGCTATTTGGGGAGGGGAACAGTTACAGACAATTTGCGGCCACAGAGAACTCAGGTTTAGAGCTACTCAGCATCCACCTGTCCCGAACTTCAGTATGACCCACTGGCCAGGAGCAGTGACACTCTTGGCTGTGTAGCCACTTTATTCAGGGGTAGGAAGAAGGGGGCTTATTTGAGGACTGATCAGACATATAAAAAGAGAAAACTTTGGGCTTCATTTTTTGCTTTCTGCATCTGCATTCAGTTTTCACATTTCTTACCATTCTCCTAGGAAAAGCAATAACTGAATGAAACAACATTGTCATATTAAAGTGCTACATCTTTTGAGCTGCACTAATTTTGCTTAGAAAATACAGAATTAAAAACCTTGTTTCCAATAAGGGCCTGGATGGAGTGCTCAGCTGAGGGGCGAGACAGCCAGAAGGAGGTCACTGAGCTCATAGAGGATGGGAACCCAAAAGATGACAAATACATACGAAAACGGGCAAATGCCAAGTACACATTTAATTACCCGTGATTTTTTCTTGTTGCTGAACTTATCATGACCACCTCCCTAATTCTGACCTCTTCATTGCGGGTACTGAAACGGAATGAAATAGAATTAACCAGGCACAGGGAGAGGTAGAGGGTCAAATGCAGATGCTTAACTAGACTGCAGACAGCAAACTGTGGCCTAAGTTGGTGCACTTGTGATATAGAATAGACACACTCAGTGGAGTTTAGTAAAAACTAGGAACACTTTAATTTTCTAGGATTTTAACAAGATATTTAAAACACACACACACGTGGAAATTTCTCAAATCTACAAATGCTCCAATTGGCTATATTTCAGATTCTGATACCAAGAAACACCAAGATTCTGAAAATGCTTAAAAAATGTTTGATATATTGGAAACTGTAATTGGAAGAATAGTTATGTCAAAATGATTTTATTATTCTATATGACATTTTTAAATTTTCACCTGAGGATATATGTATATGCACATACATATATATTTATTTAGATTTTTATTTTTAGAGGGGAAGGGAGGGCAAAAGAGGGAGAGAAATGTTCATGTTCAGTTGCCCCTTCTATACGTCCTGACCAGGAACCGAATGATAATCAAATTGGTGACCTTTCAGTTTGCAGGATAATGCCCCAAAACTGAGCCACACCAGTCAGAGCAGGATTTCTTTTTCATGATTTTAAAGAGAGGGAGGGGGAGACAAAGAAAGAGAGACAGACATACAGAGAGAGAGAGAGAGAGAGAGAGTGTGAAAGAGAGAGAGAATGTGAGGGAGTGTAATATATTGATCAGTTGTTTTCTGTAGATGCCCTGACCAGGAATCAAACCTGAAACCTATATATATATCCTGACTGGGAGTTAAACCTGCAGCCTTTTGCTGTACAGGACAGTGTTCTAACCAACTAAGTCATCCAGCCAGGGCCCTATAGGACATTTTTTAAATTATGTCTACAGATAAAAAATTTCTCTAAAATATGAATATTTTTAAGTTATAAATGACTCAGTAGTTGGTTCAAATGACATTACAAAATGTCAAGTACACTTTAAATACAATTTTTATTGATCAATTATACCTCAATAAAGATGGGAAAAAATGCTTCAACCCTTATCAAGTGTTACTCTTAAAGATTTATTTGTAAAAACTTTTCAATTACAGTTTACTTTATCATTTTGTCTTAGTTTCAGGTGTACAGCATAGTGCTTAGACAGTCACATACTTTACAAAGTGCTCCCCGCAATATTTCCAGAACCCATCCGGCACCATACATAGCTGTGGCCGTATTATTGACTGTATTCCCTATGATCTACCTTATATCCCTGTGACTGTTTTGTAGCAGCCACTTCTTAATCTCTCTATGTCTTTTCACTCGGTCCTGCAGTGCCCCCCTGCTCCGGCAGACACCAGGTCACTCTGTCTGTGAGTCTGTTCCAACGTTGTTTGTTCTCTAGATTACACATCTGAGTGAAATCATATGGTTTTATCTTTCTCTGACTTATTTCACTAAGCGTAATACCCTCTAGGTCCATCCATGCTGTCACGTATGGTAAGATTTCACACTTTTTTATGGCTAATATTTCATTGTATCTGTAAACCACTACTTTTTATCCACTTGTCCATTGATGTGTACTTGGGTTGCTTCTGTATGCTGGATATTGTAAATAACGCTGCAGTGAATATAGAGGTGTAGGTGTTTTTCCAAATTAGTGATTTGGGCTTCTTCAGATGAATACCCAGAAGTGGAATCACTGAATCATTAGGTAGTTCCATTTTTAATTTGTGGGGGGAAACTCCACACTTTTTCCCAGTGGCTGCACTAGTCTAGATTCTCACCAACAGTGTATGAGGGCTCCCTTTTCTCCACATCCTCACCAGCACTTGTTGTTTGTTGACTTATTGATGATGGCCATTCTGACAGGTGTGAAGTGATATCTCATTCTGGTTTTAATTTGCATTTCTCTGATGGTTCATGGCATTTAGCATATTTTCATACGTCTGTTGGCCATCTGTATGTCTTCTTTGGAGAAGTGTCTCTATTCAGGTCCTCTGTCAATTTTTTAATTGAATTGTTTGTTTGTTTGTTTTGGTGTTAAGTAGTATGAGTTTTTAAATAAATTTTGGATATTAATTCGTTTCAGATGTACTATTGGAAAATATCTTCTCCCATTTAGTGGGCTGTCTTTTCAGTAGCTGGAGACCCTTTTTTAGTTTGACGTAGTCTCTCATTTGTTTATTTTTTCTTTCATTTTCCTTGCCCAAGGAGATATCAAGGAAAAATATTGCTAAGGGAAATGTCCAAGATTTTACTGCCTCTGTTTTCTTCTTGGAGTTATATGGCTTTGTGTCTTCAATTTAAGTCTTCAATTCATTTTGAGTTTATTTTTATATATATGGTGTAAGAAAGTATTGTCATTTCATTTTTTCTATGGATCTGTTTAATTTTCCCAATGCTATTCTTTCAGTACGCTGTCTATACCCCATTGTATGTTCTTGCCTCCTTTGTGAAATATTAGTGGACCATATTAGTGTGAGTTTATTTTGGGGTCCTCTATACTGTTCCATTGGTCATTATATATTTTTTATATCAATATCATGCTAGTTTTTTAAGTTTTTATTTTAAGATTTCATTCATTATTTTCAGAAAGAAGGGCAGGGAGGGAGGAAGAAAGGGAGAGAAACATCAATGTATGGTTGCCTTTCACCTGCCTCCAGTTATAGACCTGGCTGGAGACCTGGCTTGCAACTTGGTTATGTGCCCAAACGGGGGAATTGAACCACTGACCTTTGGGTTTGTAGGCTGGCACCAATCCACTGAGCCACACTAGCCAGGGTCTTGCTGTTTTAATTACTATGGCTTTGTAGTATAGTTTGATATTAGGTGGTATGATTTCTCCATTGTTGGTCTTCTTTCTCAAGATCACTGAGGCTATTTGGGGTCTTTTAAAAGGTTCATTTTGATGCTATTTTGGCAATGTTATAATGTCATTAAAAAATAAAAACCACTTTAGCTGTCTGGAAATTTTTGTCAAAAAACATTTTATTATTTGAACATAGCTGGGTTTTTAATGTTTAAATGGATATTGTGATCTTATGTTGATAATAGTACCTGCTTTTCATTGAGTACCTCCTACAGACTGGGCAGTTTACATGTAATTTACCGTCCTCAAATGGCCTTTGAAGTACAAGACATGTAGCACCAGTTGGGTACAAATTAAGAGACATCATTACTTTTTATAGATTATGTACACAGTTGAATACATTACAAAGCCCATAAATTTGTCAACCCTCTGCTCTCTTTCAGCTATAGAAGTGATTTCTTACAGAGGTAGCACAAACATTTAAAGAAAAAAAGAGTGAAAGCAACCTCTTTCAAATGGTTTAGATTCTCTTTTTTTAAATTACTATAAAATATTTAATACATAAAGATAAGAAGTTACACTAATAACTTGAAAAGCATAATAATAAAGTAAGCACATTTGAGTTCTTCATCTAATCTAAGAAATAGTACTTTACTAATACTATTCAAGTTCTCTCATTATTTATTTTATTCCTATCTTTTGACTCAGGAGCAACCATTAATCTATTGTATTCTTAGTTATTCCTTTCCATTTTTTAATAGTGTTAACTATGTGTTTTAAACCTTTATACAAATAGAATCATATGGAATGTATCATTTCTCAGATTTCTTGCTCCCCACTTAAAATTGTTATAAAAATTTACCTATACAGATTTTTTTAAAGATTTCATTTATTATTTTTAGAGAGAGGGGAAAAGGGAGAGGCAGAGAGGAGAGAGATATCAATGTATGGTTGCCTTTCACCTGACTCCAGCTACAGACCTGGCTGGAGACCTTGCTTACAACCTGGTTATGTGCCCTGGGGAATCAAACCAGCAACCTTTGGGTTGGTAGGCCGGAACCTTATTTACTGTGCCACCAACCAGGGCACCTATACAGATTTATATAGCTATAATTCATTCATTTTCATTGCTATAGGCCATTCCCTTATATATCATAATTTGTTTATTCATTCTTCTGTTGGACAGTTTAGTTGTTTTCAGGTTTTTGCTCTATTGAGCAATGCTATTATAAACACTCTTGAATATGCCTGCCTTTTCACTATGGCACAACTCTTGAGTAAACTGGCAAGTGAACTCCTAAGTTCAAAACGTAATAAATTCCGGTAATGCAAAGTAGAATTCCAAAGTCATTTTGCCACGATGACCTCAGCTAAAATGGCAGTTTAAACCTCTGAAAAATTTTTTCTTCATAAAATCAAGACAAAGGTGGCAAAAAATCTGTCAGGATTAATTTTTTAACTCTGGGAATTAAGCAAAAACTCACAACAACTTAAGCATTTCCAGTTCCACCATAGCCCTAACAAATAGCAACTTGTGTTCTCACTGAAAACCATGAATTGAACGGTCTCCAGAGGGGGCAGCATGAGGTTGGAGCTTCTTCAAAGACTCATTTGCAGAGAATTGTCCTTCTTGGCCCTTTTACTGCTTCAGTACAGGATCCCACTTGCAAGGCTGTATTTATTTGATCTGATTTTAGATTTCATCAGATATGAAAAGTCTTTTCCCCAGAAGCATTTCTTGCAAAATAAAATAAAGGCAATTGATTAACTTCATGGCTACCTGTAGTGGCAAATAATGGTGGAGAAAGCAGTGGACTAACCAAAAGCTTCAAAGGAAAAACTGGGGAATGAGATGCACATAAGGGCTATGAAATGCCCCACCACATTTTAAAGAATCTGGAAGACCACATGTATGATAAAATTTTGATCACATTCAGAAGATACCGGAGAAGACCCCACACTCTCATCTTGAAGTGACTTTGAGGCTTTGCTCAAACAGGAAGTGAAGGTCAAGGTGGAGTTTCCAGCTACCTGGTTGACTATTAAAATTAACCATCATAATAGCTAATGAGAGATTTAGGTTAAATTGCTCAAATATACTGTCATTCTAACTTTATAAGTTCTATTATTTTCCAACTCCCAATGCAGCACAGGTTTAATAAGGGCAGTATTCTTTCCTTTTTAAATTCTAGAAATACTTTCTTCCTGGGTGGCAAGTAGGGTGTGGCACACAGGGAACAGAAATCATCTATGTGATATTACCATTCATAGTAATATAAATATAAATTTCTAGTTAAATTTTCATTATGAACATGAAAATATTTTGATACATTTTATTAAAGAAATTCCAAACCTACAGACTAGTTGCAAAAATTTTACAGTGCCGTGGACATGGACTACTGTGTGGGGAATGACCATGGGAGCAGAGGGTGGGCTGGGCAGAAGAGGGGCAAAGAGGGGAAAATAGGCCAACTGTAATAAAATAAACAAGAATAATAAAAATTAAAAACAATTTGCAATGCAAAAAAAAAAAAAAAGTGAGTTCAACACACACACATAGGACCCCTTACAGAAGTCTAGGGGCTACTGGTTCCAGCCATTTGAGAAAATCTTTGTCTAGTCATCAGTTTACCACTCAGTTCACCAAGCAAAACTTCCGTGTGCCACACACAACATACAATGCAGACTTTATAGAATTAGTTCATAAAGTCAATTAAGGAACAAAACAACGAACTCTGGAGAGGGGTGAAGAGATCTGATTTCCAAATTACCATGTTGTGTTGTTGGAAATGCCCCCAATTTTCAACATAAAATTATGAGACATGCAAAAAAAAATACATGAATCCATATTAAAAATAAAAGTACCAATTAAAAAATGACTACATAAACTCATATAAATGATAATATAATTGTATTTTTTGTTTGTCACTCTTTTTCTCCTCTCAGGTTAAAACACAACTGGGTACAACAGTAACCATAAATCTGTGTTCATAGGCACAAGGTGCATGAAAATGTAGTTTTTAGGACAATGGTAGCCCAAGGGAGGACATTAGCAATGGAGCAATATAATAGCAAAACAAAATGGCCCTGGCTGAGTAGCTCAGTTGGTTAGAGCATCATCTCTGTACACCAAAGTTTTATACTACGTTGAGGCACATACAAGAATCAAACAATGAAAGCATAAATAAATAAAAAACAAATTGAGCTCTGGCTGGTGGCACATTGGGTAGGCACCAGCCTACAAACCCAAAGGTTGCTGGTTCAATTCCCAGCCAGGGCACATAACCAGGTTACAAGCCAGGTCTCCAGCCAGGTCTGTAACTGGAGGCAGGTGAAAGGCATACATTGCTGTCTCTCTCTCTCTCTGCCTCTCTCCCTTCCCCTCTCTCTAAAAATAATAAATAAAATCTTCAAAAAAAAATTGATGTCTCTTTCTCTCCTTCCCTCCCTCCCTCTCTCACCCACCCCCCCCCAAAAAAAAAATTAAAGAAACTAAAGTTATTAAAATTTGGTTCATGTGTGAAATAGATTGTTAGATATTAAGGTGTTAATTATAATCCACTGGGCAACCAGTAAGAAAATAACTTTTATAATGTATTAAAAGAAAAGACAAGGAAATTAAAATGGTACACTAGAGAATACCTATTTAACTTAAAAGAAGGCAGTAATGGAAGACTCAAGCAACAAAAACAGCAAAAGAAAAAAATGATGCAGACAGAAGAAGTGACCCAAGTCATTGTACCAATTTCAAACCTCAATAGCAGCACATAAAAACCCCCAGTGCTTGTCATTCTTGCCTATATTTACCATTTCTAGATTTCAAAATGTTTGCCAATCTTGTGGGTGTAAAATGCCATCTTATAATGGATATCTGTTGTCAGATACAGATGAATTAAATTTGTTACATTCTTCTTAAACCTTTTCTTGATAATTTCATAACCATCTCAAGTTAAGCTTTTTGTATAGCATTACTACCTTTTTTTTCCTCTCTTGTGTTTGCCTGGTTTGTTTACCATCCTTTACTTGCTGGCACCTTATCCACTGTGCCACCAGCCAGGGCCCTTACTGTATATTTTAATTAAGGAGTTAACCTCATTTCTGTTTATTATGACTGGCAGTATACACAAATTTTGTCATCAAATTTTGTTGTTTTCATCTTGTCCCACTATGTCCTCTTTCCTTTACTCACCACTTGCTTTGTTTTCGATTGAAAGTTTTTTTCTCTATGTTGCATCTACTTTTATTATTTTTTATTTTTTTTAATATTTTATTTATTATTTTTAGAGAGTGGGGAAGGGAGAGAGGCAGAGAGAGAGAGAGAGACAGAAATCAATGTACGGTTGCCTTTTTCACCGGCCTCCAGCTATGGACCTGGCTGGAGACCTGGTTTGCAACCTCATTATGTGCCTGGGCTGGGGAATTGAACCTGTGACTTTTGGGTTCACAGGCTGGCACCTTATCCACTGAGCCACCAGCCAAGGCTCTGCATCTACTTTTAAAAACAATACCCACATCATTTCTATTGTTTTAGTAATACTTAAAATTTAACCCAACTATTTAACCAGTCTTAAACTGAATTGTTCCCTATTCTAACAAGAAATTTAGAATGGTTTGAAGGTGGCTATACTGTCCTAACTGATATGCTATTATGATTCAGTATTTTAGTTTTATATATATTTTTAAATAAGATCACTAATAAGACATTATAATACTGTTTTGAATCACCACTGTTACTTTATACTTGCCTACATCTTTATCATTTTCCTTATTCACCATTTATCTTTGTATCTGAAACTTATACTAAGATTGTTTTCTTTCCTCCAATACTTTTTTTAGAAGTTACTTTAGTGATGGTTTCTCAATTTTTATTTATCTGTGATATCTTTTTGCCCTCATTCTTGAAAGATAGTTGTTAAGTACACTGTTAAAGGTTGATAATTTTTTTCAGTACTTTGGAGACTCTCGCAATGTTTTTCTCGTTTCCAGTTTTGACAAGGAAAATACCAGTTGGAAACATAATTATTGTTTCTTTTAGATAGTGTGTTTTTTCTTTCTGGTCACTTTTTTTGTGTCTTTTTTGACTTTGATATTCTATATTTTCCTTACCATGTATCTAATAGTGGATTTTAGCCATTCACAATGATTTGAAATATATACTAGCAAAGCTGAAATTTAATGCAAACCTATATGTTGATACTTTGTGGTAAGTCATCTGTATCAGACTAAAATTAACCTTGCTGATTTCAATGATTAATTGTTTAGGTACAGAACAATGTGCATTACTTATCTAATATATACCAGGAACTACTGTAAATACTGAAAACACCAAGCCACAGAAATGAGGTATTCCTATGGAGAGGATAAATGGAGAAACAAGTACCCATGTGATCAAAGTTTGGGTTAAAATACACACTATGGATTTAAGAAGCATACAAGAGGATTAGAGGGAGCTTTGGGAAAGGTACCAGCTCTGTTAACTCTGGAAGACTTCAGTGATGGTGAGAGATTTGAGCTGAATAATATAAAGAAAGAGTCACATAGAGATGTAGGGGAAGAATATTCCATACAAGAGAAAAGCAAATACATAATCTTTCTTGTAGAATAGAGTGAATAAGTCTTGACATGTTGAGGGATCTGTGAGAAGGCCTGTGTGTCTGGATTTGAGTTATCTGCAGAGGGACTAGCAGGTGTTGATCTTTAGTCAGTGGCTTAATAATGGGATTGAAATATGCATACAGCATTGCCATTTCAAATACATTTTGCCACCAACTTGGCCTTTCTTAACATTTTTTACTGTTTACCCCAAAGTGGCACAACAAAACTAAGGTATGGAATGGCAAATTTGTGTTGACTGCAATTTTGATCTAGGTCTTAAACTGAAGACAAATGGATCTTAATAATGACTGATGGATACCACTTGAAGAAATTCATTAAAAGATAGTCAGATAAGCCTGTGATTATCTTACCGAAAAGACTGGGATGTTTTTTATCGATTTGAGAGAGAGAGGAAAGAGGTGAGGGGGAAGGAGAGAGGGGAAGAGCGACATGCATGTGAAAGAGAAACATTGAAAACACCCGTTGGTTATCTTGCGTATGTGCCCTGACTGGGGATGGAACTGGCAACCTAGGTACGTGCCCTGACTGAAGGATTGAACCCACACTTCCGGTGTATAGGAAGATGCTTCAAGCAACTGAACCAGCAGGACAGGGCTCATTTGATCTCTTCTGCTCTCTAGAGCTGAAGCATCCATAGCTAGGTGTAAAGGTGGTGGAGCAAGAAAGGAACAAGTACAAACTGTTAATTATATAGCTTTCTCCTCTGCACACATAGACACCATATTGGTCTTCCGCTGGTTTCCTGATTCCTGGGGTCATTGGGTCAGTGAGAAAAAGCTTTCCAGGAGAAGGAACACTACAGAGTTTAAATACACTAAATTGGACTTTTTTCATATGTAAAGATGATACTGTTCCTATAGTTGAAAGGCATCTGCAAAGCTGCAGAATATATCAGATAAGGACTAGAGAAAGGTTAGGACTGGGAGAAAAATATTTCCTTTTTATACTATTCCTAATTCAGCCCATTTATTTTACCAGCGTATTAGTTTTCCATTGCTTCCATAACTAATTACCACAAAAGTAATGGCTTAAGACAACATGAATGTGTTTTTTTCAGCCCTGGAGGTCAGAAGATCTGTTCAGGTCTTGCTGCAGCCCTGCTGACACCTTGATTTTAGCCCAGTGAGATCCAGCCGGTTACCTTGCGGGGTCCAGGGTTGGCAGGGTTTATTTCCACGTGGTTGCGCGTCTCCACGTCTGGCCGGCTGTCAGCTGGGCCTGCTCCCCGCACCAGGGAGCCTCTGCCTCCCCCCCCCCCCCCCACAGTCCTCGCCCTACAGAGCCGGCAAGGGGCTTGGAACCCTTCTCAAGCTGTCATTTTTCTGCCAGTTTGCCATCCCCGCGTCGCTCTGTGACCACAGCTGGGCCTTTCCCAGCCTTTTACAGTGCATGTGGCTTGAATGGGTGCACCCGTGTAAAGCCGGGCGCCCTTTCTGTCCCAAGCTCTTCATTCGATCTTATATAAGCGTATCTGCAAAGCCTCTTTTGCCATTTAAGGTACCTTTCACCAATTCGGGACATAAACATCTTTTGGGGGACTTCCGCTTACCATAAATTGTTGCTCAAAATGCAAAGTAGATTCATTCCTTTCAGATTCGCACTGCTCATGGGGCTGTAAGCTCTTTAGTCATCACTTGAGACTTCTCTTAATTATGTAATATAATTTATTTAATCAACATGGAATGTACACCGAGTAGAATGTACAGATTTACAAGGATATGATGTCTTTTTACAAATGTCTATACTGGCTGCTGCTAAAAGTTATGAAATATTTCAATCACCCCCAAAAGGTCCTTCATAAACCATGGCAGTTGCTCTCCAGCATGGGCAAACACCCATGTGATTTTTTTCTATAGCCACCTAAGTTTTCTTATTACATGTGGTACAGGGTGTAGACTTTCTGGGTATCTTTTCTTTCACTTACTATGCTTTTGAGTTACACCCTGTAACTCAAAAGCTGTAGTATATATCATTGAGCTTGTTAAATTTTTTTGGCTGAGCAGTATTCTGTTTTATGCATATCATGGAAGGGGACTACTGTGAATCAAGTTTTGGGCTATGATGAATGCAACTGTGGTGAGGATGCTTTTCCAAGTCTGTTGGTGGATATATGTTTTTATTTCAAATGGACAAATGACTTGGAGAAAAGTAACCATGTGATAGGTTTGCTGTATAGGTGTAAGAAAATGACGACCTATTCTGCAAAGTAAATACTGTTTTATCTGTAGTTTTGGCACCTCTCTCATTCCTGATGTTGAGAATTTGTGTCTTCTTTCTTTTCTTATGATCAGCCTGGCTAGAAGTTTATCGGTTTTATAGACCTTCTCAAAGAACAAGCTTTGGGGTTCATTAATGGGCTTTATTATTTTTTCTGTCTTCTATTTTACTAATTGAATCTTCATTGTGTATTTCTTTTTTTCTGTTTAGTTGGCTTTCATTTGCTTTTTTTTCCCTAGGTTTTTTTAAGGTGGAAGCTGAGGTCATAGACTTGAGACTTTTCTTCTTTTCTCATATAGATCTTTAGTGCTCTGCAGTTCTTTGTTATTACTTTAATAACATTATATGCATTTAAGGTATACCACTGATGATTTGATACATAGTGAAATGGTTATTACAGTCAACCTAATTAACATACCCATTTCCTCAAAAGTTGCCCTTGTTAATGGTACGAATACCTGACATCTACTTTCTAAGCAAATTTCTAGCACTCAGAAAAAAAGGATTAATTATTATAGGCCCTGACTGGATGGCTCAGTTGCTTAGAGCATCATCCTGGTACACCAAGGTTGCCTGTTCAGTCTCGGGTCAGGGCACATACAAGAAGGAATACAGTGAATGCATAAATAAGTGGAACAATAAATTGATGTTTCTCTCGCTCTTCCTCCACCCCTCTCCCATATTTGCTCTAAAATAATTAATAAAATATTATTAGCTATTATAAACTTCTCTCTGTATATTGCTTTAGCTATATCCTATAATTTTTGGCATATCACATTTTTAGCTTCTTGTGTTCAAAATACTTCATAGTTTCCTATTTGACTTTTTTGACACCTGAGTTATTTAGAAGTATGTTACTTAATGTCTGTCTGAGGATTTTTCCAGCTACCCTTCTGTAATCAGTTGTAAAATATGCTTTATATGACTTGAATCATTTTATATTCATTGAGACTAACAGTATAATTCTTTTTATCTCCTTCTACCCTCTGTAGTAATTTTACTATGCATTTTATTTTCATACATATTATAGATCCCTACAGTAAATTATCATTATTTTTACTGGAATAGTTGAAAGTGTTGAAGCAAGTTTTAAGTGTTTGTGTGTATTTATGGATTTGTGTATGTGTGAGACAGAGAGAAAGAGAATCTATAAAACGTCTTTTATATTTGGCCACATATTTAATCATTTTAGCCTTCTGTGTTCCTGTGGTGCAGATCCAGGCTTCCATCTGGTATCATTTCTTTTCACTCAGAAGAATTTCCTTCAACATTCTTTGTATTACAGGTCTACTGGCAATAAATTCATCTTTTGCTTACAAGAAAATATTTTTCTCTTCCATTAATCTTTGAATGATACTAGCACTTGATATAGAATTCTGTGTTGGCTATTATTTCAAACTGTGAAGCTATCCTTCCTGTGTTCTCTGTTTCCTTTTCTTTAGATCAAGGGTATGGAACTCATTTTCACGTGGGCCACATCAGCCTTGCGGTTGCCTTCAATGGGTTGACTGTAATTTTAGGGCTGTACAAATGTAACTACTCCTTAACAGTTAAGCAAGCCTGTTAGAAACAAGGTGCCAGGCTGGGTAAAATAAGGTAGAAGGCTGGATTCAGCCCGAGGGCCTTATGTTTGCCACCTGTGGTTTAGATAATGAGAAATCAACCATCATTCTTATTGTTGACCTCTTTATTGAATGATTTAGTGCACCTTTTCTATCTCTCCTTAAGACTTTTTATTTATTATTTTTAGTAAGTTTGTGATTATGTATAGTTTTCTGTGTTCTTATTCCACCTGAACTTCACTGGGTTTCCTGTGTCAGTGCTGGCTGTTTTTAATAAAACTTGGAGAACTGTTAGCTAATATTTCTTAAAATACTTTTTTCTGCCTCATTCTCTATACCCTCTGTTTTTTAGAGTCTGATTATATGTTCATTAAATCACTTCACATTTCCCAGTGTACAATGAGGTTCTGCTCATTTACTCCATCTTTTTGTCTTCTATGTGTTTTCATTTGGATATGTTCTCTTCACCTATAGTCCAGTTCATTGCTTTTGTCTTCTGTTGTACCTAAGCTGCCATTAATCCCACTCAAATAACTTTTTATGTCACAAAGTACCATCTACTTTTAATATTCCCATTAAATTCTTTATTTACAGCTTCCAGGTTGCTTTTGAAACTTTCCTTCTCTTCACTGTTATACCTCTTTATCATCTTTTTCTATAGATTCTTTAAGATGTCTGTCATAATTATTTTAAATGTTTATTGGGTGATTCTACTATCGGAGTCACTTGTATGTTTCTAGTGCCTTATTCTGTACTTGATTATATGTATTTTTATCTTGCTTCTTTACATTTTATAATATTTGATAATACATGAACATTCTATTTAAAAACCAACAAAGGCACTCATCCCCCCCACCACCACCACCACCTTGGGAGTTCAGTCTTTGAAAAATTTCTTTGTGTCCAAAGCTCTGGAGTGATTTGAAGAAAAATGTGCTTTTTTGGTTTATTTCATATTGTATTGTTCATATTGCAGAACTGAAGTTTTGTATGTACCTTTTTTCTTCTAAATTAAGTGGGGATCTCTAAAACAAATCTACTTTTGAGAGGATGTTGAAGTTCCCTCCTATTTCCAGTTTTATTTCTCACATTTACAAGGAGCCCATGCCAGTGATTGGGGGGCGGGGGTGAACGACACCTTAAATGAAAACAAGAATAAGTTTGTTACTTATGTACTCTTTGCACATCCACTGTGAGTGGCTACCTAGACATCAGAGAAAGGGAGAAACCCTGGCAAACAGTTTAAATAATACTGACTTCAGCTCGATACTTTGGGGACAGACCTCCTATGTGTACTGTTGTGGGAAACTGCCTTGTTCTTTGTCACCTCCTGTGTACCCAGTGCTCCAACTGTTTTGGAAAACGTATAAATTAGTCTACTTATGGAATCATTTACACCTCAGAGGAATGGCAGATAAGCAAATACTTTGCAATGGTTAGATTAAAAGGTGAGGCTGCAAACTCAGAGTTTTTGCTCAGAAATTAAGACCTGTTGCCTAGTTGGTCTGTCTGTGATGATCCTCAGCACAACCTGCTTCCTTTTAGGTTTTTATCCTGCCCATCTGCTTTTCTGATGGCTAATATTTCACTTTCTAGTTTGTAGTTTTAACTGCCTGCCCCTAGGTAACTGGATCTGCTTACCCAGCCTCTTCATCTGGTTCTTGGCTTTGTACTGTCCAGATTTCATTACTTGTATGTGGTTTAGCTCATACTGACTAAAAATTGCTGCATCTGCCCTTAGAATCTGCCTACATCTCTCTTCTCTCCAAACCCTGCTGAGCTTTTCCCAGTCCATGACACCTACTTTACACGTTTATTCTGAGTCTTGATGCTATTTTTAAAATAATTTAGATGGGAAATAAATTCCACTCTCAAATTGCATATTTAATCACAAGATTTTCTACTGCTATATTTTTGGTATTTGAAGTATAGAACAAATATATATAGTAGGGAAAATCTTCTGACTAATTTATGTTTTTTTTATCTCTGATAATAGTATTAAATTTGATACCTGCTGGTTTATGTATAATGCAGATGTTTTCTTGCTTTTTTAATTTAATCTCTGCAAAAGAGCTTTGCTTTTTGATACCAGCGTCTGAATTGTACATATCATACACACTTGGAAATGTAAGTATTTTATACCTTTGTAGTTTTATATGGCAGTAAACTCCATGCACATACATACAACGAACTTCTAAAATGAAAAGGTTGGTCAGTTGGTTTAGTGTTCTTTCTATATGATGTTATTATGTGCCTAATGCTACATAATTTAATTCCTTTAGTTGAAATTTTATTCAGTTGCCCACTTTAGACTAAATCAGCCAATTTAATTCTTGGTAGCTATTCTTGTTAAAGTACATGGTCATGGAGAATTAGAATTTAATGGAAGAAGACAATTCACAATTAGAGTAAGAATAATATGGCCAAAGTTAAAAATTATGTATGTAAACTCTAGATATTTTGATAATAGTTATAAAATGTACATTGCTACTTTTAAAATTTTTGAAATTCCATGTATCTAATTGAATAAGTATATGCACCAAAAGATACTGAGGGACCACCATTGATTGAATGCAAATTTACTGTAGTGAAATATGAGTATAATGACAACAATGATCTTACGGTGGGACATTTGTTGATACACTCTTTCCTGCTTAATATCATCTATCCTTAGGCCTTGGTCATTGCTATTATCTTCCTATTATTATAAGATTGTAATATTATAATGACTGTTATTATAGAGTCATGCTATTATTTTATGCTGTTAGGTTCACAGAAGACTCTGATCATCTGTTTTTAAAATGTTTTCTACTTCTTAAAAAAAAAAAAAAGGAAAAGCAAAAGCAAAGTCTTTGCCTTATTTTCTTATTTCCCAAAAGTTATCATGCTGAGGTTCTTTTTACATAATGAAAAATACCTGATTTTTTTCGGTCAGTGTGGTCCAAAAACCAGTCATGTTTCAAGAAGTTAAGGGAATTAAATTGTTGGGCATTTTGTCAACTGAAACCACTGGTTGATAAACTAAGCAAATTGCTTTCAGTGGGTTATTATTGCCTTACCCAGACCCACATCCTGATGTCTTCCCCCACCACACACACCAACAAAAACTTCTTCATAGTGAACCCATTGTTATTATTTTCATTCAGGGCTCAACTTAAATCATGTGTAATGTAAGCACCATCAAATGTCCTGTCTCCCTTCCACCAGGAGACTGGCTCTTCATTATGTGTTTATTCCTATCTCTAGGTACATCTTTGCCAAGCTCAAGGCTGGCATTATGGGCCACAAATGCCAAGCTTCCTAAGAACTGTTTTCCAGTGCTGTCATCAAGCTCCTTCCTTCTGGATTCTTCCGGGAGAAGGGCTGGCAGCTGTGCATATGCTTTGAGGTCCACCATTCAGTTAAACTGCTAATGCTGGGCTCCTGTTTTCCTGGCTCCCTTGAGCTCACTCAGAGAAACAGAATGGTATTCCCATATGTCCCTTATTGTTTTCTTGGCAAGTCTTCCCACTTCCTTTAACCTCCCAGATTCTAGCATGTGAGAGACAAACTTTTCTTTGTGAAATGTTTTCCCTCAGAGGCTGTAGATTAATAACACGGATTCTAAAGCAAGCTGCCCATTTAGAAAGCCCCTTTTAAAGACTGAAGTTAACTAGTTTTAAGGAGTGTATTAGCATATTTGCATCCTAGTGAATTTCAGTTTTAGGGAATCCAAAGACTTGCTGTGCTAATTTGAATGTCAGATTTGATCCCACTACAAATGGTTCTGATATCATTAGGAGTTACCTATTAACTGAGTGTTCAAGTACTAAGTAATAAAGTGTTTTTATCCTCATATTCTTATTTAATTCCTTCATTTCAGAAAAGATCACAAAACTAGATTTCATATTTTTGTATATAAGAATTAACAATAACAATATTATATAGTATTTCTTATAGACTTGTGGGATTGAGCATGAGTGGAGAAGACTACTAGCATGTGTCAGTAGTATGTCCCTAAAGAATAATTTCATGTTCTCTCTCTCTTTCTCTCACACACACAAAGACTGTCACAGGAGAGAAAACCAACTATTTGTGATATTGAGTAGGCATAATTAATTTCTTTTATTTCTAAATAAGATTTTATTGCAAGAAATTAAAGCTGGGAAATTATGTGGAACTATTTTTCATCACAGATATTGCTGTGGCTAAAGAAGAAGGCTTCTGAATAAACCAAAGATCTGCAGTTATTATTTCACAAGGACTTTGAGTGCAATTTTGCTGTCTGTGATTTCACTTACCTACAGTCAACTGTGGTCCAAAAATATGAAATGGAAAGTTCTGAAAATAAACAATTTAGAATTTTTAAACAGTGCCCAGTTTGAGTAGCATGATGGTATCTCCCGCTGCCCTGCTCCTTCCTGAGCATGGAATGTGAATCATCCCTTTGTCTAGTGTATCCATGCTCTGCTCACTCCCTGATGCTAGTCACTTAGTAGCCACCTGGGACATCAGACCCACTGCCCTAGTATCATAGAACTTTTGTTCAGGTGACCCTTGTTGTACTTAATAATGACTTTAAAATGCATGAGTAGCGATGCTGACAGTCTGGGTTTATAGCTTCTGTATAGAGCTTCCTTTAAGAAAAAAGATGAGCACAGTACAATAGGTATTTTGAGCAAGGGGGAGAATGTTCACATAATTTTTCCTACTACAGTATAATGTTACAATTGTTCTATTATTAGTAATGTTAATCTCTCACTATGCCTGATGTATAAGTAGATTACAAACTTTGTCATAAGTATGTATGTCCAGGAAAGAACAAAGTAAAGAGAGGGCTTGGTACTACCTGCAGTTTCAGAGACATACCCTGGGGTTTTGGAGCGTGACCCTGACTGATAAGGGAAGAGTACTGTTTAAGGTATGGTGAACAATGGTTAGCTGTATTGCACCCATAATGGTCAACTCTAGATCGCAGGTTATTTAACAGGTCATTAACAGTGCTGCTCCGCCTGAACCATTCCTGGAAAGTGGAACCTGAGACAGTTGTTACGCAAGCTCCTACAAGGCAAACAAAAGTGGGGAACGCAAGGCAGAATGAGTCAAGAGCTGTTTTTCTTTCTCCTGAGTTGGTTCTGATCATCTCAACCCCCAAATCCATTAGCAGAGTTATAGGAGGGAAGGTAAACTTTCATTTATGAGCTGACCTTAATATTTTAATATCCAGGAATGACAACAAAGACATTGTGAACAATTGCCATTAAAGAATTTTTGTTTTGTTGGCAAAAGGAATGATTTCATTCCACTCTGCTGAGTGTAACCAGCACCATTTTGGAGGGGGAAGCAGAGTTCAGTCAAGTTCAAATGGACCATCGTAGGTGTTCCACAAGATGCTAGAGAATTTTGATGGACATTTTTGCCTTAGTTAACTTTGCCTGAATGGGAGGGAGGGGGGGAATTCTTTTTAATGCAGTATTTAATGTGGCAAGATAAGTAGTACTATTTGTATTTTAAATCTTGTAACAACAAATATCATTACCTCCCTCATCCAAAAACTGAAACAAAGAAAAATCCCATACAACAATTAAAAAGATCAAGACAGGCTTCAATAGAAGGCAACACTATGATTTTTAGAAACACAAATTTTTAGTATAATAGGAGAACAGTAGGATCATCTAATTAAATATTCGGAAAGCATTATCTTTACCATGTTTCTGACTTCTTCACCCCTATACAACTTACTATAAAGAATGAGTTTATGACTATAAGTAAGTTTTAAATGTGTCAAATCAGCTAATGCATGCTTTACTTTCATTACTCTTTTGAACCATAAGCAGGTAAACTACTTAAATATTTGGCAGCCACATTTATGGACATGTCAGAAAGGTCACGGAAGAACATACTGAAGTGTTAGAGGAAATAAATTGTGCTCTCCTAGCATGGTCATGTATATTGCAGGTTCTGGCTGTTTTCGGCACTTCTTTGTTTGTTGTTTACAATTTTATTTATTATTTTTAGAGAGAGGGGAAGGAAGGGAGGCAGAGAGGGAGAGAAACATCAAGGTAGGGTTGCCTTTCACCTTCCACCAGCTACAGACCTGGCTGGAGACCTGGCTTGCAACCTGGTTATGTGCCCTGGCTGGGAACCAAACCAGCAGCCTTTGCGTTCACAGGCCAGTGCCTATTCACTGAGCAACCAGCCAGAGCTGTTTTCTACACTTCTTTATACCATCTCCTAACAGTTTATGTACCAATATATTTGGTAATTATAGTTATTATTGAATATCAAAGTAAATTAAAATATTTCCAACTGTTTTTTAAAAAATCAACTTATATGTGTGTAGGTAAAGGAATGTTTCTTAAAGTTATTTTCAAAATTGATAATGCATCAGTATGAATCAGAGGTACCTTGGATTTTGGCTTTCAGTGAAATATTTCAGACCCTTAAGTCATTGCATATGACATTTCAATTCAGCAAGTGTATTGGAAGCAATAATTCAACCATCACATCTTCACTTGGAAATACATTCTGTACAGTTTTTCCATGCTGTGCTTGGTTTTGGTATATATTATTTCATTGAGGACTGATACTTTAGTACATTTAGAAATACTTTAGTGGTAATACTTAGGCATTGGGAGGTAATTACTGAGCTCTAAATTAACAATGCACTAAAAGAGAAATTTTTAAAACGGAATTCCAATCAACTGGTCTGACATGCTCAATTGCTCTTTGGACTGTAGAAGTTATTTTATATATAAACTGTTTTCAACAGGACAGATTTATTTTATTCTTGTAGCTTCCCAAACTGGAGTTAATTTTTAAAAATTAAGAAAAGAGCTAATAGTTGATCAACTACTTCTAACAAAGAAGCACAATCTCTTGTCAGTTTAGAAATATCACACAGTCTTTCTACACTACACACTGAAATTATGCTTTTATAAAGAATAAATAACCACTTAGTAAGTGGTTAATGGGCCTGCTGGTATTATAAGTAATTTAAGCTCTAGTTCATCACTTAATATTCTTAAGAGTTTATAAATACTCTTTGCTTTTCTCTTTCTGGATTCTGTATATATTGGTGGCTGATTTTGTTATACAATGTTTTTTTGACATTCCACATCACTCTCCTCAGTGACGTGTAGGCCATATTTATCATGATTTCAGAACCCTAAGCTACTTTATGTAAATTGGAATTTATAATGGTCCTTATTATCCATTGAATACCTACTTGACCATGGGGATGTTAGAGAAGTGAAAATATATATTTCTGCTGTCTGTGAGACTATCTTAATGAATGCAACAACTAAAATAATCAGGTTATTTTGTACTTTTCATATTTTCAGTTCTCATCAGTGCAATTACAGTAAGCTGAGGTTATATGGAGGAATTTGAACTTGGTACGGTGGGTTGGAAAAGTGAACCATTAAAGTGGCTCTCCCAGTGTGCTTACAGGAGACCCTTTGCTGTCCTAGGGAGGGTTTGACTGTATATATAAAGAATACACAAATAAGTTCACATTTTCATAAAAGTTGTCCAGAAAATGGGAATTTCATCAGTTATGAAAACAGACTAGTCTAAAATGATTAAACACCTTTTCTTCTCATTCAAATGAACTGTTTCGTAGAGAAAAAGTCCTGCAATCCCTTTCCTGAGGTCATGTAGCTGTAAATGGGGAACAGATAGTCTCCTGCATTTACCCTTATGATGATGTCAGAGAACACATCCTTCTTCTTGGGGAGAGACATCCATAACACTAAACAACAACAGTGAAAAGAGAAATGTGAGCCCAGTCAGTACTTGAAACATTCATTGGTATTCTTATTGATGTTAAAATACTGCCCAAGCCCTATGGTTAGTGATGGTCATGACCGAAGGGAATCTAAAACTTGAAAAGACTGTTCAAAAATCAGAATATTAAGATAAAATTTACATCCTCCTTAAATTGATACAAAGTCTCAGAAAAGTACTTTAGCATGCATTTGTTTACATTAACTGCTTGGTCTTCATAACTTTGAATAATATATGAAGCAGAGATTTTTGCATGGGGTGATGCAGAAAAAATTAAAATTGTATGTAATCATTTATAGGTTTAACTACTGAAGTCTAAGATGGTCACAATTAAAAGAGATTTAGTAGGAGCATCACACACACTAAAGTTTTAGAAAATGGAATACCTTTCACAAAATTAAAATGATTATTAGCATTAGATGAGAAAATAATAAACCAAGCCACTGAATCTTTTATTATGTATAAGTTTTCTTATAGTTACATTTTGTTAGACTAGTAGAATGTTAAATTGTTTTAAAATACCGTAAATTACCTATTTAAAAATGTTCATTGAATAACACTTCTTGAAGATACATATGTTCTTGAGCCAAGGAAAATTTTGATTCAAGTGATATCACATAAAATAAATCTTTGTGTATGCCATTGAAAGGTACAGGAAATTGCAAAACAAATGCCCAGAATCTAGTGTGCAAATCAGCTGTTTCTATAATCATCATCATCATCATTACCATCATCTTATTTAAAAGCACTTTCCACAATAATTCATTGAATCAAAGACTATTAACTGTAAGAATATTTTATGTCTTTCTAAGAAAGAAGATGCTATTGAGTCTAATAGGCAACCTTTCATAAAACACAGGCCTGCAAACCTGGGACCCATGAGAGAAGGAAGGTAGCCAAGGTCAGAGCACAGGAATGGCCACAGGAAAAAGACCCCCAGTACTATTTGTTCACAAATTTATTTCATCATTCTTTACTGATCACTAGCTATGCACCAGGTAGTGTGTAAGTATAGATGATAAAATGAAGAACCAAGTCATAACATGGTGACCCCACTGTGGGGAGCAGGATAGTGGATATTAATAATAAATCACGATAATCAATAACAATAAAACAAATCAATCAAACTAAGTGGTGTATCATTCTAAACTAAGACACAGTCTCAGAAACAAGGGCTGCAAACCTTTAAGAATGTAAACTGAGGACGTGATTGTGACCTGCTTTGGCTCAGGGACGGTTTCCTTGTGGAAGTGATGTTGAAACTGAAGTGGCCAGGTGAGGAGGTATCATCCAGGTAAAGGGAGGGAATAGGTAAGTGAAAAACATTCTGCCCTGCACTAGCAGCATGTGCAAAGGCCTGTGGCTGGAGGAAACAGGGCCAGTGTGGCAGGAGTGGAGAAAACACAGTGGTGGTAGTACAAGAGGAAGCTTAAGAGGGGTCAGAGGTCAGGTTGTACAGTGTGACTAGTCTTGAATGTTTGTTTTTATTAAATGCACCTGTTCATGGGTGCCAGACTGTCTGGGCTAGACTCCCAGCACTGTCACTGGCAAGTTATAAACCTTAGGAACCTTAAGCAAGTTCTTTAATCTTTCTGAGACTGAATTTTTTCATTATGAAATGAGGATGTTGCTCATTTCCCTCAGATGTTGCTAGGATTAAATGAGTAAAAAATTTTATTATTTGCAAATATGATTTTTATATGTATGTGTTACATTATAGAATTATAATACAGAGTGAGAAAAAAGTAGGTTTATAGTTGTGAGTATATGAAACAGTTTAATCTTGTATTATTAGTTAATTATTATATTATTTTCCATATGAACAATGGTAAAACTACTTTTTCCTTGTCCTGTATAATACTGTCGTTTGTTATTTTGATTTGCTTTTATTAACAAGAGATACTTAAATATGTCTTTTAGTTTGGTGGCAACAGTCCAATATAGGAAAAACTGATGATCCCAGAGAGAGAGAGGAAAACTGTAAGAGAGACACATAACTGGGTCAGAGGGGGTGAGATTAAATACAAAGGGGAATTAATAACTCTTAGATAGGATCAGGGAAAGGTAGAAAAAGATGAGTACATTTTATTATGGAAAGATAAGGAAATTTTATTTTAATTGTTTCTATTTGCTAAGTCATCAGCAAGGGGTGAGCAGGGGTTAATGGAGATTTGGAAAAAGAGGAGGTGGAAATACTCTTCTGAAAGATGTGGAGAGGTAATTGACTAGGGATGTGGTATGATTGCTGAATGTGGTGAAGAGCCTACCTCAGGTTTGTAATCATGAATTTAGAGGAATAGCAGTGGTGTTCCTTTTACATATCCCCAGGTGCAGGAACAGAGCAGATGTGAGTTGTATTTAATCAGTGTTGTGGGTTTACCAGGGGAATATGTTGAAGGAAGAAAAGGACAAAGTGACTGCAAATCTGTTATGCACTGGAGGTTTGTGTCCACCCAAATGTATATATAGAAGCCCTAACTACCATTGTAACTGTATGTGAAGAAGGGGTCTTTGAGAAGTGATACAGGTTACTTACATGAGGCCATAGGGGTGGGACCCTAATGTGATAGCACTGATATTTTTTAAAGAAGAGTAAGAGACACCATAGTGTCTTCCCCTGCGCCCCCAATGTCTCACTGTCTTTTTCTCAGTGCCGGTTGTGCCTGTGCATCAGAGGAAAGGCCATGAGAGGACTGTAGGAAAGACCAGGAAGAGTGCTTTCAAGAGAAACTGAACCCTGTCAGACCTACATCTCAACTTCCAGCCTCCAGAGAAGTAAAGTTCTGTTGTTTAATCCACCCAGGACTATAGTATTTCATTACTATAGTAGCCTGAGCAGACTAAAAGATTAGGGGAGTACATTGAAGGGGAAAGGGTTTAAGCTGTCTGGAAGTGCATACAAGAACTGAAGCCCAGGTAAATAAGGTAGTGAACATGGAGATGGGATAAATGAGAGAAAAAGTTAAGTTGATTGGAAGTCTCAGTGCCCTTGAGACATTAACTGGAAATTAGGATACTAGGAGAGTATGATATTTGAATATTTGAAACTGAGATTATGGAGGAGACATCTTACAGGTAATGGTGAGGTCTAGGAGTATGACTGGAAACAGAAGACAAATTTGTTGAAGGTGACAAGGCAAGCCAGAGAACTAAGAAATCAGGGTATTGAATAGAGTGTCTACATGACTATTGAAACACTAAGAATAACTACTGGAGGAATGATGGACATAGAAAAAGGTGGAAATTCAGAAGGCAAAGTATTCAAGGAGTGGATATAGCTGTAAGTACATATATTTGAGTGGTATTTGGAATTGGTCATAAATTAAAATGAGATGGAGGAAGGTTAAGGAGTGGGAGACATTAAGGACATCTCAGGATAACTGTCTCCTGACTTCAGATACTAGATGAGTCATGGTAACTAACATTGGTGAGTTAGAGAAAGCTGGGAGAGGATAAAGAGTTTGATATTGGATGTATTGAATCTGAAGTGACCTTGGAATAGCTAAGTTAAGATATTGAACATTGAGTTGATATTTTGCTCTGATGTGCAGTGGAGGGTTCACCCTGGACATAGAAATCTGTGAAGGATCTGATGGGAGGTGGTAATTGAATACATGAAAGTGATGGCATTGCCTAGGAAGTAAGGGTGGAAAGAGAAGAAGAGAAGTCAAACAATGCCTTGAACAGGTGGGATTGACTTTGGGGGGAAAGGGTGGGTGGGGAGGGGGACAGAGGGGAGAAAAAAAGGGATGGATGTAATACAACAACAATAAAATTAAAAGAAAAAAAAAAAAAAAACAATGCCTTGAGTAACTTGAGTATTTAATGAGTAGGCTGAGGAGTATGAGCCTCCAAGGAAGACTGATTAGGAAGTGGAAAAACAGGTAATAAGACCAGGAGAGTATGAAATCAAAGAAGCCAAGAGAAGAAAGTTTTAAAATGGAAGGTGTAGCTGTTTGTGTTAAAAGCTAATGAAGAACCAGATAGGCTGAGAATGTAAAACTGTCATTGGATTTAGTGACATGGAGGCCATTGGTGACCTTAGTAAAGCCTCTTCAGTGCACTAATAGGAGTGGAGAGAGAAAGTAGAGATTAGTGACTAAGGCATAGGTGAGGAAAAGGAAAAATGAAGAAGCAAGCTAGACCACCCTTTCAAGAATTTTGGTTGCTAAAGGCGAAGAAAGTGGTGGGGTAATTGGAGAGATTGACAGAACTAAGGATAGATATACCACTTTTTGTATATATGAGGGGGGACTCCAAAAAATTGAAATTATCTTCTGGAGGGTGGGCCCCTTGTAGTACAGGCCTCCCCAACTAGGTGAATGTTCTAAGAACCCATCTGTATCAGTGCACCTGCTGGCATTGTGAGAGGCTGTGTTTGGCTTTGGTGAAAGTTTTTTTGAATACTCTTTGAACATGTTTGCCCTTTTGATGATGGTAATTTATGAATGTACCTGAACACTTCACTGAGTGTTCAGCAGTTTATGAACAAAAAGGCATGACCTCTGTGAATACCATCCCTATCACCCAGTCTTGCCCCCAGCAACTTTTATTTGTTTCCATGGATGAGAAAAGTCCTCAAAGGGAAAGTTTTGCTGATGTGGAAGATATGAAACAAAAAATGACAGAAGCACTAAAAGGCATCAGAATCAATGAGTTCAAAACCTGTTTTGAGTAGTGGAAAAAAGGTCTTGACAGGTGCATTGCATCAAATGGGTAGTACTTTGAAGGGTGATTGAAGTTTAAACATGTAAGAATAAATACACCATTGTTTATTAAATAATACCATTTTCAGTCCTACATATGTGTGTATATTTGTATTATCTTGGTTAACATAGAATTTTATCTTCAAGATGACAGAAACTGGAGCCTATTAAAAATTCAATGAAATATACATATAATTGGGAATTTGAATATGGATTTAATGTGTTAGTGAGAAAAACATAAGTGAAAGTAGAAAATTAGAAAGGGAATGGGATTCTAACTGCAGGTGGTGGGATGGATATTAGGAGAAAACCCTCCTGTAGTGTAACAAGTGGAAAGGGAGCAGACTGGCCTGGAACTCAGTCCGCCATCTTACTGTGCTCTATCTTCTCTCCCTCTGGGTGATCAAACCCTTTTTCATAAGAGTGTTGTTTTTTTAAAGATTTTATTATTTTTTAGAGAGAGGGGAAGAAAGGGAGAGACATCAGTCTATGGTTGCCTTTCACCTGCCTCCAGCTGTGGACCTGGCTGGAGACCTGGCTTGCAACCTGGTTATGTGCCCTGACTGGGAATCGAACCAGCAACAGTTGGGTTTGCAGGCCAGCACTCAATCCACTAAGCTACTTTATAAGGGTGTTTTATGGGGTGGGAGGGTGCAGTGGGATTTGTACTCTCGGTGCAGCCATGAGGAACAAGAGCACTAGCTCCATTTTCTGCTGCAGGCAGGTTTGTGAGGGGGCAGGAAGGAGCTACCCCTTGAGCAGATGGATGTGGAGAGAAATAGCCCTGCCAGGTTTCAGCTAAAGAATGGAGGAGCATGAAGCAAAGACCTGGAAAATGTAGGGGCATTCGCCATTTCTGAGAGCGCAGTGGAAGGCTTAGGTGGATCTGGATGACTGAGGACAAAGTTTGTTAGTGGCAAGAAGATACTTTTCAACCCCAGATAAAGCAGTTTCGGAAGCAGTTTGGTAGAATGGTGGAGGTTACTGTGGAAGACTAAAGGGAAAGGCAGGCCCTTTCTTTGTTTGAGGAATTTGGCTGTAAGAAAAAAGGAAGATGGAATTCAGATCCTTTTTGACTTTTTTGTCCTTTATAATCTAGCTAATTTCCTATTTGATTTCACTTCCAGTTCCTTACCATGATCTCTATTTAGGCTGATTTCCTGTACATAATAGTTTCCAAAATCCTTCCTTCTGAGCCACTGTTCATGCTTTTTCTCCTGCCCAAAATACCCTTTAAGTCATTTTTCTGCCTTTTTGAACACAACCCATTAAAATCTACCTCTCCATTTTCTATTTTGTAATGTGTTTTTTCACTGTGAAATAATGTTTGTTATAAAACCATTTGGGAAAGATATGAAATTCTAAATTAATAACCCATGTAATTAATACCATCACATTTTAATTTACATATTGTATATATATGTATGTAGATACATATATAATATGTATGTATTATTTTTAACACTAACACTTCTAAAATTATATGTATTTCTATTCCACTAATTGTATTTAACAAAATTTTAACGACTAATATTCTGTTGTATAAATGTACCATAGTCCATATAAGCATTCTCCTATTATTAGTTAACTTTTTGATAATTCCCATTTTCCCTATTGTAAATAAATCATTATCTTTTACATAAATACTTGTGTGCACAGTAAGTAACATCTTAGGGCAAAAATCCTTTTAGTAGATTATATTCAAAGAGTATGTAAATAGTTTTAAAGGCTCTAGATGCATAGAATGGATTGTTTTCCAAAAAGCAATAATAAATGATCCTCCTACAAGCAGCATTTATGAGTGTATAAGGCACAACTTTATTGTTGACTTAGAGTGTTTTTAAAAAATTCAGTTTCTTGGTTGGAAAAATGTCTTTCCGTTGGGCTTTTCATCTGCTTTTATTTGATTACTAATATAAGTTGAATTCTTATATTTATTAATCACTGGATTGGGCCTCTTTGTATTGTCTAGCCATTCCTTTACCCATAAAACAGTATTTTCAATTGAATTGTAGGAGATTATTCATTTTAATTTCATTATAAAGATTATTGCATGCTAATTATATTGCCTTATATTATTGTTGTTGTTTTTTCCAATAAAATATATGGCACCTATCTCAATCTCTTTACTGAACTTGTCATTGTCAGAGCCCTTTAGTTTCTTTCATATTTATCATATATCAGAAAGGTACTAAGTAACTTGATAATAAGAATAGGAAATATTTCACAGTTCATAGATATATAATTGATACTGTGTTATCTGACTTTTGATTTCTTCCTGAGTTAATAGTTAATGTATGTGCTTATCAAAACATATAACATTAACCCATTGTGTGTAAACTACCATAACATTCTAGAGAAATTCATGTGTACTTAAAGCCTTAGAGACTAGTTTACATTTCCTGATACTATTTTTGTGTTTGTAGTAAGATTTGGAAAAAATATCCCTGGGGTATATTAAAATTATTTTGAAAGTTTTAGGTTTGTATGTTAAAGAAACATTGTCTTTGGAGCATATTACTCAAATCATAGCTGAGTGAAAGGTGGTATAAACCATCTGATAAATGATTTTTTTTTTTTTTTTTCATGTCAAGAAACCCAACGTTTCTGAGCATGCTGGTTTTGCAAGGATTTATAGTTCCCTGCCTTCATGCTGGAGTTACTTCAGCGTTCTGTGAGGCACTCCAGCCAGTCTGGAGGTTAAGGCATTCCTTGATCATGGATGGATCTGACTGCTACTCAGCCCTGGAATTCTTCGTAAAATTCCAGAACGCAGGCTAGAAATTGACTTAGGGAATCCAATAAAGTTGCAAGTCTTGGCAGTCATCCAAGCTAAATTTATAGGCTGGAAGAAATATGGCTTTCCATTGTTCTCTTTTTCACCTTTTCTGGGGTTTCTTTTGTGTGCCTGTGGGTGTGTGAGTGTAAATTTATCATTTTGCTGACACTGGAGTGGAAATAACCATTGAGGAATCCAGCTAAGGAATGTTCACTTTGGATCTCCCCTGGATTTTCCGAACTTTGCCCCAAGCCTGCACCAAGAGTGAATTTCTTCTCCCTCTGTAGGCTGTTGGTGTCATAAAATAACAAGTTGTTCTTGAAAATGAATTATGCCCGTGTAACAGCTCACGTACACATTTGCCATCTAGATACAACCCTCAAACCCCTGTTCTTCCCCTGGCTCTGGGGAGATCCTCTTACAATCTGAGAAAATGTAATCACGTGTATTGTTTGTGTTTCCTCTGTGAAATGGTGGTGGGGCAAGAAAACCAGTTCTGAAGCCTCTGTAGACTTCAGTCTTGTTACATGCGCCTGATGCACCACGGTGCATGGGGATTCAAGCTATCCTCCCAGATCTGATCACTGGAAACCTATCTTGTTCTTCCAGAATGGATTCGCTGTGGTGAGGCCCCCAGGCCATCACGCGGAGGAATCCACAGCCATGTAAGTACCAGGGCCCGTTGCCCATCTCCCCGCGCCACGGTTCCTGGCAGTCACCTGCCCCGTGCGCGTCTCTGAAGCCTCTAATTGTTAGCAGATGGAATGAAAAATCTCGCGAGGTACTCCCAGAAGCAGATTTATGACTTCAGAGATCATATAGCATTTTTAAAAATGCTCTGAACATTATTTATAATGGTTTTCCCGGCTGATTTGCTTTCTTATTTCTCTGTTCTTCTCTATTCCGCAGGGGGTTCTGCTTTTTTAATTCAGTTGCAATTACCGCCAAATACTTGAGAGACCAACTAAATATAAGCAAGATATTGATTGTAGATCTGGTATGTATTCCTGGCCAGAGCTGCATTTTCAGCGACTCTAGATAAAAGGGAGTGACTTTGTATTTCTCTGTTAGGTTGTCTTGCTGTTAGCACTTGCAAACAACTGAAGGGTGTGTTTCCTTTGAATGTGGAAACTCATTAAATTCAGGATTGCAGTTCTGAAACCATAAACATTCACGTTTCACTTTCATGGTGTTAACTGCAATTTAATGAGAAGAAGGCGCAGATCAGGGCAGCTTTTATGATCCTTAAATGAATTGATACTTCCACAGTTAAAATAACCCAACAGAACCTGAATTTACTTTTCCCTGCAGAATATAGACTTTAAACGGTCAGATGTGCTGGAAAGAATGCTGTTGCTTTGGTAACCGGTTGGCCACTTCCCTTGGTTAGCAATCATGTTGCTTGTTGTGCAACAGCGGTGTTATTAAAACAAGTCAGCGTGTCATTCTTCCTGAAAAGATTTCAGATCGCGTATGCCAGTTGGGGATGACCCTCCCGCCGAGGCATTAGATTAGTCTTGCGTTTTAACATGCGGCATTCTTACACAATAGAGTTATAATTTGTTTAACAAATGGTTTGTTTAAATGCAGATGACACTTGGCATGTTGTCTATAGTATATTCATGAATAATGAGCTGGAGATCTGCCCCATGCAAAAAGACCAACCCAGAAAAGGGTGAAAGAGAGCTGACTGGTGATTTATGAGCCCGGTTTTCGGTCTGCCTCCAGTTCACGAGGAGGTGTAATAGGTTGTCTGACAAAGCATAGACAGGAAATGAACCCTGGCATCCAGAGCGAACCTGCTCCATCTGCACTTAATTAATTTTTGCAGGTGATAAAAGATTTAAAGGCAAAATACGTTAAAGGTTTTTTTTGAAGTGCAAGGCTTAATAGTCTAAATCTTGTTCATATCTGCACTCATAATTAAATCTTATGGGTAAGCCCTCCGATTCAGTAAGGCAGGCACAGCACAAGGGTTGAGAGCCCAAACAAAGCCATGTGAAGAAATGCTAAGTTAGGTTAAAAGGAAGATAAAAGGAATGAAAAACCGGTAAACATTTCGAGTCCTTGGTAGGCATGGATGCTTTTCACATACAGTGGGGTAGCCTTCCTGCAAGCGTGCTGGGGCTGGGATGTTGAAACCCAACTTTGCAGGTATTTCGCAACCATGCTTAGGTTTCAGTGTAGGTCATAGTTCACCATTAAAGAAATGTGTTGAAGGCCTAGATATACTACAGCAGCAAGGTCTTAAAACTTAACAAAAAGGAGGACATTAGTACCCACTTTCCCAAGTACATACAAAATGACATTTTAAATAATGCATAATTATTGGTTTACATATTTATGAGAGTAAATGAAAAATAATTTAATGTGCTTCTAATACTGTAAGCTCTGTCAGAAAGGTTAAGGTGAAAACTTGAAGGGTAGCAGTTGAAGATCAAGGCTCGGGGAACATTTTTCTAAGCTTTCTAAATTTGTCAAAATTATAGGAGAAGAAGATTCCTAAACTGTTCATCTTATCCTTAAGAGTGTTTTATTATTACTTTCTAAGGAATCTCCTCTGCTACTATTTTATGGTTCTATGAAATAATCAGTAACCACTGAGTCTCTATGAAAACACATTTGTGACATCCAAACTCTAAAGTCATGAATGGTACAACAGACTTGAAGGCTAAAATTCCTAGCTTATGATAGATGGATATTTTTCACCTGGGAGGATTTGTCTGCAAAGTTTTATTTTTGTACATTAATATAAGAATAAAACACTGCTGGAGATAATTCAGCATGATTTATAAAATAAGTTGCTTGGTAGCTCCAAGGAGTGTCCTGTAAGATTACTGGCCTTTGATTATGAATTGGCTCCATTATCCAATCCTAAAGGATACTGATTTCCCAGTAGGCTGTAGTAGAGGAGAAGTATTTGTTTCAGATTTTCTAAATATATGAAGTTCTGTCCAAAGGGTTGCCTCTGAGATCACCACCAGCCTGCATATTCTTTCTTTCAAGTCGTCCAAATTCTGCAGCTGCAGGGATACTTTGAGGAAATTCCCCTGTTCCTTCCAGCTGCCGAGAAGGAAGTTTTAAAGTGCCACGTGGCTCTGAGACATCCGTTCTCCCTGGCTGACAGGTCTACCCTGCAAGTTAGCGAAGGAGAAGTGGAGGCTTGTCAATGGCCAAAGAACTTCATTCCCAAATAGCCGAAGTCACTAATTTCCAATAATCTCTGTAAACTTGCTCCACAAATTCTTGGGCCAATGAAAGGCAGAGCACCTTGTTGTCCAGCAGCACGTATCAGCATTTCTACTTGCCTAGTCAATACAGGGCCAGGGCTCTGGTTCACCTCCTTTTGGGGCTCCTGCCAAATTCAGATGCATTGAGTATTTTAGTCAGAAGTGATTCCAGTTGATCTGCTGAACTTACTCATTCTGATTCTTCTTCTGGGGAAGATTCCAAAGACATTCAGGTTGGTGACGAGAAGGAGCAGGTGCATTTGCCTTTCCACTCACGAGAGGCTGGTCATCATGCTCAGGGTATGGACTGTTCTAGAAGGATGATTTGCCTGCATGACTCAGGTAGCTTTTATGTAATGTGACTTTGACTTGAAAATAATATGTTTTGGGCTTTCTTCATAAAAGAAAGGTCACTTTAAATGTCAGATTTTTGGCATTTCCATTTTTGATCAAGCACTGAACTTGATCAAAGAATTGTCCCTAAATTATCATAAGTGATTAGCTGGTAGAATACATGATTTACTCAATGCTATTTTAACATTTTAATAAAGACATACTTGTTCTAAATTCTTATACAGAATTCTTATGCAGCATGTTTTTGAACAATAAAAATATTGAAATGATTTTTCAGCATTTCAAATACTCTTATACACAAGGTCTATCTTGAGGCATTTAATGATCCCAATTCATTTCATTATTATAGTACTTTCTCATAATTACTGTTGATTTGCTTATCAGTCCAGTATATTTTGTTGCCATTGAGAAAAAATTTTTCAGACCATACCTGAACATTACTTTGTATGAATATTTTGTAGCAAAGAAAGCTGCAAAAATATTTATATTTTTAAGATTGTGCTATAAGTCATTGACCAAAAAATAAAAGATACATTTGGGCTTACCTTTATCCTTAAATACTCTGTGAATATGAATATGGAATTAAGAATTACCTAAGTATTTTTAGAATGGATTTGGATATTTCAGTGAAAAATATCAGTTGAAACTTCATTATACTGTGGGCAGGACTATATTTCTTATTCAGAAATATATATGCATCAACACATTTTTCATGAACAGATGATTTTTTATATAAGATGAATGATCATCTTTTATTTGACATTCTTGACTAAACTTTTACAGTATCACTAAAGAAACAAAAGTAGTTAAGGCAATATATAATTTTGGTTTTCAACGTGTGGATGCATTGCACTCAGAGAAACATTTTTCTTCCAATGCTGGCTAAAAATTCTGTCATGTAGTAGATATGCAAACATTCCTGCAAGATTGCTTTTCAAAAAATTTTGCTTGTTCTTCCTCTAGGTATCCTGTAGCAATCTCAAAAGACATTGTGGCTTAAACTGTTTCATTTTGTTCACTTAAAGGAAAATAATTTTGCTCTCTCTCTTTCCTTTCCTTTGAACATTCAGAAATCCAGGAATTGACATATTTTTCAGTAAGCTATTTTCTTTTCCTGATGAATATTCCGTGAACCAGAACAAGTTTCTGGAGTGGATATTTTATGAGTCATTAATTAATTTTGAATTCATGTGCTATATAAAAGGGAGAGCACATTAGTCTATGTCTACACTACAGATAGCAAGCTCAGTGCAGGCTTCAGAACCCACCAGAATGAGGCTATGGTGGTATCTAATGAGGGAGTTCTGGGCTGGAGGTTGCTGTGGAGACAAGCTCTATATATTTCAATAAGGAGCAATAATGACCACCAATCTTACTTCACAGGTTTGCTAAGAGGATCAAAGAGATAATGAATGTAAGTTAACAATATAATGGTTATGAGTTTGGCCTTTAGAGTAAGAAGTGTATTCAAGATGTACTCTGTATAGCCTTAGCAAATTACTGAACCTCTCTGATTCTCAGTTTACTTTTATAACGAGTAAGTTTTTCATTTAAAATCTAATTTAAATTAGCAAAATTAATTTGCTAATTTAAAATATGATGGGGATAATTCTGTGTACATCATATGATTGCTAAGTAAGCCATGCAAGGATTTAATGTAGTGCCTGAGCCAAAAATTGTAGGAATCATTGTTGAAAAGAGTGTGAGTCTTACTTACCAATATAAAATAAAGTACTATATAAGGATACAGTTACAAGTGACCAAAATATTTTATAAGAGAACCTAAAACTATACATGTTACACATATAGCAATAGTATTGTACTGAGCTCAAATATAGATACTGTTCACTTTTGAGTCATCTGTTTTATTTTTGTTCAGAAGATAATAGGATATATTAATTGAAGTTTTCCAGTGAAGGCATTGTAAAAGGCAACTGGTTTTATTTTTCTCACTTCTTTCACCATTCCAGCATATGTCTATATCATTAAACATGTAGTAAAGAACTTTTAAGTTTTGAATCATTATCATTTAGATGTCTGAAAAATATTTTTATTCATGAAAATGATGAGGTTTTTTTTCATTTTTGTTTTTTGTTTTGTTTTCTTGGAAAGGGAGAGGCATGGGGAAAGAAAAAAGAGGAGGAAGGACGCTGGGAAGAGAGCCATGATATAATATTAAAATTAGGCAGATTGGATAAGATTGCATAAAGCCCCATGCCATCTTGCCGCTTTAGACCAAATGATTTAATAGCTAATGAGCTCATGCTCCTGTGTCTTTGACTTGCTGTCATGATTTTACCAAAATAAAGTACGAAGTCCTTTTTGCATCTGGCATCTCTTTTGAAGTGATTCTAACTGCTGAGGGATTACTAACCGAACTGAACGCTTCAAGAAAGCCAATTTACTCAGCTGGTTGCAAAGCCTTTGACCTTAATGGTGGGACTTGGCAAATCAATGCGTACACGTATGTTTAGTGTTCTGTCAAGAAATGCGAAAATGCTCTGTAAGCCATAGATCCTTCTGCAAAATACTAGTTTGTCGTTTAAACATTAGTCTTTCTTCAGAGGCCAATGAGGCTAGTTAATTAAGCCTGAGGGGTTATGAACTGTTGGCAGTTAATAAGTCATAAAATTCCTCCATAAAACAGGATGCGAGATTCCATCACCGAAGCAAAGAGTACAAAGGGCCGGTGTATAAATATCTAATTGTACCAAAGGACTGGGCTTTCTCAATGACTGCTCATCTGGAGTCTCCAGGGCATGTTCACTGTGGTTTCCTGATTTTTAGAAGCCGGTTTAAAAAATGAGTGCATTAAAGGGTAATTTGCCTGCAAGTTCAGGAAGTAAAGGGGGTGGTGGGGAAGCAGACTGAAGGGGAGAAAGACAGGGGACACAAGGAGAGGACAGAACAAGAGAAGGAGGCTGAGGTAGAAAGGGAGCTCGGAAATCAGAGCAGTTGTCTCCACACAGAGTTCGACCCGACTGTACTTGTCATCTGTTTTCTTTTCTCTGTAGGATGTTCACCATGGAAATGGGACGCAGCAGGCCTTTTATGCTGACCCCAGCGTCCTGTATATTTCACTCCATCGCTATGATGAAGGGAACTTTTTCCCTGGCAGCGGAGCCCCAAATGAGGTTCGGTTTATTTCTTTAGAGCCCTACTTTTATTTGTATCTTTCAGGTAATTGCATCGCATGATTACCCATAATTTTCTTGTCCTTTGCTGGTGGTTTAAATTACACCAGATTACTGAATTGTCCCGAGGGAGCAGGAACCAGTGCACAACAAGTGCATAACCCAGAGCGCTGGTTGTCAAGCAAGGGTGGGCTGATTTGACATGTTGTTTGATGTTTATTTCAAGGGCTCACATGTGTTTGTTTTCCTCTCTTCTTGCTCTCTTCCTGGTGCCCTCCTCTACCCACCATGGTGTGGTTTTTCTCTTCCCAGGTTGGAGCAGGCCTTGGGGAAGGATACAATATAAATATTGCCTGGACAGGTGGCCTTGATCCCCCCATGGGAGATACTGAGTACCTTGAAGCATTCAGGTTGGTACTTCTGTCAATGCGAGTGGCAAATTAGAAAACAAATGTCAATGGAAACAATCCCCAAAGTGAGACAGAAATATAAATCTCTAAAGTAGCTAACGGAGCCTTCCATCAAAGCTTCAAAAAGGCTGTGGTTCGAGGACCTGCATGTTGCTACAAAGGCAGCAAGGAATATATGTAAGAAAAAAGGCGCATCGAGATGTACTTGTATCATTGCTGAATATTTTTTCCCATTCGGTCAGTTGTCTTTTGTTTCGTTGATGGATTCCTTTGCAGTGCAGAACCTCTTCAGTTTGATATAAACTTTTTTCATTTTTTCTTTTGTTTCCTTGTCCAAGGATAAGTATCCAAAACTATTACTAAGGGTGATGGCAAAGAGTTTACTGCCTATGTTTTCTTCTAGGAGTTTTATGGTTTCAGTACTTACAGTTAAGTCTTGCCTATTTTGAATTTGCTTACATACGGTGTAAGCAAGTGATCCAATTTCACGTTTTTTTACATGTCTGTCCAGTCTCCCCACACTATTTATTGAAGAGACTGTCTTTACCACATTGTATATATTATTGCCTCCTTTGTTATAGATTAATTGACCATATAGATATGGGTTTATTTCTGTGCTCTCTCTTCTGTTACATTGATCTAGGTGTCTGGTTTTATGCTAATACCATGTTGTTTTGGTTATCATTGTATTGTAGTGTAGTTTGATATCAGATAGCATGATGCCTCTAACTTTGTTCTTTTTCAAGACTGCTTTGGCTATTCAGGGTCTTTTATGGTTCTATATAAATATTAGAATTATTTGTTCTAGTTTTTTGAAAAATGCCATTCGTATTTTGATAGATTTTATGGAATCTGTAGATTGCTTTGGGTGGTATGAACATTTTAACAATATTAATTTTTCCTCTTAGTGAGCATAATTTTTCCATTTATTTGTATCTTCTTCAATTTCTTATACTTTTCCAGGTATAGGTAATTTTTTCTCCGTGGCATTTTATTATTAATTTGTTATTAATTAAAAAAAGAAAAGAAAAAGAGACCTAATTGTAGTCCTATGGGTATTTTGACCAAAGGCCCAGGCACCCTTTCCTTATAAAAGAGGAAAACAAAAATATTGCATTATTAAGTAGTTTCAGAAAAGTCTGCTATTATAACATAGGACATGATTTTGAGTGGACATCAGTTAGCATGTTAACTGCTCTGAGAAGTCCTTCACTGCCCATTTAGCTTCTTTGGACAGACACAACTTCGGTAGACTGTAGGATCCCTTTTTGCACGTAGCCCCGCTGAGTGTTCTCAGCTCTGAAGGTCAGCTCACTTGTGGAACATTGGCTTAGGCAGTCTCATTTCATGGCAGAGTGAATGACTTTTCCCTCTCATAATATGAACACTTTCCCTCTCACATTAAAACATCAACTAATTAATTGTTTGCTTTCAGTTTCCCTGCAAAGTTTAGGCAGTAACTGAAATATAGATTATGTATATACTTTGCATTCTGTTACTTTTTTCTAAGCAAAGAACTTTTAAAACTAATTAAATCAAGAAATAAAATTTAAAGCATTCTTTTGGGTATGGGTTATTTTTTAATATCTCTGGAATGAAAATATTTTAGTCCTTGGAAGGGTCTCTGTTTTAAGGGGAAATCAGATTGTGTCAATTTGTGCCTCACTTGCAAGATTTTAGATAGTAACCATGGGTAATGTATGATTTTTTTGGAAATGTTTAGTAGAATGGAAGAGTAAACAACTACATAATAAGAAATTTTAGAAGCAGTATTTTTTGTGAAATTCACCAATTACAAATTCCCAAGGAGAAAATCCTGTTTATGCATTTAAAACCGAAGGAACTGGCTGGTGTGGCTCAATGGATTGGTGTCAGCCTGTGAATCCAAAGGTCACTGGTTTGACTGCCAGTCAGGGAACATACCCAGGTTGCAAGCCAGGTCTCCAGCCTGGTACCAAGCTGGAGGCAGGTGAAAGTAACCATACATTGATGTTTCTCTCCTTTTCTTCTACCCCCCCCCTTCCCCTCTCTCTAAAAATAATGAATAAAATTTTTAAAAATAACTGAAGAAAATAATAGGGCAATTTTTTAATAAGTGAAGTTTTGATGTGTTCATACTGTCCACACACATTTCAGTTTCTCATTTCAGGATCATTTCTTATTTGAAAACAGGCTCAGGAAAAATGATGGAATATTTCTATTTTCAAGAAAATACATTAAAAATAAATGAGGTGGGAGGCAGAGGCAAGAAAGGGGAGCAGCTTAGACAAGAACCTAGTATAAAGGAACCATGGACATGGACAACAGGAGGGATTGACTTTGGGGGGAATGGGTGGGTGGGGAGGGGGACAGAGGGGAGCAAAAAGGGGATGGATGTAATACAACAACAATAAAATTAAAAATAAATAAATAAATGAGGTACAAAGGAAAATTCTATTCCCATTCTAGACTTGTACTTTGGAAATAAAAAATATACACTCATATACCTAAACTATTTATAGAAAGAAGCATAAATAAGTTTATTTACTTTAAAACTTGGGTTGTCTATGAAGATATTTTGGGTTAATAAGCAGTAAAACTAAAAGATACATATTAAGACACTATAGTTAGTAGTTTCAATGTTAAGAATTCTATTTGCCCATATATACAACTTAACAAACATTACTACTACACTACTATCTTTTAAAAAACTTTAATGGAATGATAGACTTTACTACTATATCACATATGAATTGGTCTGTTTACCAAACTGACCTATTAACTTGCATGATAGACACATTATATTCTGAGCCCTACTATAACATATTGTTATAAATACAGATCTGCAATACAGAATTCTTAGTTTTTTATTATAATACTATTAGTGGCACTATAGTTTTGCATAAAATGGATCATACATTCATAGAGGGAAGGATGATTTACATTTTGTTCCTGTTGTCTTCACATGGCAAACTGAATGGTCAATGAGATTTATTTTAAAAGAACCCCTTAGAATACAACAATTTCATTAAATAATGTAAAATCAGACAGTAAATATACATTATTTTTTTTAATTGACAAGTGCTCCTGAAAGTTGTTTAATGTCCTCAAGAATGGCAGTTTCTCTTTGCCTGGAATGTGCACACATATTAGCAAACTATTCCAAACTTCCCAGAATGGTCACCATAAGTAAATTTAATTAGAGGAGAAGCACCATTATTTAGCTAGGCTGCAGAAATGTAAAGTGGTGGCTTTTAATATTCATAGTTATTTAAGAACCAGATTTAAACCATAATTCTCTTATTTTGAACTATACAATGTCTTCTTGCTATTTAACGTGAAAGATTAGAAAATCTTGTAAACTTCTATGGAAGAATCAAGAAAGTAAATCATTCATCAAAAATATTGATGCAACTTAGCCCCAGCTGCATGGCTTAGTTGGTTGGAGCCTTGTTCTGCATGCTAAAAGGTTGCTGTTATATCCCTGGTCAGGGCATGTGCCTGGGTTGTGGGTTTGGTCCCCAGTCAGGGTAATCTATTGATGTTTCTCTCTCACACTGATGTTTTTCTCTCCCTCTCTCTCCCTCCCCCCCCTTTCCTCTCTCTAAAATAAATCAATGGAAAATCAATGGAATCATGTCCTTGGTGAGGATTCATATATATCACATATATGAGGATATATGATAGCACATGTTATATGCCAGCACAGAGACGAGCACCTGGAATTCAGAACTGACTTGCTCTTACAGAACATGCTAGAGCCATACTTACTGCCCTAGAGAACAGATGTACTTAGGCCTATGTACCAAGAGAGGGTAAAATAATGAACTCATCTTGAAGTTTTCTGGAAAGGCTTCATCAAGTACTGTTTGACTAGTGCTTTCAAGGATGAGAGTTTCAAAGGATTGGGGTAGGGGGATTTATATGGGGCAGGGAGAATAAACTGAAAACATGGCACCATGAAATGGTTTTACTCTGTTGGATCAAGGCCATTAGGGTAGGAATATGCATAATGCTTCATAAAGTATTTTACAGGTAAAGAATCACCTACCTAAGTATATAAATTCCTTTCTAATTTGGGGCTTGAATGAGATAGAATCCCAACTAATATTTTTCTTTTTTTTTTAAATTGACTTAATATTATTGTATTTATTACACTTGTTTCATTTCCCCCCATTGCCCTGTGCTTTCTATTATGTCTATGGCAAAAAGAAAATTTCAAGCAAACCAAACATTTTCATGTTACTCATTTTTTTTTTTAAAGATTTTATTTCATTATTTTTTAGAAAGAGGGGAAGGGAGAGAGGCAGAGAGGGAGAGGGACATCAATGTATGGTTGCTTTTCACCTGCCTCCAGCCACAGACCTGACTGGAGACCTGGTTTGCAACCTTGTTATGTACCCTGGCTGGGGAATCGAACCTGCGACCTTTGGGTTCGCAGGCCGGCGCCTTATCCACTGTGCTACCAACCAGGGCCTTCATGTTACTCATTTTAAAGATAATTTTTAAAATATAATGGAATACCTAAATTAGTTGAGATAACTAGTTATTTCTTCCAAGTAGTTAATCATTTATCCCTGAAATAAAGAAAGGATATACTTAAGATTTTCAGAAGTTTTCAAAATATTCAGTAATATCAAATATTCCTATGTTCAAATAAAATATATTTTCAAGGTTGTCATTTTACAAAATAATTATGGCTACTTTTATTGAGGTTTTATATGCCAAGTCCTAGATTAGAAATTTTAAAGACATTCTGGCTAATTCTTAAGTGGTTTGTATGAACCACAGAACTGATTGGAAGGGTCATGATGTGAATTCAGGTTATGGCTCTAAAATATTTGCTCTTTCTTCATGCCATACTGCTGTTCTTCTACTGTTCATGATTCAGAAGAGTAAGGAATAATAAAGCTCAGTGAACTTTTACTGCAACATAAGCCTTTCTCCCCACTGGAGCTAAGTCACAGATGTGTAGTATACATCATGGCAAAGCAGGGCTATTTAATATTGGCTGAATGAGTCAATGAATTGATGATTGAGTCAGAGAAGAGAGTAGAAATTATACTATGAAAAGAAGCATTGGAAACTCTGGGTATTAAGTGAGTCTAGAAGTCTGAAGGAGCTAGAAGCCTAAATGTTTCTTGACCCCTGAAGGAGTGTGGTTTACAAAGAACTCTGAACACCCATTTGTTTGCTTATAACAATGTTAGATATCTTCTTTTTATTCAGCAAATAATTTTGCTGAATACCTGCTAAGCACTCTCTGTTCCAATCACTTCAAAGGATTGTTTTAATAGTTCTGTCTTATCCATATTTCAAAATGAGCACTAAATAGGTTATTTTAAAGACTACCTCTTAAGAGTCCTGCAAATGTTAAAATAATTATTTATATAAAAACACTTAAATAGTTTGCTTATAGTGGGCAAGAAACAATATGTATTTCATTCTTCTTACTAAATCTAAAAAGAAAACAGGTCCTAGTATTTAAAAATTGAGTCGCAGTTTCCAGTGTAGGGATCCAGGATGGTGGCAGAATAGGTGAAAGATACACTCACTTTCTCCTAGGACCAGACTAAAATTACAACTAAATTATAGAAGACTCATCCTGAATGACAAACTGAAGACTAGCTGAAGAGAAGTCTCACAATGAAGGATTTGTAGAAGAAGCCACATCAATACTGATAGGAAGGGCAGAGACACAAAAAGCACTGGCCCCTCTCCCTTGGGGGACAGCTGAGGTTAGTCTAGCTGCATGCAGGAAATTCTGCCTGAGAAGCATGGGGTCTAAACCTGAAGCTGGGCTCCCCAGTCCGAAGCACAAGAGCCATAGGAGGTACCCATTTAATATCTGGCTGTGCAGAATAGCAGGAATTCTGTTCCCCAGAAAGATATGGGGTCTGTTGGAGAAAAAGATGCTCTTTTAAATAGCCAATGTACAAAATTCATTTGCAGTCATTCACCTTAGGTTCCACACAAAGACTAAAAGTAAAGGGATGGGCAAAGATATTTCATAAAAATGGAAATGTAGGAAAGTTGGGGTAGCAATCCTTATATCTGACAAAATAGACTTTTTAAAACAAAGACTATAGTTAGAGACAAAGGACACAACATAATGATGAAGGGACCAATTTAACAAGAGTATATAAACCTTGTAAACACTTATGCACCCAATATAGGAGCACCTAAATATTTAAAGCAAATTTTGATGGATATAAAGAGAGAGACTGACAGTAATAAAGTAATAGTGGGGGATTTTTACACCATATTGGTATCAATGGATTGATCTTCCAGACAGAAAATCAACAAAGAAGCAGTAGCCTTAAATAACACACTAGATCAGATGTATTTAATTGATATCTACAGAGCATTTCACTCCAAAATGGCAGAATAGACATTCTTTTCAAGTTTCTAGGATAGATCAAATGTTAGGAAACAAAATAAGTCTCAGTAATTTAAGAAGAATGAAATCATAGCATCTTCTCTGACTCAAATACTATGAAACTGGAAATCAAATCATAAAAAATAATGAAACACAAAAAGACATGGAAGCTAAAAAATATGTTACTAAACAATGAATGGATTAATAATGAGATCAAGAAAGAAATTGAAATACACCTTAAAACAAATGGAAATGAGAACACAACAGCCCAGTATCTGTGGGACACAGTGAAAGCAGCCCTAAGCAAGAAAGTCATAGCATTTCAGGCCTATTTCAAGAAACAAGAAAAATCTCAAATAATCTAACTCTGTATTTAAAGGAACTTGAAAAAGAACAGTAAACAAAGTCCAAAGTGAGTAGAAGTAAGGAAATAATAAAGATCAAAGCAGAAATAAATAAAATAGAGTCTAAAAAATACAAAAGATTGATGAAACCAAGAGCTGGTTCTTTGAAAAGGTAAATGAGATTGACAAACCTTAAACCAAACTCATCAAGAAAAGTAGAGGACCCAAATAAATAAAATCAGAAATGAAAAAGAAGTAACAATTACTCCAAAACTGAATCAAGAAGAATCAGAGAAAACCTGAGTAGACATTACAACTAGTGAAATTAAAGCAGTAATAAAAATTTAAAAACTCCCACAAAAACAAAAGTCCTGGACTAGGTGGCTTTACGGGTGAATTTTAGCCAACATTCAAAGAAGAACTAACACCTGTTCTTCTCAAACCAATTCAAAATTTTAAGAGGAGGTAGGACTCCTAAACTTATTTTACTAGACCATCATTACCCTAATTTCAAAACCAGATAAAGGTGTTACAACCTCAGCAAAATATTAGCAAATTGGATTCAGCAATACATTAAAAATATCACACACTATGATCAAGTTGGATTTATTTCAGGGATGCAAGGTAGGTACAATATCCAAAAATCAATAAATATACACCACATAAAATGAAGGATAAAAAACACATGATGATATCTATAGATGCAGGAAAAGCATTTGATAACAGCACTATGTATGATAATAACTCTCAGCAAAGTGGGAATAGAGGGAACAGACCTCAACATTATAAAGGCCATGCATGATAAACCAACAGCCAAAATCATACTCACTGAGCAAAAACTACAAGTATTTTCCTTAAGATCAAAAACAAACAGAAGTGTACACTTTCACCACTCTTACTCAACATAATACTAGAAATCCTAGCCACAGCAATCAGACAAGAGGAAATAAAAAGCATCCACATTGGAAAGAAAGAAGTAAATCTGTCACTATTTGCAGATGACAGGATACTATATGAAATCTGTCCCAAAAGTATGGAGCCAGTGTCAATATAATTAAAACAGTTTGAGTGGCCAGTATTTTTGGGACAGACCCTGTGTTTCGACAACCCTGAAGATCCACCAAAACACTACTAAAACTGATAAATGAATTCAGTATAGTAGCAGGATACAAAATAAATATTAGTTGCATTTTTATACATTAATAATAAACTATTTAAAAGAGAAATGAAAAAATCCCACTCACAATTGCTTCAAAAACAATCAATACCTAGGACTAAATGTAACTAAGGCTATAAAAGAACTTTGGTTACAAAATTGTAAGACACTGAAGAAGGAAACTGAAGAAGGTACAAATAAGTGGAAGCATATACCATGTTCATGGGTAGGAAGAATTAACATCATTAAAATATCCATACTACCCAAAGCAATCTATGAATTCAGCACAATTTCTATAAAAATACAATGGCTTATTCCACAAAACTAGAACACATACTACAAAAATGTATATGGAACAACAAAGGACTCCAAATAGCAGCAGTGATTTTGAGAAAGAAGAATAAAATTAAGGAATCATGTCGTCTAATATCAAACTATACTGAGACCTTAGTAATCAAAACAGCATGGTACTGGCGTAAAAACATATATAGATCAATGAGAAAGAACAGAGAGCCTAGAAATAAACATGCACACCTTTATAGTTACATAATATTTGACAAAGGAGGCAAAAACACAGTGGGCTAAAGATAGTTTATTCAATAAATGATGTTGGGAAAATTGGATAGCTATGTGCAATAAAATGAAACCAGACCTTCTTTTATTTTGCCACACACAAAAATAAACTCAAAATGGATTAAAGACTTGATTTTAGACTCAATACCATAAAATTCCTAAAAAAACATAAGCAGTAAAATCTAGGATATTTCTCATAGCAACATTTTCTCTGATACGTCTCCTCAGGCAAGGGAAGCAAAAGAAATATAAATAAATGGGACTATATCAAACTAAAAAGGGTTTGCATAGGAAAGAAAACCACAATGGAAAGGGAACCCTCTCAATGGAAGAACATACTTGCCAATACATCTGATAAGAGGTTAATGGCCAAAATTTATAATGAACTTAAAACTGCAACAACAAAAATATGTAGTCCAATTTAAAAAATAGACAAAGGACCTGAATGGACACTTCTCCAAAGAGGACATACAGATGGCCAATAGACATATGAAAACAATCTCAATGTCACTAACCATCAGAAAATTGAAAGTTAAAATTATAGTGAGATAGCACCTCACACCTGTTAGAACGGCTATCATCAATAAATCAACAAACAACAAGTGCTGGTGAGGATGTGGAGAAAAGGGAGCACTGTTGGTGGGAGTGCAGATTGGTGCAGCCACTGAGTAAAGTTGTGTAGAGTTCTCTCAAAAAATTAAAATTGGAACTACCTTATGACACAGTGATTTACTTCTGAGAAGTTACATGAAAAAAACCGAAACATTAATTCGAAAGAGTGTACATGCCTATGTTCATTGCAGCATTATTCACAATAGCCAAGATTTGGAAACAGCCCAAGTGTCTATCAGTAGATGAGTGGATGAAAAGCTGTGATAGATTTACACAATGGACTGTTACTGGCCCATAAAAAAAAAGATCTTACCCTTTGTAGCAGCATGGATGGACCTGGAGAACATTATTCTAAGTGAAATAAGACAGAGAAAGATAAGTACCATCTGATTTCATTCATATGTAGAATAGAATGAACAAAATGAACTAACAGGTAAAGCAGAGACTCATAGATAGAAAGCAAGTGATAGTTGTCTCGTGCAGGAGGTATAAAGGTGGGTAGAGGGTAGAGCTAAAAAAAAAAAAAAAGAGAGAGAGAGAAAACTCTTGGACAACAGGGTAGTGATTGCCTGGAGGAGGAGGAGTGGAGGGAGGTGGTGGCAGTTTTGGTCGGAATAAATGGTGATGAGGAGAGATTTGACTTGGGCAGTGAACACACAATACAGTGTACAAGTGATGTGCTATAGAATGTGCACCTGAAACCTGTATAATTGTGTTAACCAGTGTCACCCCAATGAGTTCAATAAAAAGAAAATACATCTTTCAATGTAGAAGGACAATATTAGTAGTCCTTGAAGTTAGGACTATTTTATTAAAAAACTCAATGAATCCATGGCAATCCTTGTATGACTTCTTAGTATGAAAAAAGAAATACAAACCCCCGTATGTTCTGAAGGTTTTGATGAAATTAAATGACTCATTTTGGCACACGATGAGAACTGGCTAAGAAGGGTAGCATAGAGCTGTTGATCTGGGTTTCTTTGGTGTAAACAAATTATGAATTAAAAAGTCACAACTCACCAAGCCAGTGTGTTAAAGTCTGTAGCTACCATAATTAATATTTCTTAATGATGGTGCTATGAAGGACCTATAAATATCAGCTTTTCATGGGTATTCACCTCAGTGGAAAACTGATCTAGAATAATCCTGTTTCACTGAGGCTGTCAATCTGCCAACTAAAAAAGAGGTGTGAGTTGTCCTAGCATGAAAATAAATATCTAACCACATTTTTGTTATTACTTTTACTGTACACTATTTTTTTTTCTTTTCATTGACTTCTGAATTATCTCTGTTGAACCAACAGCATGTTATGTACTTACAAATGTAGCCTTTACTGAAATACTTTGACCATATAACTAACTGGAAGATTTAAAAATTAGTATATTTGTTACATGCAAAGTAGTTGACTCCATTGATCATGTAAAAGCAGTCCAGAACACCTATATCCTTTTCTCCTGTCCTGTCTTTGGTTCAGACCTGTTTGCTTTAATGATAGACACAAATTTAAAATCCATTAATAAAAAAACCATGCCTGGAAACTTGACTAGATAGTATGTGTATTCTTAGGGCATAAGTCAAACTGTCAGTTTTGTTCTAAATGCAGCATCTTTACATGAGGAGAGGAACCATTCTTTCTATGATTTCTCCCCTGCTTGTGGCAAAAAAAAAGAAAAAGAGAAAGAAAATTTGCATTTAAGTTAAGGGCAGATAATAGAGCCCTTTTGCCATGTTAAAGAGCAGGTGTTCCTCAAACAGCTAGTCAATGTGGTCAGCCTGAAATTTTCTTGGCGTGGCTGGGTTTACCATGGAATGATGGCAGGTGATTTGGGGGTAAGGCACATAAATGAGTGAATAATTTTATTTTTCTCTCATTATTTTATCAAAGATATCACCATTCTAATTTTAGAGCAGTGACTTCTAAATATTCTTGTCATATACTTAGGCAATAAAATGGGTTGCTAAATTCTGAGAAATGAAATTGGACCATTTATGCTCTCTCCTGTGGAAAATGACAACTAAGTAAATTTTTCTGGTTATTAGTCTTATTTGTATCATATTTTAATGTAATTTCACGCTAAGAGAGTGGCAAGTAAAACATAGTCACAATATAATGATGATAATACCATAGTAATATAGAGCATTCATTGAGGACTTAATATTTGCTAGTTGCCCGTTTCTTTCCATCTTTACCAGTTGCTGAGCTAAGTGCTCCCAGTTTCTGGATGTGAAGCCCCTTTGTGTTTCAGTAGGCTTTCTGATGTCACACAGCTGGTATATAGTAAACAAGAACTTGGTGGCTACAGTATGAATGTGTCAACAGTACTCCATTAGCCCCCTGAGGAAAAGTATAGTTCCTCTGTCCAGAGATGGTAAAACAGTAATACAGCGAGAAATGTTTTGCAAGTATATTTCAGTCTATCCAGCATTTGGCTTGGACATCTAAATTGGTAACACTATTTTAAAATTGAAAACAACTCCTAGGATTTTGCTAACCTTGTATCATCTAATAACTCCAAACTACTTCTTTTTGTTCCTTTCCCTCATCTGAATACAAAAGACAGCCTATCAAATGAAACCCCTATAATTTGCTTCCTTTTGATAACTTGGACTATTTATAATGGCAAATACATTTTCCTTCTTTGTTGAAAGAAATAGTTTCTTCTCATGTATAAGTTTAGATTTTTTTGAATGTGTATGTAATTGAGCTTGAGAAACACCAAATTAAAATTTAATAGAAGAGTGATAGATGAGTTTTTAGATCCAATTTTGAGGTAAAGAATGATTTGTTGTCATCTAAAAATCATACCCAATACTGCAAAATGATTTGGGTCTTATTTTGCCTGTAAGAGCAGTGGTTGATGCTTCCCACTTTGAAATGGGTTCTCAATTGTTAGTGACAACCAAAAATATTATGCTCATGATAGTATGTATTTTCCCAAGGATGTCGAAGACATTTTGGGAAAGGGTGGAATTTCTTGAAACAATTTGCCAATATGAAATACTGTACATATCAAATTGGCCCTACTACCATCTTTCCCAGACCATTTATCATAGCTCGAAAATCAAGCCCACATTTTCTCTTTCTGAAAGACTTGGCTAATAAAGAAGATGTGGGCTTCAAATTTGAACCTGTCAGTCAATCCTGGGAACAAAGCAGTAATGATTTTCATCTATTGATATTTTATTTCAATGAAGAGCGATACATCTGAATTTACTGCTGATGTGATGTACAATTTTATTCATTGTCCAGATCCTGTTCTTTATACTCAGCATGCAGAGTATAAAAGGTTTACCAGAATATGTCAGAAGAAAAATATCTCTAGGAATAAATTTTTAGAAAGCTGTCAGCTCTATCTACTCTTGAGTTTCACCCATAAGTATACTTTAAGAACACTTTTTTCTCTTTCATCTGCGCAACATATTGTACCAATTTTCATCAAAAAATTACAATTTCTATAGGTGTGTGTCTCTAGATACCCTTAGAATTCCGCTCTTTGACCCTGCAAGTAAATTGATCTTCTGCACACCTGTCTTCCTTGGGAAGCTTGCAAACTTCATTTTTGAGCTGAGCATCAAAGAGATATGATATTATTAGATGGTTTGGAGCTCAGGTAAAAAGTCCAGGAAGTAGCTTGAAATGCTTGAAGCTTTGCAAGGTGAAAGGCATTTTCGGTGAAGAACTATTTAAAATAGTTCGAATGCTACATTGTTTTTAATATTATTTTAAAAGGTCAGATCAACTATAAAATTTTTAAGACATTTTTGCCTTCTGACTTAGAACAGTTTTAAAGCCAGATATTTGCAGGACTCTGTGTAGCAATTATACAGTTTTCCAAATAATAAGGACTAATTAAAAGAGTAGCTATGGTCAATGAATTCTTTTTTCCTAGCAGTTTTCTCTACAAAAGAAAGCAATTTGCGTGACTAGAAATGATTCGTTTTTATTGTCAAGATGGAACAATGGGTGATAAAACCCTTGCCTTGTACAAAATCCTCCCAACATATGTGTCATACTCCAAGATACCAGGAAATGAAAGCTTTCCACAAAATGTTATTGTGAAACTTCTCAGGCCAGAAATAGCAGATTTTTTGGACTGTCAAGCAGCTCAGATCAATTGATCAACTTAAATCTCTCATCTAGTAATAATGAAATTGTGGTGCAGTCAATTATGACATGATGTAGCCAGAATGGAAAGTAAATATGATTAAGAGATTATGAAGTCACCCTTTTTTTACAGCTTTGGTGAGGATTTTATGATTACGCTTCATTTGCTGGTAAGATAAAGCCAAGTTAATATCACTTATGCTCTATCTCATTGAATAGCTACTAACCAAATTTCAGTGCCTTGGGTCTTAGATATGTTTCTTGAAACTGAATAATTGCCTTGCATTTTCATGATTTCACACATAACATTTATTATAAATACATTTTTGATATGACAAACTATGTGAAAAAATACGTAATTTTTGTTTTACTGTATGACTAACATACATTTGTGTCTCTTTTTTGAGAACTAGATGGATATAATGTTTACTAATAAGAATTCACTTATTAAATTTTCAGGTAAAGGCATCATCTTTGGGAAAGTTCCATTCACCTGCGAGCCTGTTCAGATATTACTTCTGAGGTGCAGGGCTGACACTAACACCATTTTCTAGGAGGGAGGACTTTCAGAGACTAGTTCAAACATCTGGATGATAGACTCGGTTTTCCGTATTTCATCCCGATGATTGGATGTCATGAGATGAAACTTGTATATCCACATCTGTTCCCATTTATGCAGACATTGAAACTCCCCTGGCACTCTTCTGGAAGGGTGAGGACTTGTCCTTCTCTCTGTTAGGAATCTTCCCATCTTTCTGGTGGGCACCGCAATTCTGGGTACTGCTTGTCTAAACATCATGTGTTCCAAAGAGCAGCATTGATGTCATAAAGCCAATGGAGGGCAGCAGGCTTAGGAACTGTATGACTTCTAATGGAAAAGGCTTTGGAAAATAACCTTCTTTGCCATTATAATTTATGTTTCGCAATTTAAAAGGTGGGTAGGAAAAGAGGGGGAATGGATGACTTAGTCACCTTTCAATCTTAGCAGAATTTTAAATCCATCTGTATTTCAGCTTGGGGACATTTTGCATCTCCAAATAATTATGGAGAAGTCCATGAAGAAAATAGCAACTATACATATTACCTTACTTGTTAAAGAATCATACGTAGCATTGCAGTTGAAACAAAATATTGGTTCATCTATGTTTTTTTTGTTCATCACTTCTTTAAATTAGAACAATATTAGAGTTAAATGGATTCAATTTAAGGAACAAATGAGCATTTTTATTCAAACAATAGTTAAAGGCAAAGAAATTAAGAGTTTATTTTCAATCCAGAGCAAAATTGGAACAGGCACAGATATATAATTTAGACGTTTTGAGCCCAAAGAAACTTACTCATCGGATCCTCTGTGCATTCAGTTTTATAAAGCAGCTCTTAGATATTGAAGTTGCCAAGCTGGGCTTCAGAGTTTGCTTTTTGTACCCATGTACACACCCTTGTACAAGTTTCTGATAGTGTTTATTCACTTATATATTCTATTTAATATGAAAATATCACTGCAGAAATTATTCACTGAGGCCTTTCTTTTCAGTAAATATAATTAACACCAAGTCTCAAGGCAGGTGAAAGAATCCAGGACAAAAGTAATAAAATCTGGTGTGTGTCATATTTTATTGATTTAATTAAAAATCAACTGGTTAAATTTTAAATTATTCAGAGAACTCAAGTCTGCCAAAAGTTTGTTAGCTTAGTCCACCCTATTTAGTTTTTTTGAGGTATGGCAATTGATAAAAAATCAAATGATTATATGTAGCATCCAGAGGAAAAATTAATATGCAAGAAGGAAATGTACATATAGACTTACTACTATATATTTTTGAAAAGGTCCCATATCAATATTTCATGTCTTTTAAAATAGACAAGAAATATATAAGTCATTGAAATTACATTTGTGTTTGACACACTTCTCTAAACGTGCTTTTGAGAAATGAGAATGTAAAGTAATCATCTCATTGTCATAGCTGAGTGTAAAATCCTATACCAAGTTTGAAGGGCTGATGAGGTCCAATGTAAAATTCTGTTGTTTTATAATAACTTTGGAAAAGTGCATTGTTCCTTGTAAAATACCCACATGTTCTCCTTTGGAATGGCTCCAGACTGTAACTGAACCACAAGGTTGCCCCCTGGTGCTTTATGTATTGTTTAATTGTTTGCCTTTGGTGGATGGTTTTATTAAAAGCCTATTATTTAGGATAAGACCCAAGTGTCATTTTAAGAACAACAGAGGCAGTGCTGTTCGGTGGGTCCCACAATCCTTTTTCATGGGTGTGTTAGTGAGCCCTGGGTGCAGCTAACGAGCCTGCCGACATTTTTTCTTGCTGTTACTTCAAAAACAGCAACAACAACAAACAAAACCCTGGGTTTTTATTTCCCTCCAATAAAACCTGACTGGATTGGCTAGCAGAGCTGGGAGACTGCAGGCAGTGCCCAGGGCAGAAGGAAAGAGAGGTGTCTGTCTGCTGTTCTCTGTTTTGGTCCGAGAGGTGCTGGTCTGGAGTCACATGCACCTAGGCCCACGTGGCCCTGTAGCAAGCCCGAGGGGCATGGGGGATGGCGGGGAGGGGGTCAGGGGAGCCCGTGTGTTAGGAAGGCCATGGTGGGCTGTCCCAGGTGTTTACCAAGCCCGTGTATGCTCTAGCGTAGGTCAGAGCTACAGAGCTTTTCATGCCCTCCCGTCCTCTCAACGCAATTGCAAGATGAGTATCATTCTGACATTCAAAGATCACTCTGAATATAACTTACGTCCAGAAAACAGTTTTTATTTTAGCAGTTTTAATTCTAAATGTTCTCTTTTCCTCCTGAGTATTTTCTTTCCTGAAGTGGCATCATCATATCATTCCCGGACTTCTCAGAATTTGTCTCCGGAAGAATTCCCAGTGTTCTCTAGCAAGTCCTTGTCCCAAAGAGCAAGCAAGAATTAGATTAGTCTTCTTCCCAAGCTAGGCTTTGTGACTGGGACCCACCCTCAGGCAAGAAACCTGAAGGCAATATACCTTGATACAGTTTCTAGGACTTAAATGATCTCATTAAATTCCGATGCTAGATATCATTGACATTGGAGGAAATATGATTATTGACAAAATGTAAGCCTGTTATATACTATATCACTTCAAAAGGAGAAAGGCCATTAGGCCGTAATTACATCAGAAACAGTATACACATTTGGCTGGTTTATAAACTGTCACTTTCAGAAGTATGAAGACGTATAAAAGTTTCCAAAGGCTCCATTATGACCCTATTTCCAACAGTATTCTCTGACAAACTAAATAAATTACTGCATATATTGGACCTTTGAGGCTTGGGGCAAAGAATGGAAAAATTATTTACAAAAGCTTGAAAATATTTAATCACTGGAGGCAGGGGGGCAACGGTGTTTTAATTAGAGGTCCTCGGGCCATTGGCTGACTGGGGGCTCTCTCAAACAACCCCACAAATGCACCGAATAGCTATTTGCCAGCCTTAGGGTCAGGCCTGAGATGAAACAGATAAGATAATTGGCTCTAATGAAATCCAGAAGGCCTTGGCTTTCTTGTTTGAGCTTGGATTTGAAAAGTGCGTGTGGAAGTGAGGCTTAATTCAAACCAGAACTGCGCTAGGCCCGTTTCTCAGTGACTTTGATATTGTTTGAAGTTCTAAAAGTGTTCGCCACACCACTAGCCTGCTGGGCTGGGCCTCCCTGGCACCCTTAATTACTAAGCTTTATTGCTGACTTTACTACACAGGAAAGGGGCCATTATATGTTCCATCAACATCAGCTCTTCTCAGATTGGAGGAAAGGGCAGGGTTAAAGGCCACTGTAGGAAGGCAAAAACTTCACTTTGAGGTAGTCGGATCATTTACCAGGGTTGAATTTCACCGTTATGCATAGACATTCCTTGCAACACAGAAGCCCAATTTCCATTTTTTAAACAAGTGATTACTTTTCAAAACATTTTTGTTTTGGCCTGTTTTTTTCAGGAAGGACATTGCTTTTTTTAGGGGCTAAAATGCTTGCACCTGATATATTGGGGGGAAAAAATCCAACACCTCCCAATTAATCACCACACCAGAAAGGTCTGGTTGGGTTCTGTAATAAGGAGGATTATTATTAATGGCCCTTTGAAGTGGAAATAAGTGAGGAACCCTCCTGCGGTGTTCGAGTTGTCCTGACACCCTGAGGAATAAAGACCCCTCAGGAGACTCTACAAAATTAAATCCCAGCTTCTTCCAGAGCCTCTCACAAAGGGGTCGTATGAAAGAGCTCCCAATTCGGTCCGAAGCCGAGAGGCAAAAAGGAGGAAGTCTCCCTTGTCAGGGACTTCATCTTCCTGAGGCTTGCTCCTGCCTCTCTTTGGGGCCAGCGGGCCAATTTGGATTATGCGTTTTAATGAAAAATCATTCTTCAGCTCTAAGCTCTCTCAGGTGAGGAAACCATGCCCATGGAAGCCAAGGGACAGGGAATCCAGGCCTGTTTTCTGTTCTGTTTAGTACCTTTTGGGGGAGCCAAGTCAAGAGGGACAGCATCTGACTCAGCTCTCTTTGAAATAAAAATGTTCGTTCGTTTTGCATTATTAAGTCAACTTGACATGACTGTGGTCTATGCCTGATCCCGTGATCCTTCACCCAGTATGCCTTTCTGAACATTCTTAGTCACTGGCTGGACCGGACGCTGGCCCTTCACTAACATGTGTCTGGGCCTCAGTCACCAAGTGGAGAGCTCAGAAGCTCAGCCCTGGGGGGACCCCACATCACCTCTGCTCAGTAACCTCTCCTAAGAGAAAGTGAGGAGGCCCTGGGGGACTTCTTGCCAGGGATGAATGCAATGTCAGCTCCTACCAGCAGAAAGAAGTTTTGAGACTAGTCAGCTCATTCAAACACATGTGTTTTTTTGTTTTTTTTTTTCATTAGGCACTGGTAAGGGCTGACCACGTTTCCCCAGCACGCATGTGGAGATGGCGCCCTTTGGAAGTGGTATGGGTTAGATGAAGTTGAGCGGGCACAGACCTGAACTAGAGATGACTGTCTTTATAGAAAGAGAGGCTAGAGAGCTCACTCTTGCGAGAGAGGGCTTCCTCTCTCGCCCTCCACTCTGTGTGCATGCCCTGAGGAAGGGCCGTGTGAGCGCATGGTGATTGGTGGATGTCTGCCTATAAGCCAGGAAGATGGCTCTTGCCAGAGCCCACCCACCTGGCACCCTGACCTCTCACTGCCAGGCTCTATGATTTTGAGAAAACAAGTGTGTGTTGTTGAAGCCACCCAGGGTATGGCATCTGTCATGGCAACCTGAGCAGAATAAAGTTGCCACCTCCAAGGTCTTCAGGAGACCAAGCAACAACCCATAATGGCTCTAAACTTGAGAGACCAATAAAAGTATTTTCCAAACTATGTTCTGCCAAATACTAGGTATAGGGGATATTAATAAGTGTTTCTAAGCAATAAAAAGTATCCTATGGTGAGCAAATCTCTGGTAGATAAATAATTTACAAAGGTATAATTAACACTTAAGAATTCCAGTAGTAAGGAAACAGTTTAATTCATTGTTTCCTTAAATTTCTTGAACATAGAACTCCCCATGACCCCAGTTTTTTTTCCCCAAAATATAACTATAAATATCATGGAAAGTAGCATTCCATAGAACATGGTTTAAATAATTCTGATGTTAGGGAGTAAACTTAGTGGGCATTTTAGACAGTTTATGATTATTTAATAAATGTGATAATAAAGAAGTAAAACTAACCTGCCCTTCAGAACCTTGCAATTAATTTAATAAAAAAGCAATAAATTATATTTGTCTCTAATGCATCAAATAGTATTTTATTATCAGATAAGCTGAGCACTGGCTTGACCAGTATTCTACAGATTTTCATCTCCATTTTCTATTGGTTGTATCTGGGTTGTTCTTAGATAATAGAGTCATAAAAACAAAGAAAGGGAGAAGGAGAAACAGAGAATCAATAAGAGAGGGAAAAAGGAGAAAGAGGGTCAATTTCCTTTGATATCACTATTGAATCACCCAGTGAATTTTCTTAGGGTAAAGTTACTGCCATTCAAAATTATAGCAAATTGGTGATATTTTACAGTCACTGTGTATATTTTGTTTCAGCTTAAATGTGTGCATATATCACCCAAACTTATTTCAGATCGGATATGACATATTAAAAACATGCATTTGTTTTTCTAACTCTTACAATTAGCCACTAATTGCAGTGTGAACATGTAATTGGTTTTATGGGTAAATCCATTTATGGACTTAGAAAGTTTTAAGACCTCATTTGTTATTCCTGACTATGTTTTGCTGAGGAGAAAAAAGTGAACTTAGTTTGTCTTAATGTTAGGAGATGAGTTTCAATTAAGTGAATACCCTTTGTGATTTAAAAAAAAACAAAAAACAAAAAACCACACCCTGAAAGAAGACAATAAATTATAAAATATGTTACTTTTCTGGGTTAAAAAAGACAGTGGCTTTGGGAGTGGAACCTCTGGTATCATGGTGTGCCAATGTCACTTTGTTTCCTAAGATAGTACTTTTAGATGTACAGATGTTCTGAACTTTATTAAACTGCAGCTGTGGTTATCACATGTTTATTCAAAAGATATTACAGCTTTCAAAGCGATAAATCGGCAGAGTTCTTAGTCATTTGCTTATATGCTCTTTTGTTTTACTCCATGCATAAGTATTCAACTGGTGTCTTTAAGATGTCCAAGTAAGTTGAATTATATCAGGTGAAAGGGAAAAAGCCTAATAAAAACTCATGAGTGAGGAAAAAAACAAGTATATCAAAGCATTCAGATGTCATTATGGCACAAGCCTTATGACGTTTATTAATTCCGCCCCCCCCCCCCAAAAGAAAGCAAAAATACTTTTCTTAAATAGCACAAAAGAATGCAGTTTTCCTTTGCTAAATTTGCCCCCTTTTCAATATGCCCAGTAGGGGAAGTGCTTCAGAAATCATGGTGTGGCTGCAAGGCTAGTGTTCCTTGTGATCCAGATTGGTACTTCTTGTTCCCAGCGATGAAGAATTGTGATAATCCTCTTCCCAAAGTGACAACTGAGGAAAGAGTTCTTACAGAATGCTCCCGCGTGGATCATCATCAATAGATTTTTCCCAGGTCCAACATAATGAAGTGTTTTCCTTACCAAAATGCAAATGCCCTGCATTTTATTTGCCCTCAAATAGCCTTATAATTTGGAAAGGACCTTACCAAGATCAGACAGGAAATTATATCAGGACTAGAACGAAAGCTTGGACATTTGCTCACCAGGGATTCAGAATGGGAAACTGAGTGTATTTCTAGGAGGAACACGACGGAGTTCTGTGGAACACAGCATTTTCATTTGCCCAACAGAGGCTCACCAGTTTCACCAAATTCAGCCGGGGGCCCGGCCGAGGTGTGTGCCACGATTTCTCTGGTGCTTTGCTTTATTCTTATCTCTCGGTGATGATTGTCCTTAATTTGCCTTCCCATAAAAATGCATCTTTAGTTTTCACATAAGTACGGCTCCCTAACTGATTGTGCCACTGGAGCTCCTAGTTTTCAGACGGTGCGTGTAAAAGGTTAAGACCTGGATTCATAGAATGTAATTTTTCTGAAATGGTAGCTGCCATATTGATTTATATTATATCATCCAATCAACTTTGGAAAACTCCATTCACATAAAATGTCTGTAATTAGTGCTGTCTTTTAAAATTCACTTATGAAAGCAAATCATTTTTCATTTGCTTTCTTCTACAAAAATGCCAGTTTAAAGTTGGTTTCCTGAATGCTTAGATTCTGTAGACTTTCTTCCCTTTTTCTACTGCAAGACCAGCCACTCAGCAAAGCCTTTTTCCTCTCTGGGAGGCAAGTATGCCTGTGGGAGAACTGCCGAAGAAACTGAGGTCAATTGGTCACATGTTCCCAGGTTAGGCTTCTCCTGACATGGCTACCAACAGGTGCGGAAATGGCACAGAGCTCTGTTCTGACTCCCTGATGATCGTGTGTCTTCGTTCAGCCTTTGGTGCTGGAGGCATCTCTCATGAGTATGGATGTGCATGAGGGTGCCTGACAATAACTGACCTACTACGTACTCCATGCCGAGCTACTTGCTATGGACGAAATGCAGACAATTCAGCAGCCTCACTGGAGAAGCTGATCGGGAATAAAAATTAATATTGAGACAATAAGAGAATGACCAAAGCACAAAATGTCATCCATGCAGTAGGAAAATACTGATAAAGGCAAGGATGCTAATCTGAGCCTTATATGTGGCCCCCACCTTCCCTCCACAGCCATCCACAGGAGGATGATCTCATTCCTACTCAGAGACATGGGCCTCCATCTTGTACAATTACAGGGATTCTCAGTGAAAGAATAGAAAGAAAAAAAATTGAAAAGAGGTACAATGCCTTGGAAAAGGTCCATGTAAGTGAGGGATTCTGAAAATTCAGCTTCACTAGCTTTATGGTAAATATGCCTTAATTCATGCAACCTTAATGCCTCGTATTGCTGTTCTTTAGAATAAAATGACAAGGTATCATGTGATGAGTCTTCAGTAGAATTAGTGGCTATGCTAGCTAGTGATTGAAGCAGGATTGTACAAAGGTAGAGAATGTCTTAGAAAAAGTGCACGGACAGAGAATGGTCTTGACATAAAAATTCAGCTGGGGATACAGTTTTCATGCTAGGGCACATGCCAAGGAGATCAAAGTAAAGGATTTTTTCTCTGTCTTTACAGTGTATGTTAAGGTATATTTAAAACTAACAAACACACATGTACACACACCCCCCTCAAATAGAAAGGATAAATCAAGGGAAATAATAGAGTCTCTTCCAACAAGCTAAAACAAACCAAAGGGGGATGGGGAGAGCAAGCCATATTTGCGTGGGGAGGACGCCCTTTCCTATTGGTTTTGGTGTGAAGAGTCTGCACCTGCTTGTGAGCATGTTCCAGGTCTGGACTGGGGCAGGCCCCTGAGCTGGCCTGGCTCTGGCTTTCCTCCTAAGGGGTAAGGTTGCTTTAATGCAGTTCACATGTAGGGTGTTTCATCTTAACCACAGTGATTTATGTTAATGAAATGAAACAGAGAAAATACCCTTGACATCCTACTCTCCTTTAACAAATATTAAATAAATATGTCCAGGACTTTTATATGATTATATTTATTAAAACAAATGGAAGACTTCAATACATTCCAGAGTAAATTTGTAGGTGACCCTGGGTAGGGTTAAGTCCATTAGGAAAAAAAAATGAGTTGTGGTGTTCCTTACCAATTTCAAAATTTCTGAACAGCCATTAAGATCAGATAAAGTGCATCAGCTCTAAGGTAATTTATTCTATGATTTAGAATTTTTTCTTCCTCTGACTTCGAAAAATGTGATTCCCCAAATGATGATTCAGAGATATTTTCAGAACAATTTTATAAATCTGATACTAGGCCTCCATATTACCTCATTGGAAATTAAGTATGTGTCATCTTTACCTATAAAATATGTCTTTGAAGATGTTATAATTTAAGAGTTTAGGTTCTAGCGTTTAATTGTTTCTACTAATTATAGAACTAGTTACTTTAATGGGATTTACAAGAAAGCAGAAGGATTCTTTTCAACTCTTAGATTTTATTAGTATGCATTTCCTATCCCTATATAAGGTGATCATGTAATTAAACACCACAGAAATTAGTGAAATGAATAGATTTTAAAAATATCAGTTTGGAATTTTTCTCAAGTTACCTATCTTTTAAAATATTAGATAAAGAAAATGTCTAGTTAACTGCTGATTTGATTGTAATTATCCAACTAATTGTGACATTTAGAAAAATCAGAGTTAGCCAAGGAAAAAGCTTACTTTAAAAATCTGGACATAGTTTTAATTCCATTAGTACAAGTAAGTAAACAGTAATCTATTTTTGGAAGACTATTTAAAGTTAAGATTAACACTTGGCTATTGTAAATAGCATCGCTATGAACATGAGGGTGCATAAATTCTTTGAGTTGGTGTTTTGGGATTCTTAGGATATATTCCCATCAATGGAATTGTTGGGTCAAAAGGCAGTTCCATTTTTAATTTTTTGAAGAAATTCCATACTGTTTGCCACAGTGGCTGTACCAGTCTACATTCCCACCCATGTTCATTAAAGCTCCCTTTTCTTCACATCCTCACTAGCACTTGTTGGTTCGTTAATGATAGTCATTCTGGCAGGTGTGAAGTGGTATCCCACTGTGGTTTTAATTTGTATCTTCTGATGGCTAGAGACATTGAGCATTTTTTTCATATGCCTATGGGTCCTCTGTATGTCCTTGGAGAAGTGTCTGTTCAGGTCCTTTGCCCATTTTTTAATTGGATTGTCTTTCTGATGTTGAGTCCAATGAGTTCTTTAAATATTTTGGAGATTAAAAAACTTTGTCCAATGTATCATTGGCAAATATGTTCTCCCATATAGTTGGTTCCCTTTTCATTTTGATGATGGTTTCTCTATCCCTGCAGAAGGTTTTTAATTTGATGTGGTCCAATTTGTTTACTTTTTCCTTTATTTCCTTTGCCCTAGAGGATATATCAGTGAAAATATTGCTGCGTCAGATATCTGAAATTTTATTACCTACATTTTATGCTAGGAATCTAATGTATATTTAAGTCTTTGATCTATTTTTCCATTTTTGAGTGTATTCTGTTGCATGGTATAAGTTAATGGTATAATATGGTGGTATAATATTGTTTTGTAGGTAACAGTCCAGTCCTCCTAACATCATTTATTGAAAAGGCTATTTTTATTATGTTGTATGCTGGTGTTCCCTTTGTCAAATATTAATTGCCCATAGAGACATGGGTTTATTTCTGGGCTCTCTGTTCTGTTCCATTGATCTTTGTGTCTGTTCTTATGCCAGTACCAGACATTTTTGATTACAGTGGCCTTGTAGTATAGTTTGGTATTATGTATTATGATCGTTCCAACTTTCTTCTTCTTTCTCAAGGTTGCTGAAGCTATTTAGGGTTTTCCCTAAATGGATTTAAAAACTGTAATATATTTATACAGTGGAATACTACACAGCAGAAAGAAGAAATTTCTACCTTTGTGACAGCATGAGTGGAAATGGAGACTATTATACTAAGTGAAATAAGCCAGATATTAAAAGACAAATACCATATGATCTCACTTATTAGAGGAATCTAATGAGCAAAATAGAACCAAAATAAAATGGAACAAACAGACTGACAGCTGCCAGAGGGATTGGGGGAAGGGAATAATGGTCGAAAAAAGGGGAAGGAATTAGTCAAAGAAATTGTATGAATGACCCATGGACATGAACAAGAGTGTCAGGATTGACTGTGGGAGCCAGGGGTGTATTGGGCAGAAGAGGGCAAAGTGGGGGGTGGGGGAGGGAAGGTTAGGACAACTGTAATAGAACAGATAAGAATTAAAAATGTTATTGAATAAAAGTAAGGTGGATTCTAGTGTACAGGACAGCTGGGAAGAGGGGGAAGCTAAAATAGGAGAAACTAGTTAGTAACATACAAATCTAGGAGTCAGGAGAATAAATTCAGCATTTAGTATAATTCACAAAAGTAATACATATAAAGCCAAGATTAAGAAAATAAAACTGAATAAAATCTGTATTTAAAAACATATTTTTGTCAATTGCTGTGGACAGATTTCACCAGATATATACCAGAAATTTGGCTTATACGATGCAGTTATGAGTATTTGGCAAGCATATCAGGTGGCTGCTGCCTTTCATTATGCAGGACAAGAAAGAAAATGATGATAATTTGACTTCCAGTCAAAATGGAAGTATAGGTAGACACACTTCACCTTCACACACAACCATAGAAAGAATTACAACCAGAACTCATAGCTAATAACACCCAGAACCATCAGAAAATTGAGTTGCGTAGAAGCCTAACAACCAAGGATTTAGTGAAGATGCATTCATCCAGATGGGTAGGAGAGAAAGAGTCACAAAGAGGTGGCATGGCTAGGAAAAGTGGTGGTGGCAGTAATGATGGCAGAATGGACAGGAGAGAGACCTTGGGAGGAAGTGATCCCAGCCCCAGGCCAGATGGCATAGCTAAGGAGGGTTCCAGTACGGGAAGGATAGAACCCTGTTACCTCTGGCCATAAAAACCAGTGCGGATTAGAGCAGTGGAAGAAATGGCTGGGTTTTCTCCACTTGAAGGGCCAACATGGTCTTGGAGCATATGCAAGCCCGCACACTTGGAGATTCGCCACTGGGGCAGGAGCTGGAAGGGTGCCAGCTGCACAGGGGAAAGGGGTGAATCAACTGGAAACTGGGTGAGTGCCAGGTGAACTGCTGTTAGCCAGGCAGGAGCATTGTCCCCTCCCTGAGCCCTCCCCACACAGCCACAAATCAGTGAAGTAGGTTGGCCTGGCAGTTACCGAAGGCCCTGCTCCCCACAATTGATAGGTGCTTTTTCTATGTAGGCCATGCTACTAAGACAGGGAGTCAAAGTGGCTCTACCCAATACACAGAAACAAACACAGGGAGGCTGCTAAATTGAAGAAACAAAGAAATATGGCCCAAATGAAAACAGAACAAAACCCCAGAAAAAGAATGAAATGGTGGTAGCTAACCTATCAGATGCAAGTTCAAACACTGGTTATCAGGATGCTCAGAAAACTCCTTGAATGTGGCAAAAAGTAAAATAAAATAAAGGAAGAAATGAAAGTTCACTTAGAGAAATAAAGAATAATCCACAGGAATTTGGAATGTAAGCAATAAACATTCAACCAGATCAAAAAGAAGAAATAGAATCCAAAAAACAAGGATAAGCTTCGGAACTTCTGGGACATCTCCAAACATGCTAACATCTGAATCACAGGGATGCTAGAAAGAGAAAAGGAAGAGAAAGAAATTGAAAACTTGAAAAAAATAACGAAAGGATACTCCCCCTAATTTGGTGAGGGAAATAAACATATAAGTTCAGGAAGCACAGAGTCCCCAAAACAACAAGTTGGCCCCAAAAAGGAACACACCAAGACACATCATAATTAAAATGCCGAAGGTTAAGGAAAGAGAGAGAAATCTTAAAAGCAGTAGGAGACAAGCAGAGAGTTACCTACAAAGGGGTTCCTATTAAGACTATCAGCGGATTTCTCAAAATAGATTTTGCAGGCAAGAAGAAACTAGCAAGAAGTACTCAAAGTGATGAAAAGCAAAGACCTACACTCAAAATTAACTCTATCCAGCAAAGCTATCATTTAGAATGGAAGGACAGATAAAGTGCTTCCCAGACAAAGTAAAGCTAAAGGAGTTAGTTCATCACCACCAAGCCATTATTACAGGAAATGTTAAAGGGACTTACTTATGAAAAAGAACAAAACTGTGAACATTAAAAAGGCAACAGGTTCACAATTATCAACAACTGGATCTAAAAACAAAACAAAACACTAAGCAAACAACCAGAATAGGAACAGAATCATAGATATGGAGAACATTTGGAGGGTTATCAACTGGAAGGGGGAAGGGAGAAAATGAGGAAATGGTTCAGGAATTAAGAAACAAAATAGAAAGGGAAAAGTTAAGAATAGCATAGGAAATGGAGAAGCCAAAGAACTTACATACATGACCTATGAACATGAACTAAGTGTTGGGGGTGGAGGATTGCTGGAAGGACCGGGGCTACCAGGCAGAGGAGGGCAAAGAGGGAAAAATAGGACAACTGTAGTAATATAATCAATAAAATTTACTTAAAAAAGAAAATAAAGTGAAAAGGAATTTTACAATCCATTCCTGGGTGATGCGTAGCTCTAGCTGCTGGTTGATACCCTGTCATTTATTAGCAACTGAAAAATTACATTTTTTTTGTTTGTTTTTTAGTTTTGTTATCAGGGACATTAGGAATTGAGTAAATGATATTGTGGGGCTTATGGTGTTGTGAACACTGAAATTGTTATTGCATCTTGTAGCACAGAAAATAAGTAACATTTTAAGAGCATTATCTATTAGAAAAAGGGTTCAGAAGAAGGGTCAGTATGTGGGTAAAGAAAGTATTGAAATATCTAAGGACAAATATAAGGAAATAGACAAAAGCAAGTGAGGACAGGGTAGAAAGTCGAAAGTCTTGGGTATGAAATGCTATAAAAAAACAATAATAGAGGAAAATACAAAGTTGAAGAGAGGAGTAAATAATTAAATCAGTGGAATTTGGTTTTTTAATGGGAGGGGCATAAGGTGCCATTACAGCAAGAAAAGAGCAAAAATAGTAAATGCCATTATTTCCAATTTCTGCTATAATTTATAAAAGTGGGGCTTTATCATGCTCATTGACATTTTAACTTTTATGGTCTATATGTTCTCTCACTACACTTAAATCCCTGAAGAAGGCAATGTGGTGACTGTCTGTCCAGATTACTCAGGTCTTACGTTGTGATTGTGAAATAGTTTGAATATCATAGAAGTTTAAAACAATGCTTTTATGACATAATGGGAAAACTGATGCAATTGGTTGCTAAAGTGATTGGTATCCGGTTGCAGATGCAGATGGAATTAGTTGGAAGGGATGCTTTAATCCCACTACACACAAGCCTGAAACCAGAGAAACAAAGGCCAGTGATGGGCAGAACCTGGTTTCCAACGTAGGTTGTCTAACTGAAAGCCCAGAGCACTTTAAACTAGACTACATACAACAAATTTCTATATATATACATCCCCCAAAGATCTCTCTTGCCCCAGCACCACGTTACTGAAGACAAGGGAGTTGGAAAGCTTGACTAACTGACAGGTGACTCTTCTCCATGAACCTGATGTAAACACCTTTTCTCTACTTAGAGCAAAGACTGCAATAGTCTTTGTTTTACCTGGACCATTGTCAACTACCCTTGTCCCTTCCTTCCTGTCGCTGCTAGAGAGGGTTGTACTTCAAGACTTCCCGGTGGGCTTTTCTTTCCTGTTGTTCCTCTGCGGGCCTGTGCCTGGCGTTCCTCACACCCTGGTATTTAGAAATGGCCGAGCTGAACATGAGCGCTCCTTTCAGCTGCATGTGGTTTCACCACATCTTAGCATGTTCAATTTAATTAGGCTATGTTTGCTAGTCCCTTACTTCTTCACTTGCCATTCTGTCAGTTAATGTTTCCCTTGCGTAGGTCAGAAGGCACAAGGGAGAAGAGAGGGGAAGGGGATCCTGAGCCTAAACCAGGTCAAGCTGTTGAACCAAAATGGTCGCTGATTCTACTAGCAACTCAGTTTCTGTTTCCCAGCCTCTGTAGGACCAGGAGACCTTCGCAGTAGTGGACACGTTCCTTTGTTTAGTCCTGTGCGCCACCGTCTTCCTGAACTTCATGCAGAGAAACATGAGGGGAAAATAATTGTAAGCATTACAGCCTTTCGCTCTAATGACCTTGACTCTGCATTGGAAATGAATGTCTGATTATGAAGAATGTAGCCCAGACCACATTCACAGGCCTGATGTTTGCTTTGCACACAGACCAACACATGTTGTGTCTTAGCAGCGGGTCTGTTGGTTAGAGGAACTGAATTCTGCTGTTCTCTTAAAATGCATGTTTTGGAAAGAAGATGCTCTTATAATGCTTTGCATCTACCCCCTAAATTAACCCTTAATATCAAAATCTGTTTCATAAACTAACCTTGAAAGTCAGAATGCATTTTTCTGTTCTGGTCACTGCCATGAGGGGACAGTTGACAATGGCAGACTCCTCACCCACCGTGGCTACTCCTTAAAAACGGCCTCCAAAGGGTACCAATGGGACTGATTTTAGAAACCATGTAGTTACAACCTCCGTTTCCGCGACTGAACTTGGAGTGTGCAGAAAGAAGTCTATTTTCAACAGACGCATTAGCATCTTCCCCTCATTTCAGGTTATCTGTTTGTGAGATGAAAGGCAGAACACAGACTTCCATGTGCATTCAAAACAGTGCACAGTGATTTAATCATTTTCCAGTAACATGTTTGTAGTTAATGCCAATAGAACTATCAAGTATAACCTTACTTCTTTGTAGAACCAATTTTATAGTTTGCCACCATATTTATTGTAAAACCGATTGCCCAATTACTTAAATTTTGGGGAGCCTGAGCTCAGGAGCCAGGCTACCTGGTTTCCAACCTAGCTCCTCCACTCGCTGCCTTTAAAATGGTAGAAGTCAGGTGAGCTATCTGTGCCTCAGCTGTTCACATCTGCAAAATGAGAAATGTTAACAGGAGGACTTCACAGGACTCTGTGGAATATGTGACTTTATTTAAGTAAGGTACTTAGAATAGGGTATGATGCAAACTAAGTGCCATTTACCATTACAATTACTTTTTGAAATAGGCTTCCTAAAGTGATAAGGCCATTTCAGTTGCAATACATACCTAGAGATAAATTTAGATTGTATATCTCTATTGTGCACTCTGCTTTTATATTACTTATGATTTTCAATAGTAAGTCAACATGGATTTAATGATCTGTTCAACTAAGTGCTTCGCATCTATGTAAAACTTACAATTCTTTTTTATCATGACAGTAGCAAATACAGATTTTCTCTTCTCTTCCTGATTTTCAGAATGTTTTATTGTTAGAACAGGATCTAATTCTAAAGAGATTTTTTTCCTCAAGAAAGAACAGCTAGTTGACTAAACACTTGATCTCCAGTTTTTCATGGAAATTGATGCAAAAACATTTGTGAAAGTTATACCTGTATATTATGCGGTGTAATATATTCTAAGATTTACACATCACATTAGGACAGTGATTTTCGATACTTTCCATCTCATGGCACACAAAAAGTAATTACTAAAGTTCTGCAGTACACCAAAAGATATTTTACTTTTTGCCAACCTGACAAAAACAATAGGTATAATTTTGATTCATTCACACCAGTAAGCTATTGTTGTGTTGGGTGTTGTCATTTTTTGATGTGACAATCGCAGGGAAAAGAGATCAGTGCCCCTGACTAGTCAGTTAGCACACGTTTTAGAAATTCTTGAGGTTAAATTTCAACACCAGTTGAAAATCAGTGCATTAGCGTATCACAATTCTCAGGCTCATAAAATGCAAACATCCCTGGAAATGAGGTGACAAAGAACAATGTTAAGAGCTAATAAGGCCTCAAAAAGGACTGTCTGAAAGGCACTGTGTCCAATGAGTACTCTTCTCCAGGACCTCTGTATCATTGCATTGTGGGCATTTCCCCACATAGCTCTTTACCTAATGCAAAGAGCTATTTAATCTACCTTAATGATTTCTGCTGGGTTGCTGTTGTCACCCCTGAAAGCCTGTATTCCATAGAAGTAAATACGTGTCTGATTATTCCGTCTGTTCTTACAATCTACTCCTACCTCTCAGCCTTATCTTTTTCTTTCTCTTTATGATCCATTCCAGTTTTTAGTTCCTCACCCCCAAGCCTGTCATGATTCAAGTCCTTTGACATTTTTACCATTGTCTGGCTTTGGTAATTCCATGACTGGCACACTGAGCTTCCTTTCATCTGGAATTACTTTTCTTCAAATAATAATTGCTTCTCTTCCTTTAAATTAGTATTTTTTTTAACTGTAAGTTGTCCTTTGTTAAAATGGTATAAAATCAACTGAGTCAAGATGGGCTCTTTTGGAATGGAAAGGAGTGGCATATAATAGAAAATGTAAGGGTATAAGTATTGTTTCATGAAACTTATGCCTTAGTTTGCATGTATATCTGTATATTGGTTTACAACATGAAATTTTTTTTTTTGGCTTTTGCTGATGCTTGTATTTTGAGACTTTTGAAGCACCTTAAATACCTGAGCTACTGTATAAGCATCCTATTCAAGTAAAATTTTCTCTAGAAAGCTTTCCTCTGTTCCCTAGGAACAATTAAGAACTTCCTTTTCTATGTGTACATGTATATCTATGTTTTTAAGGTACTTATCATTTTGAAATGGGGGAAATCGATATCTGTATTAGATAACATCACTTTGAACAGAGGGAAATTCAGTTAAAGTTCTATTTCACATATTCCATGTGAGCTCCTTTAGCATGAAATCCAGCTGGCAAAGAGATACAGCATAGATAGTGAATGGATACTTGATGGATAAATGAATGAATGGACAAATGAACAAATCTATGAATAAGAAAACCTTGTCAGAGTTAGCTTCAGCTTTGTTTTCAAACAGAAATGTGATACACACAGACCAATTTGAAAATATTTATAGCATACCTGCTTCTTGAAAGGTTTTTAAAATCAACTGATGTCTTTTTGTTATGAGGCGCAGAACTGCGGATGACTATAGAAGATCATTCAGCTGTAAGACAAATATGCGTGCACCAAGGAAGATTAGTCTGCAAGCTTTTTACCCTCTGGAATCTCTCTTCCAACTGTTCGGCAGCTCAGTTAACATGTCATTCTATCTCATGGCCACATCAAGGTGTTGCTGTAACATCGAAGTTTTTAGAAATGAAAATCATCACATAGCTACTAGCTATTTGTGTATAAAGAGCCAGTTATTTGGGAAAATGGATGATCATCATCCTTTTACACTTTTTTATGTGGAATGTTTGAATTTGCTTAGAAATTTTTCTATGCTAATTCAACCAACAATCCATAGTCTAACTCATTTGTGGTTTATTTTTGCCATAACAAATTAAAGAGTAGATATTAATTACTCTGTCAGGACACCATGGAAAGTCCATGCTTACTGATGGAATGGCACTGTGGTTGGAATTGTGCCTGTAAATAAGCTAGTGCAGAATGATAGTTCATACCAATCTCGCTTCTCCATACCCTGTGAGGTGAGGCTCAGTGTACCTGCTTCCATTCTAACTCACAGAAATGCTGTCATGATTATTTGACACACACGATATGCCTTCATTTCCTCACAGAAACATAGCATTTAGAACATTAATGTGCCATCCAGCGATGCAGTTAAAAGACAGTGAGCCCTTGGCTGGTGGCTCAGTGGGAGCATGGTCCCATGCACCAAAAGGTTGCAGGTTTAATTCCCCGCCAGGGTACGTGCCTGGTTTGTGGGTTCCATCAAACAACTGATGTTCCTCTCTAACAGCAATGTTTCTCTCCCCCTCTCTCCCTTCCTCTTTATCTAAAACCAATAAACATATCCTCAGATGAGATTTTTTTAAAAAGACAGTTGAAATTATCAGGTTTATGAGAACATGGGCTTTGGATTCAGGCAAATCAGGGGTTGAATCCCAGTACATGCCAGTTGCTTGCTGACTCAACATGACGAAACATTTTAAACTTAATTGAGTTTTAGTTTAATTAGTTGTAAAACAGGAAATCAAAATATGTAACTTCCGATACGCTATAGGCATGACAGCATTAGAGATAGTGTGTAAACTGTCTTACTCTATGCTTGGCACGTAGTGCCTTTTCAAAACAGCTGATAATTTTGATGTTACTGGAAGAAAAGAGTTAGCCTGCCTCTGACATAAATGAGTTCTTTCTTTAGCTTTGGGATTAATCATACTCTCCTGTCATCTTAGATAAGCATAAAATCAAAACTCCTGGATTTTGGACTGGTCCCCTGACAGGAGATACCCCTCTGTGCATCAAAACGCCATTCCGCTCCCAACTTCTCCCATCCTTCTCTGGCTCTCTCTGGCTAGTCCCAGGGATTTAAATTACTAAATGAGCTTGCCTTTTGTCTTGTTTGTCTCATATTTTTACCCAATTAAGAGGAAAAAAAATCTTGATGATGCTGCCTCTCTCAGAAAGGCCACATCAAAAGGTAGAGTTCACCAAAAATAATACACACTTTTTCCGAAGACACAAACAGTGCCTTGCAGAGGATGTCATGCTGTAATTTGTTTTGTGAATTCTATAAACCACAGAACATTTAACTTACAGTAAAGCTTGACCTTTCTTTCTCCTTTTTATGCCTACAAAGCTACATCTTCTCTTCTTTTGAGAAGAAACACAATGGCTGACATTCTCTTTAAATGTGTGTGTGTGAATAGTGTATATATTTTAGATTGTATTTTATGGGAATACTGAGTTTAATTTTTAACCAGGGTCCTTTGGCTTTATGCAATAATATTTTATGGAATGCAATCACTTGTGCAAAGACCAAAGTGAGGCCCATTTGGAACTTTACAGAGAGAATATTCTGTGCTCACAGGGTGAAGGGAAATGCAATATGTGTACTGAGCACCACATTGCGCCCCACTGAAAGTAGAGAAATCCCTATGACTGATTTGATGGTAGTAAAATCTCTTCAGGGATTTTTTTTGGATAAAGAAAGCAATAACAAGAAATGGGCACATAATTAAGTTTCCAAAGTGCACGTGTCATAAGCATCTTATTGTCCCTCTGGAGGAGAAATTTACTGTTGACTTAGGTAGACATTTTCCTGCTATGAGCCCATTAAAAAAAGAAAAGAAAAAACACAGCCTTTGTGAATTCTCTAAACAATTCTCTGCTATTTGAGTTACAAGAACATTTTACTGTCATTGGTGCTCTACTTTCTACTCATTTTGGCCATGTTTTACAGTCACAGGGTTGCTATAGAAATGAAAATAAACACAGACTTAGAAAGATACATGGTTGTAGGGGCTTATTCTGCTTCTCTTCCTGAATATGTGAATCATGCTGTTCTTGAATATACTTTCTTCCTTGGTTTTCCGGCTGGTCTTCACCTAAGGAAACAAAGTTGAAAATTTTGTGATCTGACTTAGGTAAAAATTTTCCAACATCTTAAGTTATTTTCACGTCCTTTAAGAACAACTTGGTCTAAAAAAGAGAGAATTTAAAAAATTAAGAAAGGAGAGAAAAGAAAAAAAGGAGAAAAGAAGGGAAGAAAGAGGAAAGGGAAGGAGGAGTAATACATTAGATATATTAGAAGTTTGAGTTTAAAATGCTATGAAGCTAGCTAGCATCTCCATAGCTGTCCACTGTAACCATAAAGAACCCATTCCACTCAGATAGTTGCAGGCAATTCTGTAGGGTTTCAAGGAGGAATCAGTGGTTCCAGGGCATTATTATCCTGTAGAAGAACTTAGTCTGTTCTCTTTTGGCCCAGCATTGGATACCTATGACTCAGTTCTTTGTTAATTGGACAGTGACAGAGCAATTGTTCCTTTCCAGTCCTAGCTTCTTGCAAATTTGGAAGAAATGGTTTAGCAAGACTTTTGAAACCAAAGACATGAGACCATCTGTAAGTTACTGGACCCGCAGTTGGCATCATAATAAAGTATTTTTAAAAACCACTGTTCCAAAATTATAGCCACATTTTTGGCATATTAAAATTCATGGCATTTATATACTTTCATAAAACAATGATTGGGAAGGGACACATATAATCATGTATACATTTTGTTCTATATCAATATAAAGAATGTTCATTTCGATAAAATCTTAACTCTTACATGACCTTGGAAAAGTCCAAATGAAGCCTGCCTCAGAGTTTCCTAATTCTGCTTTGTTAACTTTTGTAGACCACATTTCAAAATAGAGTTCAACAAAAGCAAAAATCTGTTAATTACCACTGTGTTTGTATATTGTAATTATGTAAGATTCACTTTGTTCTTTGCCATAGGCTACAAGCACAAAATTTTTCTCAGCTTACTATGCTTGTGTGTAGGATTTTGCATAGAAAGCCAGCATCATTCCACATTCTGAGGAATATAAAATATAATAATATAAATATAATATGACACTCATTGACTGTGACCCCAAAGCCAGGAAGAGTTATTGTTGAGAAAGGTTTTTCTCCCAACTCTCTCAGTTCACAGACACATTGAGTAATAACGTTGAGTCAGTCAGAATTGTTCCTGCCCCATATGACACATCTTAGGGAAGGAAAGTCCCTCCATCCCTTCAAGCATTCATTCTCTTTAAATGACAGAGTTCTGAAATTAGCAATGCTATTTTAATGTATTAAAGCAAAATAAACGTACTGAATGTCCTACTTAAAGCTCTAATTAAAAGAATGAACTTTATGGGTCAAGATATGTATTATTAGACATTTATGCATATATGTATACATACATAGATATATAGTTAAAATATACATTCCTAGTTAGAATATATTGTATGGTATTATGGTATATGCTCACAAGCATTTAAGCATAGCAATATAATGAGATCTTAGGTCTACTATGGGGCCAACTTTTAAAGTATGCAGTTTGTACCTAGTTTTCTTATCCTCTTCAAGAGTTTATTCTTTCAAAAACACCAAGTGCTATAATCAGCATTTTAATGTAGCAAACTAATTATACAGATTCACTGAAAGTCATATTTAGAAGTCCAATCTCATTAAAATTTGTTATTCTGTCCTTGGTTTTCGAAGTGAAGTGGTTTGCTTTTGTGTCTAGAGCCCAGAGTAAACCAAGGAAACACACACTCAGAACTGAAATCAGGAAAGAGAAGGTCACATCAGTGGGTATGTAACAAACATTTTGATCAGAAATGTTGAGCTACAGGCAATTTTTTTTTTTCAGTTTTATTGAGGTATAGTTGCTGTATAACTTTCGTAAGTGTACAACATATCATTTTTTTAATCCTCATCTGAGGACATTTTTATTTGCTTTTTTGGGGAGAGAAAGGGAGAGAGGGAGAAAAAATATCAGTGCAAGAGAAGCATGGATTTATTGCCTTTGCGTGCACCCAGATGGGATCCGTGCCTGGACAGGGATTGTACACATCCAGACCAGGGATGAAGCTACAGCCTAGGCATGTGCCCCGACTGGGGATCGAACCCACAACATTTTGGTTATAGAACAACACTCCAACCACTGAGCCACACCAGCCAGGGCACAGCAGAGTGATTTGATGTAATTATACGCAGGATGAGGCAAAAGTAGGTTTACAGTTGTTCGTATTGAAAATAATACAATTAATAATACAAGAATAAACTCTGTTTTATGTACTCATGACTGTAAACCTACTTTTGCCCCACCCTGTACTGCAAAATGATTACCACAATAAGATTAGGTAATATCAGTCACCTTACGCAGTGACAATTTTTTTGTCCTTGTGGTGAAAACTTTTAAGATTTACACAGCAAATTTCAAATATACAATACAGTACTGCTAACTGTAGTCATCATTTTGTGTATTACATCCCCAGAACTTACTTATCTTATAACTGGAAGCTTGTGCCTTTAGATCACTGTCATCTAGTATTCCCACCCCCAGGCAATGGATTTTATTATCAAATGAAAGAGTGTAAGAAGGGGGTGGGGGATGTTCCTTTAATGTAGCAGCTGAGCCACGAAGAATCATATTTTGGAGGAGCTGCATATGACTTCAGTGACCATCTAGATGAACCCCCTCCCTGATTTTATAGTTGAGGAAAATGATAGTTGAGGAAAGACAAGTTACTAAGGTCACACAATTAGGAGCAGTGCCAAGAACCAAAACCAGATGGCTTGTGTTGGAGTCCATTGATCTTTTTACAGTTGTGCACTGAAGCCAGAGAATTCAATTTTGAGATGGCACCCATGAAAAATGTTACAGAATTGGGCCCCCATTTGGCAGGCTTTTGGAACCCCACCCCCACCTCGTTCATGCAGTGTTCCACCTCTCAGAAAGTACAGTGGTTAGAGAATAATGTCCTCAGGACTGACCAAGTCTCCATTTTATCACTTGATTTTCACCAGTACAGAAGAACTGGACACTGAGAACTTACCTAAATCAGTTAACAGAAGTAGGTCAAGAAGTCACATGGAGCAGAAATATAGAGATAAAGACAAGATCTGTAGATTCAGTCTATACAGAAATAGAAGTCACATCTTCCAGAGCCACATCTTGTGAAGATATTTTATTCCATTTTTTCTCATTAGTAATTTCTAAATTAAAAATCAGTTGAATGAGTATTTGCATATTCTTGTATTTATCATCCCTATTCTTCTTTATTCTACTTTTGTGGAAGAATTTTACAATCAGCTGGCTAAAAGGGGAAGAAAGCAGGATTATCTGATGACAGCACTTTAAAAGCAAAGGCTCCTATGCAATGATGTGACAATAGGATATGAACAGCCTTTTACTAAAAGAGGCATTTCAACTGTATTTGTGAAATGTGCACAGGCTGAAGAGGAGTAAGAGACCAAGAAAACCTGAGCTGAAAGTTGAAAATGCAGAGGTTATGATTGGACATTCTGTTCAACAACTATTTATTGAGTATCTCCATGTAGGGACACCCTCCTGGGCCTCTGGTATACCTCTGGGAACAAAGAGGCATTGGAGAGCTTGCATCTAGTGGGGAGAACAGGACAATAAAAGCAGCACTGTAATTGATAAATAAATAATCATGCGTTGCTTTGAAAGATAGGTGTTACGGAGGGGAAGCAGAACAACCAGTTAGTGATGGAAGTGGGGGAAGGTGTAGGAAAAGTTTTCAGGGAAGTCTTACTAAGATTATAATCATAAGAGCAAAGGTTTGGGGAAGAGTACTCCAGGCAGAGGAGAGAGCCTGGGTAAAACCCCACTAGCCAGAGTGTGTCTGACCTTATTTGCAAATCAGGTCCTGGTGGAGACGGGTAAGACACGGGACCCTAGGGATGCCGGGCAGCCGCGTTGCATGGAGACTCATAGGTCACTTAAAAATACCTTGAATTTTACCCTGAAAAAATGATGGGGATCTGATTAAACATCAACCTGGCTGCTGTTTGGGAATCGAGTGCAGATCTGGGAAGTAACAGGGGTACCTCTTAGGAAGCTGTGGCCCTAGTCCAGGGAAGAGGTGTTGGCAGGGCCAGGGAGATGACAAAGGAGGTGTTGAGACATGGCTTCTGGATATAGTTGGAACGTGCAGACAACAGGATTTCCTGATGGATTGGGCATGGGTGTGAGAGACAGAAAGTGCGCTGGTGGGGATGCAAAATCAAGGCAATACAGAAAACGGATGGGGGTGAAGGAGAGAAAAGGATAGCGTGTGTGTGTGTGTGTGTGAGAGAGAGAGAGAGAGAGAGAGAGAGAGAGAGAGAGGGAGAGGGGGGGGGCATGTGAGGAAATGGAGAGTGAAGGGTAAGGAATAAACAGGATTTACTAAGTCCGAGCTGGTAAATTTGGTGAACATGTTGCACTTGGTGTGCTTAGAGCTCCCTGTCCTGGCCCTTTTCCACACATACCCCTGATAAGCCTTCCTTTGGTGGCTTCCCAGAAGGGGACCATCCGGTGGCAAGTGAGGTCCCAGGGGACGTCCTGAAGCACCAGCAGCCAGAGCTGCTGCCTGGAGAGGGTTTAGCCGTGTCTTTGATGTGCTGCCGCCACCACTTGTCCAAGCAGGAACTGTCGGGACTTTTCCTTGGGAGCTTCCTCCTGCGTGTCACATGCGGATACAGGCAGATGGACCAGAGAGCGCGCCGGCTGTCATGTGACTTCTGTTTTTGTTAGAAACATCTACCAAGAAGAGAAGTCCTTGTACCATTTGCAAATGTGTAATTTCATCATGGGATGCTTTTAAGCAATGACCTACAATTAAACTATAAAGAAAAATATAGGCTTGGCTTTTCACCTATAATCCATATTTGCATGATTATAATATGTCATCATGAATTACACAGCAGCTCAGAATCCGCTGTCTCAGAGGCCGAAACGACCTCATAATTCTAAAGGACACTTTTAAATGCACAGCTTAATTGATGAGGACAGAAATGATATATTTCGGATCACGTCATTGCCCTCCTCAAACTGCGTCTCTTCTCATTCATAATGAAAGCCAAAGCCTTTACAACAGTCTAACGAACTGGCTTCATGCCATCTTGCTGGCCCCATTTCCAACCCCATTTCCTGCCATTCCCGGTGTGTCAGCCACAGCAACCTCCTGTGCTGCCACAAATACACCAGAAACCCTTCCCCATCAGGTCCCGCACGAACTGTTCCCACAGGCCGGCCCCGGCCTTGTAATTCACGTGACCTCCCTCCTCAGCTTGTGCGGAGCGGTTTTCTGTTCCACTGTCCCCCCCTGAGAGCAGCCCTGTCTGAGCAAGCACCACCTCCCATGACTTTTTGTTGACTTTTCACCTTCTCCTTCCTGCACACTGGCTGGCTTGTTTATACACCGTCTTGCTCGCTCTCCTGGTTCTGTTTCAGACACTTCAGGCTTGAGATTTGCAAGCCTTCTTTTGATGGCAACCCGAGCACACCTCATGCCATATCATACTATTTGTCACTGTCCCCTTGCCCTTTCAGATGTCCCTGCCTTTGTCCTTGCTAGTGCATCTGCCTGAACTGGCCTCCCTACTTTTCTTCCTGGCAACCTGTTGCGTTAGTCCCAATCCACTCTTTGTGTTCCCTCTTTGGATGGACTTTCCTTCATACTGCCTGCATTCCTCTTGGCCGCCCAGTCCTCCCTGGCTCTTGGTACACTTTTTGTGCCTGAATTTACGTCATGCTGTCCTTCTAAGACAGGTGATTTCTACAACATTTCCTCCTGACTTGCAGACCCCTTGAGGTCACCGCTGCAACTTACTCCTGTCTTTGAATGCTGGCGTAATGCCAGCACCTCTCATCTAACAGGAGCCCCATCAATGACTTCTGAATGAAAACGAAAACAGTATTGAGTAATTCCATGAGTTATAATGCATTCACATACTTCAGAATGCCTCGTGTTTCCCTTAAAGCCAGTGCAGCCCTCCCCCGCACCGAGCATGCCGGGTGCATGAGTGACCTCGCGCAGGCACTCGGCGCACACAGAGGTGAGTCATGGGAACTGCGCTAGTGCGGTTCTGCAGAAGCACACGGCACATGACTCACTGTGACCAGTTCTTTGGCCGTCCGCTCCAGATGAAGTCAGTCCAGAGACCTGATTCTAACTGAGGAGGTTCTGAATCAGAGTCACGCTTCTTGGAAAGAAATCCAGAGTGGGATCCTTTTCTCCTTACTGTGTTCAGTGTCTGGTTACATGATCTATTAGTCGAAGTGCGTTTGTCACCTTTTCTTTTTCTAAGCTCACTGTGTTCTGTGTAGCATGAGTCTCACCTGAGGAGAGGACTTGCAGGGAGGGAGGGAGAAGGTTGGCTCTTTGAGAAGAGCATGACTGAGTTTCCAGAGGTTGGGTGAAGAGAAAGAGGCATGTATACTGTATACGATGATCATTGCTTTGATCATCTATTTTCTTGCAAATAAATACATATGCAAATCATCAGTAGACCCACTTTATGGTTCCCCTCTGATATGATATATCCACTACTTTGGTCCTGTGCCTCTCTCTCACTTTGGTTTACTTCCCTGTTTGGCAGATTACCTTCTCAAGTAAATTACTCAGAAAAGGTGCTTTGGAACCGAATGCCCAAGTCCTTAAATGTCTCAAAGTATTTTTAAGTCATGTACTTGATTGCTAATAGGTAAAGGCTGGAAGTAGAATTAAAGTTTAAAAATAATATTTCCTCACAATATGTGGACCTTGTGTTGCTGATAGGACTTTGAAGTTATTCTCATTATTCTTCTCTTTGGAGGGTGCCTGTTTCCTTTTTTTAAGGCTCTCCGGGGACTTGAAGTGTTACTAGAATACGTCTAAGGGTGAATATGTTTTTATACACAGAGCTCTGCATTGGTTGGACTAGTCAAATCTGTAGATCTGAATTATTTTTAAGTTCCTAAAAGTTATTTTCTATTATTTCTTGAACACTTTTTCTCCTTTCTTCCTCAGCATTCTTGGGGACACTGTTAATCAAATATGGGGTTTCTACATTGATCCTCCTCTAAGCATCATATTTTCCCACTTATTTATTTTATCCTTTTGCTTCTTTTTGAGGAGGGATTACTTCCATTTTATTTTTCAGACCTACTAATTTAATGCAGTTGCAGTTTCTATCTTGTAGTACTTGCCTTGTTCTTTGTTCTTTTGCATAACAGCATATCAGCACTTAAATATTTCCTTGACTCTCTTTGAGAGTATTTCCGTTGCTTGAATTATCTGTTTTCTCAGAGTTGTTAAATTTGTGTATATTTTCATCTTTTCTTTTCCTTCACACGCCTGGCTCTCCTTTATGCCTGGAAACTCCTGCTTTGACGCTGGTATTTATGAAAGTAGCAACGGGTGTCATTTTCCCTGTGGTTGTGTAAATGGGTCACTCGGGAGCTGTGCGTCAGCTGGAGGGGACAGCGTGTGTGGACAGCCAAACCCCACTGTGAAGTGTGCATTCCAGAGAATGGCTCATAGTCTCTGAATGTCCTTAAATGATAAAGTAAGGAAGACACCAGCAGCCTTGGCTTTCTCCAGACACATTCTTTTCTTTAGAGAGAGTCGGCTGAATAATTTGCTTAGCATTGAACACTGGTTGCTGGCACAGAGGGAAGGTATTAGGGTGTAGGGATCCAGTCCTGGTCTCCTTAACCAACTAGCATTTGCTTAATTTCTTGTATTCCATCCTGCCTCTCTTCCTTCACTATATTTGTTTTTCAGGAAGGTTCCATTGGGTGGAGTGGGTTTTCTCTCTTCTGTGGTCCCATGAGAGCAGGTTCAGGGTGGTTACTTTCATTTATGTTTCATTTTTAAAATATGAACCTAGTCATATTCCCTCTTCTGGAAACCTCTGTTTAAAAAAAAAAGTCACTGTTTGTTGACAACTCTCTCATTTTCTTTTACTGCTGTACATTTTTTGTGTGTTCAGATAGTTGGTAACATTTGATTGTGAAGTACAATTGGACTTACAGAAAAGTTGTAAGAGCAGCACAATCTCTGTATGTCCTACACTCAGCTACCCCTGATGTTAAAAGCTTGCATAACCACAGTAGTTATCAGATTTAAGAAACTAGTATTTGTACGATTCAATGTAGACTTTATATGGGATAGCAGTTTTTCCACTAGTTTTTCTGTTCCAGCATCCAGTACCGTCTCACCAGCTGTCATACCTGCTTTGTCCCTTACAATGTGTGGCAATGCCTTGGTCTTTTCTGTCTATGATTCTCAAAGTGTGCTGCTCAGTTATTTTGTCAGATACCCCTCAATTTAGATTTGTCTGCTGTTTTTTCATCATTGGATTTGAGGTTGCATATTTTTAGTAAGAATACTGTAGAACTCATTTTCCTTTCTCAGTGTATCATATCAAGGAATATTGATGTTGACATGTACATTGTCATTGGTGATGTTAACCGGAATCACTGTATTAAGGTGGTATCTGCAGGTTTCTGTGTTGTAATGTCAACACAGAATGTAATGTTTGTCATTCATTCATTATCCATTCATTCATTCTTTTACCTTTTTAATTTTTTTGGCTTCATAATATTTTGGGGAAAATATTTTGAGATTATGTAAGTATCATGTTTCTTCTCAACTTTTACCTGCTGATTTCAGCATCCTTCCATGGCCTTGCCCTGTATCAGTTGTATCTGTCTTGTTTGAGTGGGGATTTACTATTTCCTTTAATTTGTTTAGTTATTGGTTTAAATGTTTTGTAAGACAAGCTATTTCTTCTTTATTGATTTTGTTACTTTTTAGTCTCTCCATGGACTCATGGATACTAACATGACTTTCTGGACTATAATCCAATATTGTTATTATTTAGTTTGTTCCTCAGATTGTCCCAACTTTGGCCATTGGGAGCTCTTTCACATTGTTTCGTATTCACTACTGACCTGTCCCCATCCCGTCAGGGCATTTCATTGTTTTCTGCCATCACAAGGCATTCCAGAAGTAGTAGCTTGTGTTGTCCCTGATGCAATCCTGGAATCAACCGCTCCCCGCAGGATCCCTGGACCTTTTTATTGGAGGTTGATATTAGAAAACAAGGTTGGGACACTAACTGTGCTCTTTGCTACAGGACTGCCATTGCTTTTAGGAAGTACGTACTAATTCATGCATACAAACATCTGAAGTTGTTTCTGTGTCCACTTTCCTGATATGTACAGGGGTTGACAAAAGTAGGTTTATAGTTGTGAGTAGGCAAAAAGCAAAGTGTGCTTGTATTACTTATTAGTTATTACTTATTGTATTTACAACTGTAAACTTTCTTTGCCCACTCCTATATTCAAAACCATTAGCTGATATGTATATTCCTTTCAATGGAATATTAGGAAAGATGAAGAGTAAAATATGTACATTGTTTGCTACCTTTAACTGGAAAGCCCAGTTGTTCAGATAAAAAATTTAAATGAATGCCTTTGAAGATTTGTTCTATATAAGAAACAATTACTTTGTTTTGCCCACTTCACACTCCTAAATGTGTTTTTCAGTCTTTTAGGCATGAAATATCTTTTGACAAAATCAATCTAGACTGGCATGAATAGAACAGTGGCAATTGCCACAATCTAATATATGTGGAGGCTTAGTTTCATCAGTTTATCAGAGACCTGACAGTGTAAGGGCTAACATCAACAACAGGAAAATAAATAAAATTCAGTTCAAAATTTAGCACATCTTTAAGCCAAAACAGAGTTTACAAGATGGTAGACACTCAATAAATGCAGTTTGTCTAGAAATTATCCATCTATGTAATATGAAAAATAAAGACATTTATTGAAGAAGATACAAGGTACAAGAAACATCGTACATAGGACAATGGTACTGCGGTCCCCTTCAAAGTAGACACCTTGGGACCTTACATGGTTCTCCCAATTGCTATCAGCTGCCCTGTCATATTTTCCTGAATCTCATGCATGGTCTGAAATCTCTTCCTTTCCAAAGGTGATTTTAGTTTTGGGAAAAGCCAGAAGTTTCAGGGTGCCAAAGCTGGGCTGTAGTGGGGCTGAGTCTTTCGGGTGACTTAACATTTTGCCAAAAACACTTGGCACAAGACATGATGCATGAGTGGGCACATTGTTGTGACAAAGCTGCCAATCCCCAGTTGCCCATAGCCTTGGCCTTATGAACCATCCATATAGTTTCCAAAAGAATGTTCAACACACAATTTGATGCAGATTGGTTGCCCTACTCACTCATGTAATTTTGAATGCTTACTCAACAATGTCTACCTCCTCTACTGACTAATACAGTGAAGTCATCACTGTTCACACATGTGCATTACAGTCCACTCTCTTTGGCTGCCACATTACGTTGATGTTGCACAAACCATTCTCAATATATTAACAATGGCTGGACTTCTTCTGGACAGACCTCATATACTGGTTAAAATAAATTAATGAATCTTACCAATATCACCACTTCATAAGCATCATGCAACTCATATTGTTATGCATCACTAATTTATTCAACAAATACCACTCCAAAACAGCTCTAAGCATGTGTATCTTTATAAGGAAGTACATTATTAAGTTATATTTTTTTCCATTTCCCATCTGTAAAAAAATTGGAATAAATTCAAATGTGTAGGATTATTTGATAGAACATTTTGAAAGCTTGTTTGTGAATTCAAGAATGACATACATAACAAATGTATGTACTTCAAACAGAAACTAGTAGAATATGTATATTTAGAAATATGTAGCACAAATAGATATATTTCTGCTATAAGTGGGTATGATGTCTTTATTAATGAAAAAGTTTTCATTGCAGTGAAACCTGACTCCATTCTAATTGCATATCAGATTTCTACTACCTTGCTTTAAAATTAAAATAAAATTTTTTAAATTTTTGACAAAAATATATATTTATAAAAATACCTCCATGAATGGAATGGTTTGCATTTCATCCTTTTGTACTTTATGCCTCCATTTTCATGGAGTATATTATCTAATACCTTCCTGTGGAAATATTTGTGGGAAATATTATTGTTTGTTGAGATTTCAAAGTCTGAAACTATTCTTCTCTTCCTAATTTTGATTTACAGTTTGAATGGGTATAAGATTTCTAAATTTTTAAAAAAGATTTTATTTATTATTTTTAGAGAGAGGGGAAGGGAGAGAGGCAGAGAGGGAGAGAGACATCCTTTCACCTGCCTCCAGCTACAGACCTGGCTGGAGACCTCCTTGCAACCTGGTTATGTTCCCTGGTTGGGAATTGAACCAGCAACTTTTGGGTTCACAGGCTGGTGCCTTATCCACTGTGCCACCAACTGGGGCTGAGATTTCTAAATTTAAAAATATTTTCCTTAGATTTTCCTTCAGGTTTCCTAAATGGGTCCTTTAAGTTTCTAATCTATTCTTATCAATTATCCATGTCCCTGTTTAGTGCTTAACTTTCTGAGAGAATTTGTTGGCTCCATCTTCTGAAGAATCTACTATATGTTTTGTTTGCCATGTCACCTTTATTTTAATAGCATCCTCTTTTTGTTTCACAGTCATCCCTTGGTATCTGTGGGCATTGGTTCCAGGACCACTGTGGATACCAAAATCCATGGATGTTCATGTCACTTAAATAAAATAGCATAATATTGGCATATAACCTATGTATATCCCCCCATATACTTTATTTTTGTATTTTACTCAGGTATTGACTTTAAATATTTTATTGTTTAGGCTATTATGGCTGTTTCAAGTTTTCCCCCTTTGTTCCCCTCCACCCAGGCCACCTCACTCCCTCAGGCAATCCCCGAACTGCTGTCCATGTCCACCCCTACATACTCTAAATCATCTCTAGTGATTTATAATACCTAATACAATATATGTAAATAGTTGTTATACTGTATTATTTAGGGGGAAATGACAAGGAAAAAGTCTATACATGTTCAATACACATGCAACCAGTGTAGGCCTTGCTAAACAGCATGTGTCAGCAACAGTGATTCTTTCTGAATATCAATCAATGGTTGGTTTTTTGAATCCATGGATGCAGAACCCACACACAGGGAGGTCCAACTGTACTATTTTGTGTCTTGGGGGATAATCATGGTGTTTGGCATTGTAGTCTCTTGACTACATTTTCTCAGGTGCCAGGAGCTCCCTCTCTTTTGTTTGTTTGCATGTTAGTTCTGTTGTCTTTCATTCCTTTGTGTTTGATGAAAGACCACTGAAAAGCCAAGTGGGAGCTCTCTGTGGAAGAAGCATGAGGAAAACCTGACTGTTGGTCTGAGTGACTCATAAGGGTCCATCCCGCTAGGTGTTTTCGTTTTGTTGCAGTTTGCTTCTCCAGGAAGAAAAAGTGATCAGCTTACTTTCTGTGGCTCTGCCTTTGTAGACACATTTCCATTTTAGCTTCCCCCTCTGTCGATCAGTTCTGGATTCCGGTATTCTAAAATTATGTTAGAAATCCTTGTCTCCTGTTGTCTCCTGTCCTATCTTGTCCTTCAACAATGCATATGTATTTAATGTCCAATGCAGAGACAAGCCTTTATGGAGATGGTAGTAAGTGAGCTGTATCTTGAAGGATTTTTATCCTTCAATCAGTCTCAAGTGTAGATTGACAGGGAAGACTAGACAAGGAGAGGAGAAGCCTTCCAAACAGAGGGAAAAGAAATGGAAAATGAGTTACTGTGATGCTTATAAATAGATGGACAAACTTGTTCATTCATCTACTCAGGTTTTCCTAAGAGTATTGTTTGTTCTCTAAGTGAATATATGGGATTAGTCAGATTAAATAGAGTACCTTGATAAAAACAGTCTTGATTCTTGGAGACACCTTATTTCAATATCTAATATCCTAACATGCATCATATGGCTATTTCACCCATATGAAAAGTAGTAAATTGATCATATGTGACACTTTAATAAAAAGTGTAATGTAAGAGTTGGTATTTTAGGGAATGAAAAGAATTGGTGAGACTGTTCTTTATAATGTAGCTATATTAGAGATTTTTAATTTTATGGAAGACTAAAATAATTCTGAATAGGAAACCAAAGAATGTTTTGACTTAGTTTCACTGATGGGCCAATTCAGATATAAGTGGCTTTCCAGTTGTTGGAAGGACTTCCACAAAAGTCATTTACATGTACATTTATGAGTTTGAAGAATTGAGCTTTTAAGCTTTCATAATAGTAGAATTATGAAAAAATGTATTCCGTTATGTCCCCATCTAGGTAAGTTTCAAATAAGTAGTTTTTACTTTGTAACTTCAACTTCTTGTTTATATGCAAAACAATTTTAAACTATAAAGCAAGTATGGGAAGTTTACAAATAATAAATAATCTTCAATAGTTATGACCCTACTCAAGAATAACTATTTTAATATTTGGTTTAGGTATTTCCCCTCAAACACACAATAGAGATGTTACTACTTTTTGAATTTCCTGTGTTGCATCATTTTCCCATTTCATTGAATTGTCTTTGAGAATTTGAATTCTAATGATGGCACACTGGCCTTGAAGCCTGCCTTCAGAAAGCAGTTTAGTGTTGTAAAGCCAAGGAGCGTCCATTAGTCATTCTCTGTCAACCCAGCCCTGAGGAGAGAGGAATCAGGGAGGCTAGAGCAGGCTGCAGGGGTAAGAGCTGAAGTGTCTGAGTGAGGCCAGCAGGGGCTGCTGTCAGGGATGAGGCCGCCACATTCCTGGTGTGTCTGACCTTGGACTCACATCACTTCTGGTCTGGATTCCATTAAAGGAGTCGCATGATTTTTTATTCGTAAGAGTCACCCCCTACCACGACAAATATTCCAAAAAAGTTTTTTTTCTAAGTTGGAAAAGCAACTTTTTCCCAAAAGAAATTTATAGTTCAAATTTACACCAAGTTCTCACTAACTGGAGCAAGCCAGGTTTTCACTACAGCTTCAGTTTTCCTCTGTAAAACATTAGTCTCTCCCTTGGAAGAAGCAGTTTTTTATAGGCAGCCGGATAAAACAGCCACAGATGTGCATGGGAAATGATGGGCTTAAGAATGTACCTGCAAAGCATTTTTCTTTTAATTTGGAGGAAGAAAAAAAAAGATGAAAGATAAAAGGCTAAATTGGGATGCTAAAATAACAGTGATTCAGTATTAAGGAAATGATAAGTTTTTGATCCATTTCAAACAGCTTTTGCTTTTCCCCTTTCCTTTATTCTTGGGAAGTTTTTGAGAGTGTGCCAAGTCTTCCTCACTGCGCAATTTTTAAAGGTATTTGCCATTCCCATGTGTAACTGGTTGCCTTTTTGTTGTGTAGGACTGTAGTGTCGCCTGTGGCCAAAGAGTTCAATCCAGACATGGTCCTAGTTTCCGCCGGATTTGATGCGTTAGAAGGCCACATCCCTCCTCTGGGGGGGTACAAAGTGACAGCAAAATGTAAGTATATCTTGTAGGGCTTTATGAAATGCTAGGACATAATAACATCATTAGGCCTTTAAAACAGACAGCACCTTTTGCATGGACCTAGTAAAGTTGGGTGAAACTCCTGAATATGTTTCAGAGGGTGTTTACTGCTCAGTCAGATTTGTCTCTTTGTAGAAACTGACCTTTAAGAAAAACAAACTTAATTAGTTTTCTTTGGTGGACATAGGGGGACAATTCAGAACCTTTATGTTTTCAGGAGTCCCCTGTTGCTATTTAAAGGCAGGTGTGATAAAGCTTCTGTTTAAAGTATGTTGAATGGCTTGAAAGGCCTTGAATCTAGAAAAGCTACTGGACTTTTTACAAGGAGAATAGAAGTTACTATTTTTATTCCTTTGTACTTGGAGAAAACAAAACAAAACAAAACAAAACTATTTCCCAATAATACTATGATCTTTGGGTTTGGGTTTGAACACAAAGTGATTCCATGCCCCCAGGCTCTGTGCATGCCTACAGGCAATGTTCGGGGTCTTCTGTTGTGCTACAGTGATTAATGTTTTGGCTGTGTTACTTAGCAACTAGACACTAATGGACAAATTAATTCTGTGTTGTATTTGCATTTGATTGATGTGACTTAACACAATTTGAATAGAAAGAGTCTTTTTTTAAGAATAATTTTCATGTTACAGGAATGTGAAAGCAAGGCATACAAATGTTTGCTAGCACAAAGAATAGGATCCATCATTGTGTTTTTTTAGCGAGTGGGGGGTAGGGTATGGAAATAAACAAATCAAAAACAACCCAACTAGTTTTAAATGAGAGGGATGAATTTGGATCAAGTGTGTTTTATTAATTTGAATAGAACCAAAGCATCAGCATCATGCCAACCTTTCTCTTTAGTTGGCATCTCATGAGAGAGTTTTCTGCTCTCTAATTGTTCCAGGAACATTATTAGGTAGTAGCTATTTTTAACATCTGTTGTTTACTCAGGATTCTTAGTGCCTTGTTGTCTATTGAAAACAGAATAAGCAACTCCACACACACAGACAAAACATAACTCACAGTTTTTAGAAATATAATAGAAATAAAATAGAAAGGTATATTTGGTTATATTAAATGCATTGATAACCTTTTTACTTTCTTTGGGAATGCCACTCAAACGAAAGGCCGTCTTTCCATCGCAGATAAACTTCATTTGAGCCAAGACTGGTGAATAACTTAGTCAAAGTAAAGGGAAAAAAAGAGCTTACACCCCAAATTGAGATAAACCCAAACAATAGGAAACACATGGAACAGAGATGGAAATCCACGAAAGGTGTTCCTTATTATTCAATCCAAGACTATCCCTTAAAATATTGGAGGAATATCTATATTTGGGTCTTTCTCCCTGCCCAAGAGGCAAGTTGTGGCAATGCCACATCTCAGAATTAGCTGTAAGGAATTAATTGTTTTTGTTTGTTTATTCTTTATTTTCCCCCAATTCAAATTCAAATATCAAATGTCATCTTGGAATGTAGAATAGAAATAATAGCAGCAGTATGGTGTCTTTTGCTCATAGCCATAAGCAGCATGGCTTCCACCTCTCATCAGCTTTAGCACCTAGCTCCAAAATCTTCCTTGTGTTGTGTTTCTTTCTTTCTTTTCTTTTCTTTTTTTTTTTTTTTTTAAGATTTTTATTTATTATTTTTCAGAGAGAGGGGAAGGGAGAGAGGCAGAAACAGAGATAGCAATGTACAGTTGCCTTTCACCTGCCTCCAGTTACAGACCTGGCTGGAGACCTGGCTTGCAACCTGATTATGTTGCCCTGGCTGGGAATTGAACCAGCAACCTTTGTGTTGTGTTTCTTAATCCACTTTGGGTAGACATTCTTCATTGCTTTCTAGTCCAGGATATTTGTCTATAATCTCTTCAGCCTCCCACCCTTTCTTTTTTGTTCTTCCCTTCTTTGTTTTTTCTACTCAGTGGGCCATAAGCTTCTTTACTAGGTGATTTGTTTACCAAGAAAATGCACATAGATTGTAAGTGATTTAATAACTGGCCCTTTCTTGAGTCTTTGCCATTGAAAAGAGAAAGATATACAATGAGGAGAGGAAAATCTTAGAAGCCAAGGAGATTGCAGTAAAGGTTATCTAAAACAGTTCACATATTTTCTAGATGAGGAAACTAATTTATGTTACCATCTGAAGTAATTGGTGCTTTTCCTGAATGTGTAGTTAGATGAAATTGCATGAGGCTTCTGCTGGATTTTCTCACTCAGGAGAAAGACGTTTCATAAAATGAATGAGAGTAGAGAACTTGGATCCATAACACAGAGACAGGCCATTTGGGTGCCTAAGACCCTTAACTTTTCACGTATAGTCTGTGATAGACACTGACTAGCCCCCTGATACTTAAATGAAAACCAACAGAGCCTCACATCTGGGCAACCATTTCATGTAGACTTGGATTTGCCAGTTGAGATGCTCCATCTTAACTGGGTAGAAGTTAGCATTGCTGGACAGCTGTGTAGTTTTCCCCAGATAGCTCATCCCTGGTCTCTTAGTTCTCTAACACCTGGCAGATGCCTTTATGTTGCTTTGGTCTAAATGTTCTACACAGGACATTCGTATGGGGCCAGCAGTCATCCTCCATTTGAAGGGAGTCCCCAAATGGGCTAAATCAAGGAGTAGGTGGAAAGTATAGAGCAGATTTCTCTCCTATAGTTTTCCCTTCTGAAAAATCTCACCCTTGCCCCATGTACAGTGTTTAAGGACTTGACAGAGTGGATTTGTGATCATGCCTGAGATGCTAACATTTTGTTGTCTTAGCAGATTGAATGAATGTTTTAAAATAATTTTATTTGATATTTCAGAAAGGAAAAAGTAAAGTAAAAAAAAATAGTGTTTTTGTTTGTTTTTAAGCATTTAATTAGCTGCCCATTTTTTAAAAGAATTGGTTAACAGTATGACAAAAGTTTCAGTCCAAATATAGAGTATTTAAGATTAGAGTTGGTTCATTGCTAGTCTCCTTTTTCTCTCTTCTATCATTTATTTGTATATTAACTGTTTTATACTGTGAAACTGCAACAGAAATATTCAGATTTGTTTCTACTAAAATTTTAAATAAATTATCTAAATTAGGTATTTGAAATCAATGCTATTCTTTCAATTAAATACCAGGATTATGGCCTAAGTTAAAAGGAATAAGTATCTTTGCCCTACCTGAAGCCTTCCCTCAAACTTTACCTTGAAGCTATTCATATATCTTTTAAAATACTCTCATTTTGATCTGACTGTCTTCAGGATACAGTTTAAGAGGGTTGGCATAACAACTAAGTGCCATGCTCAAACAATCAAATTAAATGAACTTTATTCACCATATTGCAGCACCCCCTGGCTTGACTGGATTGTTGTCATTAAAAAATATAATAAAGGTTCCTCCAAATTTATCTCACAAAAAATGTTTTTTCATTTTAAACACATTTATATATTCTCTACTTTCATTGGCATCAGGTAGTGAATTCGCATGGCCAAATGCTTTTATCCTGTGTTTAAGATTTTCCCTTTTCTTCAAAATAATGCAAAAGTCATTGTAAGATGATAGCCACATCTGATTTTAAAATGTTTCTTGAATAAACATGAAGTAGTTTTACAGTTCTTGACATAGAAACCATTTCCCTCAGCAAATGCAGAGGTGGGATTTTGACAAATAAAGGGTAGCTACTAGTTGGGGGAAGTATCAAATAACCCATCTTAGAGTCTTGAATTGCCAACTTCTCCCTGATAGAGTGTTTTATCATCTTGGTGAACCTCTTACACCTCTTCTTCCCTGGGAATGTCTGTGTGACAGCAGGAGCACTGCAGTGGGGCAGACACCTGCATGAATGGATTGGTGCCTAGCTGCCCGTCACACCTGAGGAAGGACAGAAATGCCTTGATTAGTCAATCCTCCAAAAATAAATCTCTTAAGATGTTTCAGTGCTAAACCAGTCAACAAAGGAGTACCAAGGAGTAAACTTTGTTAAACAAATAAGGCTATGTTGGTCTACTTCATCTGCTAATGATGGATGGATGTGCTAACAAACTTCATTATTTCTACCATCTAGAATTGGCAAGCGCTAAATGCTTTCATTATATTTACTCCAAGCCTTTTGTTTATAAAAGAAATAAAGATCACTGCCCCTAAGTCCTATTCCCCTTTCTTTCCTAAACAATGTCATAATTTGTGTTTTTTCCACTACATACACACACACACACACACACACACACACACACACCATACAATATGTTAGAAAGTGTGGTTTCTAATTTACCATATATAGCAAAAAGGTATTAAATTACTGTTCTGTACAAACAGTTTACAAAACTTGCTTATTTTGCTTTTAATATCTTTGTTTTGACATAGACATAAATATTTTTAGATCCTTTTACTTTCTATATTGTAGTCAGTTGTAGACACACGATTATGTATTTTATCTATCTTCTTATTAACTGGCTGTTATTATAAACAATGTTGAAGTGAACATTATTTCACATGCTTTCTCTTGCCTAGGTGTTACCTTCCACAGACTCTGCTAGTCTGGGTGGGCTTTTTTCTCTTTTTCAGTATGTAGCACTTGATGACATGAGGGAGGCAGTGAAAGGAGGAAGGGATGCTTCTACCTTCCTTAGCTAACTCTCAAACCACAGCCACTACCCCTTTTCTCCCACAAACACATACACCCACACATCGAACTCTTTCCTCTTCTCTTTACCAATCTGTGCTTCATGTATCGTACCCCTTCCTTTTCCATTAAAGTTGTTGGGGGAGCATTTTGTTGTGCCTTGGTATTCCTTAAGTCTAACCCACACATGAAGAGGTAAACATGCGCTAGAAGCCATCTGATAGATAGACTACAAAATATACTTTAGGAATTAAATTTAAATTGAAAAGATAACTTTTGTACTCCAGGCTAGTTTGACATCTGCTCAATGACTAGGGGCACCATGGTCCTGAGGTGGGAAGCATGGCCTGAGCAGCCAGTAGACAAGTGATAACACTGGCATGGGCTATTAGAATGACACTGGAATGTCACTCAGCCTCTTGAAGGTTGTTTTCTTGACCCTAAGGGGAGCATTCATTTTATTCTTGCAGTATTATTGCTGTTGATGATGGAGTAATAATACCTGCTGGCAGTCATTGGCTATTTACTCTCTGCTAAGCACCATATGCAGTACTTTACTGCATCAACTCATTGCATATTTTATGATTAAATCAGATAATACCTATAAAGCATCCTTTTCATGTATGTTGTTATTATTATGATTTTTTATCTCCTTATTACCCTGAAATCACTAAGAGGACTTAGCAGTCATTTTACAAAGTAGCAGAAAAATTAAGTGACTCAGTCACAGAGCTTGAAGAAGAACAAAACCACAACTCAATCTCAGGTCCTTTAACTTCCAGCAATCATAGTTTCCATTTGGCTGAACAAGTTATTAAAAATATTCTAAATAAATGAGTAGAGTTTTTAATCACTGTAAAAGCTTATTCTGAATTGTGAAAATATAGAAAATAAAAGGAAATTTCTCCCAACAATAAATTACTTATCTGAATAAAATTCTTCCAGTCAAAAAAAGTAAGCAGAGCTTTTCAAATATACATAGGAGCTTACCAGTTTGCAGGTCCTATTTGCTATTTGTCATGGAGTATTTTGCAGAGAAACCAGTCACAGACTTAGTATTTGGTTCAAAATCTTTCACATTCATGTAGTCTCTTCATTGTATTTATAAGCCGGTACGAAGCCCCCTGCAAATACAAGAGGAAGTGGAGTTGCAAGACATTTATGTTTATAAATATATTTACGCAGCATAGTTTCCTTGTGCATATCTTAAGGTCAACATAAAGAAGCAACATAGCTAATTAAGGAAGAGAAACATCAGTGTATTAAAAAAAAAAAAAGCTTAGATTTGGGAACAGTTTGATTTTGAAATGACAGCCAAAAGATTTGTTCAATGAGTTCTCCCTGTTTTACTGTTACCCAGCCTTCATTTTCTCTCTCAATTGCCTGTTTCCTTACACCACCTGACAACTCAGATACCAAATTGTGGAAGAATATTTTCCATCTGCCCGGCTTAGTTACTGATGTCATGAAACGATCCTTAGGCCAGGGTGACTACTACTTAACTTTGAAGAGCAAAATTGCTATAACTGGACTATAACTGGGGCCAGATCAACATCACTTTTGAAAGGAAAATATATAAGCAGAGTTTGGCCAGCGTGAGGGTGCCAGCAAGCTGTGTGCTAAATTTCACTGATGCTAAGATGCACATTTTCGTATTTTAACAAGTCTGAGTTGGGATGCCTCTTACATTTGATGGTGTTTCGTTATTGGATTAGCAATGTTCTTTTTACTTTTTAGAGTGGTCTGTTAAAAACAGTCACAATTATGTTGTGCTACCTTTGATGGCATTTTAGATATAAAGAAATAATAGTATTTTACTTTGTGAAATGCTGTTTTAAAAACACCAAAGGCCATGACTAAATTTATAGCTTTGATTTCCATTTTATATGTTTTCTCCAGTCTTCCAATGATTTAATATAATCCCAAGAAAGTATAAATTAAAATAAGAGTATCAGCAAACAAAAAACATTATCAGAGGAAGATTTTAGAAAGTGGATTCTCTTAACCTGAGTGTGCTATTTGACAAAAATTAGCCTTCCTTGGCCTGAAATCTCCATGACCATAGGTTCTGATTCATGACTGTGATGAGCCCTTTAACTAAAATAATTTGTTTCTAATTTCACAAATCAAATCAAAACGAAGTTCAGTCAAATAATTTATTAAGTCATGATCAGTGCAATAGTAAGCCTATGGGCCATGGCTATGTGACTGAGAATCATCTTTTAGCGTATGTGTGGCTGATGAAGTTATCAAGGAAATTATAGGGAGTGAATGGGCACTTTCCATCACAGGAAGTTTTCCTCATTCTGTTCTCATAGGCTGGAGAGTCATTATGGTCTAGTGGCTCTCACCCAGTAAACCTGGGCATCGGCATCACCTGGTGGCCTTGTTAGGCCTGCTGGGCCCCAGTTGGAGAATTTCTGAATCCTTAGCTCTGAAGTCAGGCCTGTCATTTGCATTTCCAAGTTCCCAGGTGATGTCGTTGCTCCTGGTCTGGGGGCCACACTTTGAGAACCGCTGGGCTCATTACAGAAAGAAAAGACATAAGATTGGAGTGAACTGGTCAGCAGTTTGGGTCCAATTGACTATACATGCACTTTTCTGTGTTTTAATATTCTTGTTTCTGAAACAGAAGTGATATAAATTAAACTGTTTTGGCTCATTTCAGGTTATTATGAAAATCAAATGAGTTGTAATGGATTTGAATGTTTTTCCAAAATGGGATACTCTAGCTATAGCAAGATATCAATTATATTGTATCTATTAAGTTTCGGGATGCTATTGTTTTTCCTACACTTAAGCTGGGTTCAGAACTTGCATCTTTTTTTAAAAGATTTTATTATTTTTAGAGAGAGAGGAAGGGATAGAGGCAGAGAGGGGGAGAGACATCAATGTATGGTTGCCTTTCACCTGCCTCCAACTACAGAGCTGGCTGGAGACCTGGTTTGCAACCTGGTTATGTGCCCTGGCTGGGAATCGTACCAGCGACCTTTGGGTTCGCAGGCCGGCAGCCTATCCACTGTGCCACCAGCCAGGGCCAGAATTTTGTATCTTTTATCTATAAAAAACTTAAATGTAAGTTCAAATTCATATGTCAAAGTATTTTTGCAATCTTATCTAAAAATAAATGCTAAAATATTTATTTTGAAATGTTTTTTGTTTGTTTGTTTTTAAGATTTTATTTATTATTTTCAGAGAGAGGGGAAGGGAGAGAGGGAGAGAGACATCAATGTATGGTTGCCTTTTACCTGCCTCTAGCTACGGACCTGGCTGGAGACCTAACTGGCTTGCAACCTGGTTATGTGCCCTGGCTGGGAATTGAACCAGCGACCTTTGGGTTCACAGGCCGGTGCCTATCCACTGTGCCACCAGCCGGGGCTGTTTTGAAATATTTAGCATATTTCAAGATATTTTAAAACATCCAAATTATTTTTATTGAGACATAATTAGGTATGACATTATATTAATTTTAGGTGTACAATATAACGATTTAGTATTTGTGCATATTGTGAAACAATTACCACAGTAAATCTAGTCTACATTCATCACTGCAAATAGTTACAAAATTTTTTCCTGAGGTGAAAACTTTTAAGATCTACTTTCTTAGCAATTTTCAAATGTACAATATAGTATTATTAGCTGCTGTCACCATGAAATACATTACATCTCTGTGGCATTTATTTTATAATTGGAAGTTGGTACCATTTGACCACCTTTACCCATTTTGCCTACCTACCCACCCACCCACTTATGCCTCTAGCACCCACCAACCTGTTTTCTGTATCTATGACTTTTGATATGAGGGTGGCTAGAATTTCATATACCTCTTTTTATCCCTGACTTTTCCAACAGAACCTCCAGGCTTGTCCCATGTGACAGTGAGGCTCATGGTCACAGGAATTTCAGTGATTGTTTTACCACCAGGTCTTATGATTTCAGAGAGTTACAGATAATTAGAGTTTTGTTTTGTTTTTTTTGTTTTTTTTTTTGTTTGTTTTTTTGCCCCATATTCCCCTCAGGTAGTTTCAGACCAAGAATCATTTCCAAGAATTTCCCCTTATCTCTTCACCCAAGTTACCTTACTGCTAGTAGTAGAGTACCATGAACTCTGCCATATCCCCTGGTAGAAAGTGTAGAAATGAGCTTCCTCTTGATCTCAGAATGGGATGCATTTGCAGTCAAACAACATGAAAAGTTACAAGACAGATTTTTGTGTAATTTTCTTCCACACTGTTATTAAAATGCAGTACTTCTTTAAAGAAGTTTCCTCATTCCATCTCTCATCTTCATCCAAACACCAAGTCTTAGTACTAGCTTGTTCCGTAAGAAACTGTATGAAACGCTAATTCATCTCTTATCTTTTCTTCAAATTTTTAGTATTGATGTTTCAATATAAATGACTCACCTGTATAAGAGAGTGTTTATTTTAATGAAGGAAATGCAACAAATGCCTAAGGTTATAAAAATGCACTTTGTAAAACTCTGCTTAAATTACTGCATATTTTTCAAATATTCACATTTTTTCAAGAATGACTTATGTTTAGTCAATATAACAATGTAATCCATAGGTAAGATCTTTATTCCCTACTGTTTTTCTCCTTTCTCTGACTTGGTAGAATTTTTCTGTTAACTGGAAAAAGTACCTACTGTGTTTCAAAAATTATTTTACCCAATCATTGACCACCTCTGGCATATTATCCCTGTGTTTAATATTCTCTCCTTGCAATGAAGACACACTTCACCCTTCTTTGAACTCTCCCCTTTCTCCACCTTATCCTTACCCTTCTTGGTCCCCCTCTTTGTTCACCATACCCCAGCCTTCCAAATCTTTCCATCTGTCTGACAGGCCAGACTCCTGTCAGGGTCTTTGCAAAGAATATTCCTTCTGTCTCAAGTTCACTCTCCTTCAGTGTTGCCTGGCTGTCTTCTCAGCCCAAATATCACCTCTTAAGAGAACTTCCCTGATCACGGTGCTCACCCCCACCATCCCCCACCAGATCCATCCTTCATCCCGTTTCCTAATTTCTCCTTGCTAAAACTAGGTTATTTGGGGCTATTCGGTGTTGTTCATTATCATACCTTCCTTCAGGAGCTAAAACACCACCTCATTCATTGTCCAGGCTCAAAGCCCATTTATTGACTTTTAATTATGGAATGATTATTCTTTTTAAGAAAAAAAATCAAGTGACCTAATTTAAAATTTACTTAAGTTCCATAAAATCAATCTATATTTTTTATTTGAAAACTTTAGTGCCTGGGTGTGTATTCTAGATGTTTTCGGAAGTGTCCATGTTGTGCTATGTGTGTTGCTATGGGAAAGAAAAGAAAAGAAAATGATTCACTCTGCCAAGCAGTTTTAGATAGTTCAGAAAAGCAGGCCCTGAAATGTAACTTAGTAGGTTCAACACTTGGCTCTGCCATGTTTGCATGCATGTGACCTTGGGCTGCTTACGTTACCTTAGTGACACTGAATATTCCCAAATGCAAATGGGACTATTTCATAAGTTTGTGAAGATTAAATAAGACAGCCCATTTTTCAACCAAAAGAATGACAGTAAGCACCCAATAAATGTTAGAGAATGTTAAACAGTCTTACATTTTTCCTGTGCCTTGAACATGCTCTGGACTGTAACAAGTTTAATGCATGCATAGCATATTACTCTTATTGGAGCTGCACAGCTCTAGGCCTGTGTCTTGATAATAACACATAACTGTCTGGCTTTTAAGTGCTTCAGACTAGTTTGCTGATGAGCACTGTTAACAAAATGCATGAGTCCCTGGATTTGGGGAGATCACCTACGTCAGTGCCAGAAACCTCAAAGATTTCTGCTTAACCTGGAGCCAGTCTCACTCGCTAAGCTCATACACATATTAATAACATAGTAGTGCATGCTAATCATATTTGGGACAAAGAGCAGAATTCTTCATTTAGTGCATTTCCATGTTGCTTAAGATGGAAACAAGAAATAAAAGTGAGGGAACTAAAGAAACTTACTAGAGTATAAAATATAAGACAATATTTATTTCTGAATAAGTTATGTCAATTTGGCTTTGACAGTATCAATGCTATGATATAAAATTTTAAATAAGACATCAGCATCAATTAGTAAGATAAAATGATAGTTGGAGCTAGTGATGAATTAAAGTGTAGGTAAACCCAGAGAGGCTAGGCAGGCCAAGGTAGCTTACTTAGGATTTAATGTGTTTGGCTGACCCTTACTTAACTCAAACAGTGAGGAATATTTTGGCAAGTCCATCTGATCTGAGTTTCACAGCATATATTTGTGTGTGTGTCACAGGCCACTGAGTCAGCTCCCACTCCTGGTGACCCTATGAGTGAATGAGCGACACCCATAAAGTCCTTGTCTTCAGCAGCCCTGCTCGCCTCCTGTAGGCTCAGGCCTAGGGCTTTCTTTTAAAAAATTAGTCCATCTCATACTTGGTCTTCCTCTTTTCCTGCTGCCTTCTGTGTTTCCCAGAAGGCAAAGAACCCTGCCTTCGCATGATGTGCCTGATGTCGGACAACGCATTTGTGCACCATATAAAATCCATCATCTCATTCAGTTTTCTGGATCTGCTATAAACAGTTTTCTCAGATGTTGTTATTTCTAGTCAAAGATTTCTTCCTACAGCAGAGCCCTTACGCACAATATAGTTCCTTCCTGTTTTAGGGTAATTATCTCAATAAGGCACACAGCTGAGTCCCGAAAATCATTTTATTGTCCAAGTAGCCAGCAGAGGGAATCATTTATTGAATGCAGCTCGTTTCAGTAACTGACAGGCCCGTGAAGCGCCTAAAGAAAACAGGAGTGTTCAGACTACTTGGGGTGGTTCCAGGAAGGTTGTCTGCTTTGAGAGCTACATTTTATTAAGGATTGCGATGGTTATTGAAACTTTTCCTGTTGTTTTACTCAGCAGTCTCAGGGGGACTGTTTGGCACTAAGGTGCGAAATGAGATCAGCAATTAGGAAAAGACACCATGGCAGGCACTTGAGCTTAAATCATTGAGTACCAGACTTAATAACTAGTAGGTGCCAGGCCAGAGAAATAGCACTGGTTCTGTGAGAGCCCGGCTTCTTCATCTGTCCAGGGTGCCTGCTGCTGTAGCTCATTGCCTGCCTGTGTCCAGAGGGGCTGTTAGGCATTTGGTGAGAGGAAAGCCCATTGAAATCACCTCTTGATCCCAACAGAGTAGATCTCCTCAAGGTTGCAAAGTGTCATCATCCAGAAACTAAAACCCCTCACCCTGCCCACAGCTGCCTGTCTAGGGGCAGCCCTGGAGCCAATGCCCACATGGGACAGAGACATTGGTTTGGAACAGCCCAGAAGGGGTGTGGGTGAATGACTTTGGCTTCTGGTGGCCAGGAACACAGCACTTCAGCTGATTTGGTGGCTGACGGGGGAGGAGCAAAACAGACGAGCAGAAAGTTGAGTGACGTCTGACTTGCAGCCTAAGCACGATGTGCCCTCCAGTTGTGCTAGGCACGGTTACTCCTTGTACTTCCATAGAACAATCGAGAAAAGAGAGCAGAGGAATAAGGGGGCACAGTGACTAATAAAGTGGTGGATTGGAACTTTCACTCGGGAGAGAGCGACTTTTATTCTAATCCTTGCTCACGCACTAAATAGCTGCTTCAAAATTGGATGTCTCTAGTCCTCATCCGTAAAATGAAGTATTTGGACTTCATTAGAGTGGTTTAAAATTCTCTATCTAGAAAAGCAAGAGCTGCAAGCATTTAATAATAGATTTTATAATCTATAGCAGCACATTACATTTACTTTTTAATTTTTTATAACAGCCCTCTAACATTAGGCATATTGCTATGTTCCTTATTTTACAGATGAAGAAACTAAAACATAAAAAGTACTCAATAGTCATGCATGGCTGGCAATTGCTACATTGGACAGCACTGATATGGAACATTTGCCTCATGGCAGGAAGTTCTTTTGGAGGGCATTTTCTAGTGGTTAATGACTAAACAATAAATAGGTAACATATAGCACAATAGGAGTTGGTATACTATGAATAAAATTAAAGTTGGGAGCCCCAGCTAGGTAGGTGAGTTGGTTCTAACATCATCAGATACACCAAGGCTGCGGTTTGACCCCCAGTCAGGACATGTGCAAGAAACATCCAATAAATGCATGAGTAAGTGGGATAACAAATCAATGTCTCCCTCTCTCTCTCTCTGTCTCTCTCATTCTCCTCTATTCTCCACTCTCTCTAAAAATCAATTTTAAAAAAATTTAAAGGTAGAGAAAGGATAGGTTATGCTGGGAGAAGTGAGGTTTGCATATTTAGAGGCTATGATCAAAGATGGCCTCACTCACAAATGAGTGTGTCTTCTGCTGGAAGACTGGAAGATGATGGGAGAGCAAACTGTGAGGCCACCGTAGGAAAGAGCATTCCAGGTATGAGAATGGACAGGACAGAGGCTGGACGCACAGGCTTCTTGGCGTGCTCTCAGAATAAGGGGGCAAGTGTGACTGAGATGGATTGATCAAGGAAGGACAGTGCAAGTGATGAGCAGAGGTCATTTTCTGACTTATTGTAAAAGTAAGTGAATTGGGTCTGTCGTCATACTAGATCCAGAATAAGATAGGGGTAAGGGTCAAGAATAAAGGGTAACCCCCAAGTCTTGAGTCTAGACACCAGATAGGAAAAGAGTTGATGTTAACTGAAATGGGGAACGTTGGGGAAGCCATTTTGAGAAACTGATCAGGTGTTTAGCTCTGTGCAAGTTGGATAAGAAATGCGTCTTAGACATTTGAGCGGAGCTTTGCAGGAGGCAAGGGATATAGGTACTTTTAGTTCAGGATAGAATCAGAGCTAAAGATATAACTACAGCTGTCCACATGTAGATGGAATTTAAAGCCACAAATGATCATCTGTGCAGGGCACGTATGGTTAGAGGAGAGATGGAAAGACTTAGGATGCTCCAACATTATGACATCAGCCATGAGGAGAGGCTGAATCTCCCTAGCAGAGTGTGGTATCTGGAACCCAACTGAACAGGACAGCATAGTCAGCTGTACCAAATATTGTTGATAGGCTAAGCGAGATAAGAACCAGCTGCTAAATTCAGGAGCCCAGAGGCCACTGCTGGTCTCAGTAGTGAAGGGTTCGATGAGTTAACATCCTGATTAAGGGGGAAAGTTGCAGGAGGGAAACTGAAGACTTGATGCATAGACTACTCACCTTGTGAGGAATTCATTCAATGGGAACCAGATAAATGGAGCAGTAGGTGGAGAGAGGAGAGTATTAAAAACAATTAATATTAGTAAAACCAGAACATATCTAGTATAAAGACCAAAATTGAAGCTGTTGAAGAGAGAGGATTAACTTCTGAAGAAACGCCCTTGACTTTATGAAGGGAGTATGACCTGGTGCATGAATGGAAAGTTTGCACTTAAATGTAGGAAGAGTTCATTTGTAGCAACAGTAGGAAAAGCAGAGCGCATGGATCCAGATGCTGGCAGGTGGGTGAGTGTAGTGGTAGGAGATTTATGAAGTGTGCTTCTGATCGACTTCTTCCTCAGTGAAATAAGAACCGAGCGCATCACTGAGAATGAGAAAGAGAAGGGAATTTTGGAGATTTGAAAACCAAAGAGTAGAGATGACAATTAGATAAAAGAGAGGAAAAGGGACTCTGTTAGGAGATGACATGAATTGACTTAAAGGACCCACATAAGTTTCATGGACATCACTTCAAAGTAAGACAATTCATTGTCACCTGCCACATTGATTGAATTAGAGGTAAAGAAGCCAAGAAGCAATTTTGTGGCATAATATGAATTTTAAACTAGTTAAAGGCAGGAAGTGAGAAAATGAGTATGAGGGAAATGAAAAATTGATGGGATCAGTGAATTGCAGATCCCAAAATTATCGCAGCTGTTTTAGTAGTAGAATAAACGGAAAAGATAGGGGGTGATGGTATGAGATGAGAGTGCTTAGAATTGATATTATGGAAGGTTCTGATTAAAGGGACCAGAGCATGATCATAAGCGTGAGTCACTAAGGGAGTTGTTTTAAATTTTTATTAGACCACTGTACATTCTTTCTGACTTGCAGAGTCATCTCTTTATGAAAGTACAAAATTTGTAATAGATTCAATCAGTTGATGCTTAAATTTAAAAATTAAAAAACACTAGGGTAGCACATTCCCCTCTGATAGCATCAGATAGATCTCTTGGGCTTATCTCTGTGAAGCTAGACAGTGCAATGTTGGGATTTGCATTTCATCAGAAGTTTAAGGTTGTTCCACTCAATTTCCAAGCGTTTCTTGTATGGGGATTTGAATCCAGGCCCGTAACAATAAGCACTATTTAATTTTGTTTAGCCACTTTCTTTATAAATATATCTCTAAAAGGGAGGAATACCAGTGTCCTGGGTTTGGGTTCTGGACAACTTGAAGCCACAACCATAAAGAAATGATTGAGCCCTGGCTGGTAGCACAGTGTGTAAGGTGCCAGCCTGCGAACCCAAAGGTCACAGGTTCGATTCCCAGCCAGGGCACATAACCAGTTGCAAACCAGGTCTCCAGTCAGGTCTGTGCCTGGAGGCAGGTGAAAGGCAACCACACATTGATGTCTCTCTCCCTCTCTGCCTCTCTCCCTTCCCCTCTTTCTAAAAATAATGAAATAAACTCTTTAAAATTAAAAAAAAAAAAATGATTGATCCATTTGTATAATCAGAGAAAGCTCAAAAAAGCGCAGGTATATGTTTTGTCAATGCAAAGGGAAGGAAGATACATTTCCGCATGTGTAGGAAATTCTAAGTGTTATTTGTGAAAGGAGGAAACACTTAACGAGATAGAGTTGATGCTTAAGTTTAAATTCTATTTTCCATTGGAGCCTTACTTATATTTCCAAAAATGAATAAATATTTATATTTATTCTTGAGACAGAAATGTGGAAATATTTCTGCCTACTGATTTGAAGATTTATTGGCAGTCAATGGGGGGAAAAAAAAAAGTGGACAATCACTTTATTTAAGACCTAAGAAAAATGTGTACATTTTCTCCAACTTTAAAAAGACTTTGATAAAACACTCAATTTGGTCTGGCAGGATTCTTTCACCATTACCTTTAAAAGTACAAGGTATAACCTTATCTTCATTAAGTGCCACTGAATGTCTGGCACCACATAACTAACCAGAGAATTGGTAGCTTAGGGTCCATGGGATGCCTCAAGTTCAAAGGGAATAGAGACATCCTGTTTGGTGTTGTATTTCACTCATGCTGTTAAAACTGCCCAGACCCCCTTAAATGTTTTCTTTTTCATTCTTGAGCATGATCTTCTTTGTTCCTGGAGAATAATCCAAAGCATAATAAAACCCAATGTCAGAGTGAATAATTTTCATAATGTGTCACAAGATTTTATTTTTAGGTATAAAGGTCTTCTTTCCTTTGATACCAAAAAAAAAAAGAAGAAGAAAAAGAAAAGTTATTTTTTTTAATGATGGTGAAAACAGGTCATGCACCACTCCTGAAGACCTGTGACTTGTTAGAAAAGAAAGAACATTACTTTAGAGTTACTGGTTTTGACCCAACACCTGAAAAGTGCAGGTTATGTTATTGAAACTCCAGTGCCAAGAAGGGTTATTGAGAAACAATGAAGGTAGAGAAAGTAAACCCTAACTTGTCCAGTTAGGAAAATGCATTCTTAGTTCCTAAGACCAGAAATATGAACAAAGTAAAATAAGGTGTTTTAAACTACCTCTGCATTCAATGACATCCTAAAGGATTTGGTAGGGTGTCCATTCATGCAAAAATTTCACTTGCTGATTTTTTTCTAACATAAAATCATGACCTGTAACTTTCTTGAATGTCTCAAAGCTTATTTTCATTAACATGGATTTTTTTTTTTTTTTTAATTATGGAAAAAAAGTGCTGGCTGAACAAAATCTGGTCTGACTGAAGTTCAGAAATGACTTAGTGATATTTTCTAAACACTAATTTTATAACAGAGGGTGAAAAATAAGTACACAAATAAAAGTCCTTTATATAGAATGCACAATGAAACTTGACTGCCATTTAGAGAAAAATTAATAAGATCTCTCAAAATGATTAATTTATTGAATAATTTCTGAAAGCTAAATAATGCTCAAAAATGAGAATATATGGCATGTCTGAACTCTAGGACTTCACATTTCCCTTTGTTTTGTAGGAGAAAAAATATATATTAATAGATAAATGTTACATGACTCCTTTCATCCAATGTTACAATTACCACAGATTGTTTAGAGGAAGCTGCATAGAGTCTTCTACTGCCTTCATCTGCAGAGTATCAGATGCTCAAAGCTGTAGGTCACATTCAATTTGACCATGTTCTGCTGGAGAAGGTCTAGTGAAGCTGCTTGGTTTGACAACCAAAAGGAACAAATGCTGGAATAGAATTCTACATAGGATATTTTTAAAATTATTTTTCATTAAAAAAATTGTATTTGTAATTTGCTACCTATGTTAAATGGTTATAATTAGATTTTAGTAGTGATTATAAAGCAAGTGTTGTTTTTCCCCCATCCAAATGTTATTTAAAACTTGTGGGTTTCTTTCCACATTGTCCCCCATTCCAGCGAAGGCCTTTACAACTACGCATGGTGACTTAGATCTAATGTTATTAAAAAACTGTCCATGTGCGGCCTTCCTAGGTTGCAGCTTTGTACTGAGCATCTTAACATGTATCCTATGACTGTCTCAGTCTCCTCGAGAGAAAAGAAGGATTATATTACCATGTAAGTTTCTGTACCTATAGATATTAGCAAAACACATTTTGCACATTTAAAGAAATCATCTTGTCTGGAGCATGAACTTTTATGTATATGGCTCCTGTACTTACAAAACACTATTTTATACATTTCTCAGTGAAACTAGTTCTTAGTTATTGTATCATTTGCTGACTCATTTGTTTCATTTCAAAACATTTATTGATTCTTTAAAATACAGTAAGTATTCATAGCCCATTAAAAGAGACACATATGCAATTATGGCAATGCAGATGTAAAATATTCACATAGCCTGTGGGGACACGGGTGAGGAGGTCCCATCAGTTTACCTGGCAGAGGAAAGACCTTGCCAACAAGTAACAAGGTGTGGCGTGAAATGTTGAGTTGTACCCAGCCAAATGGAAGAGCCAGCTAATGAAGTTTCCCATAAATGAAAAATAATTTAAAGTACATTGTATTTTCATGAGAATGATAAGTGGCCTCATGTACATAGTAGACTGTGTGAAGGAGAGTGATGAAGAGAACGCATTATCTCTAAGGGAGTTTCCCGCGAATACCAAACAAAGTAAATTTTAGTAAGCAGTATTGAGGGAGATGGCTGTCTTTTTAGTTAGCTTACAAACTCACAAAAAGTATGATGTGCCTCTATGTGTGCGTGTGTGTCCCTACCTGCCTATCTTATTATCTGTTTGTCCACCCATCTATCCATCCATCCATTTTCATTATACCTATGTGGAATTCACTTTCACATTATTTAAGTATAATAAGAGACTAATACATTTTCCTGGCTAAAAAACAGTAAGTCTGATTTCCTTGCTTGGTGTGACAAACAGGACTGGTATTGCTAATTCCATTGACTGGTAGACATTTTCCATCAATTGTGTAAGCTTGAGTTAAGAGCCACTATTTTAAGGGGAAAAAAAAATTAAGATTTCATTCATTAATGTCAGAGAGAAGGGCAGGGAGGGAGGAAGAGAAGCATCAATGTATGGTTGCCTTTCACCTGCCTCCAGCTACAGATCTGGCTGGAGACCTGGCTTGCAAGCTCTTTATGTGCCCTGACTGGAAAATCAAACCAGTGACCTTTGGGTTCATAGGCCAGCACCTATCCACTGAGCCACACCAGCCAGGAGTTAAGGAAATGTTTTTAAAGTACTTATACAATATGCATAAAATACATCCTTTAAAAAATACTAACTCATAAAAATGTGAGACATCCGTTTAGAATATGCAAGAGACTATATAGTTTTTCAACTTCTATTAAGATTATACTACCAAAAACGTATGAAGTTTGCTGAATTAAAAACTTATTGCATAGGGATGTTTCCAAAGTATGGACTTTGGGGTTGAAATCTCCACTAAGTTAACTGTTATTAATGAGAAATCATGTTTTAATCTTAGGATATATTTGCTCTGGTTTAACTAATTGAAAACATAACATTGGGATGACTTCCAGACTGTTCTCTCCCAGAATCAAAATGCTAATTCAGTGTCCCATCAATAGAGGGCACTTGCTTTGTTGTGTTTCAATGTGAACTGAGCTCTCATGTGGTAAATAGCAATCAGTATGATTGAGTTAACTCTGCCCCCTTGTTAGCACTGGCATCATTTTTTTTCTGAAAAGCACTCTTCCTAGAGCTGAATATAAACTTGATCTCTTCTTTTTCATTATCCTTACTGAGCCTCATGAACAATCTGGCAGCCTAGGCTAGCTTATGTTAAAGATACTGATAAGGGAAGAGTGATTTTAAAACTTGATAGGCTCCAAAAGATTACAAGTTTTCATTGTTTCAATCCAAAATTAAAATCAGCAGTATTTTAAGTATTCTTTTAGAAGACATGGTGGCTAACTTAATATACAAAGTAATATGATTACAATGGGTTAATATTTAAAATTGATGTATTAGTTTTGAATTATTCAGTATGATTATTGTCACCTATCAAGTAGTGGCGTTAAAGGCAAATATTCGCATTGATCTTATCTTATTTTGGATAAACTGGACAGTTTCCACGACTAGGCATATAAAAATTTTTATACTGGATTTGAAAATATTTACAGAAAAATTCAAGTTTCTATGCTTTATTTCCAGATCTCAACAATTGAGGGTGTCTGGTGTGTTTTCTGAAATGAAGTGAAACTTCTGACAGGGACTCCTCTGTATGTGGGTCTAAAATAGAGATTCTCTAATTTAAAAAAAAAAAAAAATGGTCAAACAATATATTCACAGGAAACAAAGAATCCCAGCAGCACAGCACAACATTCCAGTGTTTTATTTTTCCCTGGCCAAAGGATGCATGAGTTTTATAAATACGTATTTTACTTTTGTTTTAATTGGGATAGCCTTACTTTTAAATCTACAAAGAACAACTTAAATTCCCCAAACACACACACACACACACACACACACACACAGGCACACTTGCACCTACACAACTGTCATTCTTCCGGGAGGTTAAAGTAAGCAAGCTTAAAGTATGTATCATTAGGATTGGGAGAGCTTTACAGTGCTGACACCAATAAGCATGAAATGTACTTGATCCCAGGATAGTGTGAAAACTATGAACAGATTCAAGAACAGATGGCCCCTATTCACCCCATGTGGCTAAACACACAAATGCCAACCTCAGAGACGCCTTACCTTTGCCCTGTCTGTCCCTTCTAGGCTGACTCTGTTATATCAAGGGTTATTGCCTTCTTGGCCCTCCCTGCAATCCGCTTTTGAAGTCCATGGCCAAGAAGGCAGCATGAGGCGCCATTATGAGAGAGGTGTTTGCTTAAAGATACAGTCGGAACAAGATCCCATGGACCCCTTGATTGTCTGGCGGGGAACCACAAACTCGAGCCAAGATCTTCTAATCCCCTGAGGATTCAGAACTGCCCACCATAAAAGCATAATGGGCTGTTTATCTGAGTAGCCAGGAGATAACATCTTAAAGTTACAATCTGGGTTATAGACGGGTGACATGAAGCAGTAAGGATACCTCCCTTACCCTGGGAAAAACAACATGTGTGCATCCCAGCCTATAGAGACCGCTGGACGCTCCTTTCTCATGCTAATGAGAGTCACAATTTTCCCAACATGTTTCTGTGAAATAAATGAAATATACTTGGGAAGAAGTGGATGGGCCCTGCCCCTTACTCCATTTGCACGCTTTATACTATTTTTGAAGTTTGGGACTATGTTAGGAAATATTCCCACTGGCACAATCAAGTGAATTTTTGTGGCACATTTTGAGTTCTTTTCAAAGATTGCTTAAATTCTGTGACATTAATCATGATTGTCTAATAAAATACTACAGCGATTCCCAACAAGACTCTTTATTCCCAGGGCTCCCATACTGCAGCAGATCAGACACTCATTATTGTGTGTGTGTGTTCGTGTGTGTATGTGTGTGTGAAAATAATAGATTTTCTCCTGTGATTCTTTGATTCTCTGCTGGGGAAATTTTAAACATCCTAAAGTTAAAAAAAATCCTCCAAAGGCCTGTTATTTGTCTGCATTGCTGACAGTAGGAATAAGAAAAGCCCTATTTGATATTTAAACTATGTCTATTGAACACATCATCTAGTGGAGATGCTATAACCATTTGTTTTGGGGGAGCCTGTTTGTTATTATGGGTCAGGTGGGAGAAGGCCATACACATATCATCTGTGCATGATATTCCCCCTCTAATAAATGAATCTCTGTGATTGTGGATAGTGATCAAATTAACTGCTTAGTTGGTAGATTTCTTCTCATTGGATATTAACAGTTATTTTAGCATATGTAAATATGATCATTAACTAACTGTATTTTGACAATCTTGGTGCATTTTTAACCAGTTTTCAAACAGCCACCTGATAGGATTGTTTTCATAATCAAGTCTGTTTAATCATAAAAATGATCTCCATATATCAATGTAATATGTTTAATCATTTAATCATCATACATGCAGATATGTGTGTGTGTCTGTGTGTGTCTTGTGTGTGCATATTTTTCCCAATCTATGTTATTTAACAAGTAGCTTGCTTTTTCAGCTCTCCCAGAGGTAAACCATATTACTTTATCACAGATTTAACTTAATCGCAAGCATTTACCTATTTTATTTTCTTTTGCCCTTTCAATAACCCTGTACGGTGGGAGAGGAAAGTTATATATAAAAATGTACAGAAGCAACTGAAGTCACAACTGTGGGCTGCGATTCTCAAGCCGCCCTCGTGGGCAATGAACTGCCTCTCTGACCGAAGCTGGGAGAGAACACACTCAGTCCTGAACAATCTGCCCTCCCTGGAAATGCGAAGTAACACTGCTTTCTCTTGCAACTTGAAAGGGTTTTATTGGCTTTCAGAATTTGTTTAATCAAATCCTAGTGAAGGTTGTTCTCACTCCTGGGGCCCCTTAGTAAAACAGGGATTAGGGCAACGCCTTCTAATGTGTCCTTAGGAGAGTCATCAGGGGGAGATCCATGGAGGGGTGCTGGGGGGAAGCAAACAGCCTCCCGAAAACAGCTTTTAGCCAAAAAGAAAGAGAAAAATGAGGCTTTGGCAGGAAAATCTCCCTGCATTTGAAACAAAACTATGAAAGAAAAGTATGTTGGTAAAAAAAAAAAAAAAGAAAGAAAGAAAGAAAGAAAAGATTTCCCCAAAGGTTCTTTGGGAATAGAATTTTCAATAAAATGAAGATAAAGCACTTTTTGAGAACCCCCTCTAACAATATTTCATTCCTAATAGAATTGCCTGAGAGCAACTGAAGCAACTGAAGGTCGCAGAAGAAAATACTTGATTGAACACATTATATCACAGAGATAAAGACACATATACTTACCTCATTTAGACACCTTGGATTTCCTAGAATATAATTATTTTGCTAAGGAACCAAATTAGCACACAAGCAAAAGAGGAACACTTTTGATTTTAGTGTCCAAGGAATTGAAAGTGTTAGGAGAAAGAACTTTCATACTGTTTATAAGTGAAACATTTCTCTACCCTAAATGTGTCAGCTTTCTGAATCCAGGATACTCACTGATCTCATTCCTTGGAGTGTTTTCTAACAAGTATAACTATCTACAGGAAGAACACTTATTTGTATACGGTCTTACATTGTGAAGCATTGAACACAATAAATTGTGCAGAGATATCCCCTGCCTTGTAGGAAAAGCAAGTATTAGGCACCATTTCTCAGGGGGACATTAACAAATATACTGAGCCATGTGCTTGTGTCAGCTATTTGCAAACACTTTACATGCTCAGGCCAGAGTATACATTTATTGAACACAGTGGGAGAAAGGAAATACTGCTTTGAAAATGGATGTAAGTGTCAGACTGGCGGTAAAATACAGCAAGGACTTTGGAATTAGGCACACCTGGATTTGGGTCCTGACTCAGCCTTTTATAGGCTACTTGAATGTAGGCTAGTTGTTAATCTCCCTGAAGTTAAGTTTCCTCATTTATAAGATAGAACTAACGAGTATGCTCATAGATCATGTAAAATACTTGCATGGTACCTAAGCAATGATATTAGACCAAGATTAGTTCTTTAGTAATAATCATCTCAAGCTTTAATCCACTTTCATCTTCCTTGATTTCCTTGTTACCTTCTCTTCTTGATACTCTTTGAAATAGACCTTCAGTAGAATTTCCTCTCTTTCACTGAGGACATCCACAGATTGTCTGTTTTTAACTTTCTTAATAGTCTCTTTTACCATGATCTCACTGAGTGCCAGCATTTGACCATAAAAAGGGTGAGTTTTCCTATACTTGAAAAATATAAAGTTGTATTCTTGTCTTTCTTGCAAGCTATTTACCTCATGTCTTCAGTCATTTTTTTGCCAAATATTGTCATCTGTCTTCCTACATCTTATACTAAAATGGAGCGTCTGTTCTGTTCTGAAGGTCTCTTCTTTTTTATCGTCAGTCACCATTAGTCAAGCATGTACCATTTGGCTCACTCTGGTTTGGGATCTTTGTAGTTCAGCATGCTGTTCCCTCTCTCTACTTTATAAATCTGGAGTCACTTTAATGTTTCAAGTGGAATTGGAGCCAGATACCTCATATTCCGCTCACCTCCTCATGACCTTTACACAACTGGCAAAGGATCTAGAATAAGAATAATGCTGGCTAGAAGATTCTGCTAACTGTCTGAAGCTGCAATACTCATAATTACAATAGGCACAATTCCTATCTTTCCAAAAACACCCAACAGTTGGAACAAGTACAAGCATTAAAATACCTTGGATTGAAAACATGATTTCCCCCTATGCCTTTTAAATAAATATATTTTTTCTTTTTACTTTAGTGAGAAGTAGAAATTAGTTAAATGGTAAGGTTTATTTTCAATGTCTCATATCCACACAATGGAAGCAGAATATAATTATAAAATACACACTGTTCTTCACACTCCCAATATATTTGAAAAGCAGAACCAGCTAATATAGCTAATAAGGCACAGAATTCAGAGCACCATGCTGCCAATGTGAGGATAACTTATAACTAACCTATGATGTGGTCTTAGCCCTTATATTACTTTGCTGAGGCTGCCATGACAAAATACCACAGATCTAACCAGCAGAAATTTATTTTCTGCTAGTCCTAGAAGCTGGAAGTCCAAGGTCAATGTGTCACCAGCTTTGATTTTTCCTGACACCTCTCTCTTCAGCATGTAGGTGTCTCTCCCTCTCTTATAAGGATACCAGTCATATTAGATTAAATCCCCACCTGAAAGCCTCATTTTTATTTAATTGCCTTTTTATAGAGCTTGTCTGAAAATGTGATTGCATTCAATATTTGAACTTGGGAGGGGAACACAATTCAGCTATTGTAGCCCTTGTGGAGATGAAGGTCTATTTGGAAGAATAAGATCTATATGGCAGGAATGAATTTGCTCTAAAACCCCTGGATTTATAAAACATTGCATGGGTTTATTTTTCTAAATCAAATTGGATTGGGCTTTGAATTTCCCACTGCTTCATCCTCAACACATAAGTCAACAGGGAGTCCTCGAACCATCTCCAAGGTCATGCTTAGTCTGGAGTGACAGAGTCAAGGAGGGTGGCAGAGTTTTAAAGTTTCTGGGAGGCTGCAGCCTTTAGACCATCACAGGATGGTCCAAGCTCCTGTGATCCATTCATAGGCAGTACTGTGACCCACCATGGGCCAAGCAGGAGCCCAGGGATGCGGACTGTTTCCCTTTGGCTACTAGTTTCACCAGCTCTTGGTGCTCTGTTGCTGTCAAGATGTATATGCTGCCCCGTCAACCCTGCATTCACTTCCCAACAAAATGTTAAGCCAAGCTAACCCTTGCTGTCATTTTAAGAACCTCATCTTTCACTTAGGGAATTTAAAAGGCATGTTGTATTCTCTGCCCTCCCTTGTGCGTCAGCTCCCTGACCTGCACGATGCCCTGGGAGACCAGCCTTTACATCTGCAGCACCAGGCTCCCTTGATGCTAGCTGAGTGTGGCTAATGTGATCCGGCAGGAACTCAGGGGGCAAGAGGAGACACAGCCCTGAGTGGTCCACTCCTGCATCTCCTGCTGCTCCCGCTGGCCTTGGGCAGGGGCTACGTTCTTCTTCCGAAGCTCACAGCCTCTCTTGCTGGGCCTTTCCCCAGAGCTACAGACCGTCTCTCTTCCGTGCCCCTCACGCCTAAAGGTTGGGTGACCTCCCACTGCTGCCGGTGTCGTTCCCAACAGTTGGAACAAATGAGAAGTCCCTTTATCGAACTGTCTTCTGTACCCTTTGAGGTACCATCTGTTTCCTGCTGGACCGCTTAAGTAACATTGCTAGGGATGCCGGTGCGAGAGCGAGAAAGCAAATTCACTGTCCTCATGGAGCTTATTTTCTGCAAGTAGTGAGGGTGTGGAAGTCAGACAGCTGGTGAACAAATATGGGTGATATTAGTAGCATTACGTGTTAAAGGGAAATTAAAATAAGGTGATATGACATAGAGTGACATGATGGCTACTTTGGATCTTGAGTTTTCCTTTCTCTCTCTGTTAAACCACACCTGGGATTCAGCCAGTGTCTTTCCCTTCATAAAACACAAGCTCCAGTCTTCATTTCCCCCTCTCTCTGTGATGATCTATATTAAATGATCTTAACAGGGCTGGTTTTCCAAACAGAAGCCTGGATGGTCTTCTGTCATTTGGCAGCATCTCTCCTCTAAACCACAAAAGCCGTCAGTAGCTTCCGAAGACCAGAGAACCTAGAGCTCAGAACACAGAATCCTGGGATATCTCCATGATTAGAACAGGGCGTTGTTGGGGGGTGGGGTTGTTGAAAGATATTTTCATTTTCTCAAAAAGAAAAAGAGGAACTAATTAACATCACAATCGGTTGTTTTCTACATATGTATACAAGAAAATTTAAACCAAACCTTATAACTCTCATTTTTATCCTGTATTTTTTGATTTATTGCATGGCTAAAATTCCACGAATTTGTGGGTTTTGCATGATAGAGCGACAAAAAGAAGTGCTCTAAGCTTTCAGAAGATCTATTCTAGTCAAGATGTTAGGAAGAGGGCAAGTTTTATAAAGAAATGACATTCAAGAGACTCCATTTGTGGTTCGCATATTCCCCTTCCTGTGATGTTTGCCCTCTTTTTACAGAAAGCTCTCCTGTATGTTCAGTGACACACTGCAAATCTTCTGCCTTTTCCCTCTGTAACTTGCTCAGTGTACTCTCTGCCCTCAGAGCCCTTTAACCGAGTTCCACTGGCCAGTCCTAGGACCCCAGCACCAATGTCACAAACTCCCAAAGATCCAGCCTCCTCATTTCCCAGTGGAAGTGCTCCTGTGAACTGATCCTGATGCTGTTGGAATCCCTTCTCTTGCTCACTCCTCATTCCTCTGTCTCTGTACTGTTGTAATCTCCGATCTTACCTTAAGTCTCTTACTGGCCTGCAGGTATTTGGGAGTTAGCTAGAGTAGGTGGCTACCTTGTCCCTTTCAAATTCAATAAGATATATTCAAAGCTCCTTTCCAAAGACTTTGGAAAGCCCATTTTTCTCCCCAAGATTATGAAGTGTCCAGGGTTGAGATGGTGAGAAGACTGGTATATTTACAGTTTCGAGGATGTCTTCAAGTTTTTAAGCTTTAAAAGCTCTTCCTTGGATCAGTGAATCCCAGAAACCTTCCTAGAGATGTGACAGTTTGAGTGTAAAACTGGGAAAAGACAAAGTAGATTGGAAAGAAGGTCTCTTTTTTTCATATCAGCAACATCCTCAACTGAAAAGAAGAAACCAACCCCATGTGTATCCAAAAGCTTAGAATCCACAAGCAGAAGCTAGGAAAACATACTCCAATAAAAAACAAATGAGCCCAGTGTGGGGGATCCAGCCTATAGGACAGAACATGGAAATGTGGATTTTTTTTTTTTTTTTTTTGTAATTTTGTTTGAATGAAAAAAAAAATGAGTTTAAGGGAAAGGAGGAGGTAGGAGGTTCTCACACAAATCACTCCTATACTCTAATTTGGAAAATGTTTCCCAGGTAAAATAGATAATGCTCAGATTAACTTTCTATTAAAAACATTTGTCACAAGGTTAGGTCTAGTAGGAATTTTAAATTATTTAATTCTTAAGTTATGCAGTTTTCTCTAAAAGGTTTTAAAAGAAGGGCCACATCCTACAATTCTTTGATGCATGTCAAGATTACATCACTCCTGTTATTCCCAGTTCAGCCATACTGCTAATGTAAGAATTCCCCACAGATTTTGCAATGTCATATTATTTGACAGCAAAATTTGACTACAGGCAGATAATACCACAACCTCCAAAATCGAAGCAGAATCTAGAAATGATGTCATTGTGGCTCATCCCTATGAAAAGGGCAGCAGACTTTTGGAGCTGTAGCTGGAAGGGTGAACCAATGATCCTTGGTGTCATATGCCTCAGTGAGGTTGAATCAGATAATCCTTGAAAGAAAACAAAATACACCAAAGGGTCACATGAATAGCACATGATGCACTCTTACAGTTTAGCTTACTCTTGGTTTTGTGGTGACATATTGGTAGGAGAGTAATATCTTAAGAGTAGGTATAAGAATGTAGACTTATTTATTTCCAGCATCATCCAGATGCGAAAGAACCTTTAAAGTGAAGGTTAAAGCCCTGGATGGTGGCACAGTGGATAAGGCACTGGCCTGTGAGCCCAAAGGTTGCTGGTTGGATTCCCCAACCCCAGGGCACATAACCAGGTTGCAAGTCAAGTCTCCAGCCAGGTCTGTAGCTGGAGGCAGGTGAAAGGCAACCATACATTGATGTCTTTCTCTCTCTCTGCCTCTCTCCTTTACCCTCTCTCTAAGAATAATGAATAAAATCTTTTTAAAAATAAATAAATGAAATAAATAGAGTGAAAGTTAAAGGTGACTTCCATGGAATTCATTCTGAACATATTTATACCTATAAGATATGTCATAGTCATAGTATATTTTACTATGTATACATAGTATCTGCACCTAGTATATTTTAGATAATTTTACAATATACTGTACTATCAAGAATAATGTATTTTATTCTAAAGGATAAAAAATTTTATACTACCTCTTAACATGTAGAATAAAAATCTAAATGGAGCCCATTTTTAAATGTTACATGAATATTATGTCACAAATACTAAAAGATTATTGTTTTAGGAATAAGTGTAATATGAAAACTAAGAGCCACATCAATTACACTGCTTTCCTTAATAATTTTTATTGTATATATAGATATGAATTTTGGAATTAAGTATGTTTAGATCTAGCACAATAGCTGAGTGATCTTTAAGAAGTTATTTTTTCTCAAACTGGATTATTTAATTAATCCAATTTTTTCAACACATGGCTAATTTTCATGGTCAGCCTTTCTCCAGTTCTTGTGCAAATGTCTGTCACATACCTTCTGGACAAAGACCTCTTAATTTTCTCTGTCTAAAATCTGTTTGTATTCAAGACAATTGTTCATATCAGAATAATAGAAGTTAAACTACTTGACATAGGAATGTTTTTCATTTGTAGATGGAGGCTGTTGTCAAGGTAGAATGGGAGGAAGCTTGGCAACCCATCTGATGATTATTTAATACATAAGGGATTAGGCTACTTGACATACTTGGCACCTCCCTTCCAGACACTTACAGTCCAAGATTCAATAGTAATGACAGCAGTACACACTTTTGTCCCCATTCCTTTAAGAAATATATAATATGTACAATTTTCTTTTTGTTTCATTTGGACCACATGTGCCAGATCCTGTGCCAGAAGATAAAAGGAGTCTTATACTAACCCTCCTAATTAGTGTTGACATCACAGAGTACGTAAGGTTTCATTAAGGCTTTAAAGAGGTGGTTCAGTAGATACAAAAATGTAATTTCATTCTAGGCAAAAGAGAACATAAAACCCTAGAAGCTAGGGATATAAAAAGAAAATCAATACAATGACTAACAGTGAAAGGTTAAAGACTAGTATACAGTTAAGGAAGAATGAGGAGTTTTAGGCTGTAGGCAAGTACAGAGAGCAGAATCGCCACATTCTCTACTGCCTCTCCCCTTCGGTCCTTCCCCAAAAAGGAAGACTAACAAAAAGTCCAGCTTTCAATCCATACTTGAAATGCTCAAAACATAAAGTGATCATTATAAACTGTTGAACCTAGAGAGGGCTGAGAGTTAGGTGTTTTAGGTATAATTCAGATATAAATTGTAAACTAGTTCTTTTGAGTCATCCAGGCACAGAGAGTAATTAGTAACATGCAGGTAAATGTTTAAAAACTATTTCTCCAATGTAAACAAAGAAAAATAAATAAGCCTGCCATGTAATACTCCCACATGGCCAGTTCTAACTATCAGCGTGGGGTCGCTAACACACCCTGCGATGTTTAATGGCAAAGCGTCATAGACTATGTCTACTGTATTAATACAGTCAATGTGAATGACCCCAGGAATATAAGTAATAGCAATATACTAAAATAATTAGAAAGCATGGTTTTGAATGTTGAATATTTTTCTTTTTTTAATATAATTTTTAATTTGTAGGTTTATGTATTTTAATATTTATAATGGCTGTGCTTACACCTAGCTCACAGAATTCCTGAAAATTTAGTACCCACTTCTCACAAGTGAGTACAAGCTGACCACTGATGGGAAGTAGTTCTTTCATCTTCCCTCTTTGCTTTGCCTTGTGGAGTTAGAACTTGATCTATGACAACAAGGTCAATATATTGAATGAAAATAATAATTTTTGAAATGTTGACAATTAAAAATATAAAGAGAAGAAACTCTGGAGTAGAAGTTTCACTATAAATTTGGAAAGAGGTAGATTAAAGTGTAGCAATATTTTGAAATAGGTATTAGAATATGTGATAAAACCAATAAGAGATTACAGAAAAATATAGAATAAGAAAAATGATTTTAGAAACTAAGAATCTTTAAGTCAGTTCATATTTGCATATAGATTTAAAAGGGACTGTTGGGCCGTGGCTGGTGTGGCTCAGTGGATTGTTGCTGGCCTGCAAACCCAAGGGTTGCTGGTTCAATTCCCAGCCAGGTTGCAAGCCAGGTCCCCAGCCAGGTCCCCAGCTGGATGTAGGTGAAAGGCAACCATACATTGATATCTCTCTCCCATTCTTCCTCCCTCCCTGCCCTTCTCTCTAAAAATAATGAAAAAAAATGGGAGACTGTTGGATTACAATATTCCTAGGTACCTTGATCAAATAAATGTGTATGACCAGTGAATGACAACAATAAATCAATGGAGTGTGTTTGTTTATGTGTGTGCGTCTGCATGTTTTCAAATGTGGCATCCACCAGACCATATTTGAAATGCATTTTTTATTAAGGATCCTTGAAGTCTGTGGGAAGGATCTTTTGTTATTAGAGCATGAAAATGAAATAGACATTTTCCCTGAACTGCCTGAAAATTTAAGGTACATTTTTGTCTTTATGCCAAGAGAGTTGGGTACTTGAAGAGCTAAACCCTATAGAGCTATGGCTTTTATCAAAAAAGGTTTCATTTAGCATATTGCTGTGGATTTTCCACTTCCTTTCTTGTCTTCTGAAAACCACAATAAACTATTTTTTAGTTGATTAAAATAGAAGTAGAACGCTTCATTTTAGAGAGGAAAGGAATAGCTAAAAGGGAGAAAAAAATTACAAAAAGGTATGTGCCACAATGAAGCTTTGAAAACGAAGCCCTGGGATAATGAAAGAATGACAATTTGTAAATCAGGAGCCCAGAAGTTCTGTTTCATGATTATGTTGCAGTTTAATTTCTTTATATCTTTCTGCCATTGTTAAAAAAAAAAAAAAGCAGCCAGAACTTCAAAGGGACCTCGCATGTGTTCCGAATCAGGCTTCAGAGCTGATGTCTGACAGCCCAGAAATTAAAACGAAATAAATGTGCTGTTTAAACTCCCATTTTTCCCCCTCAAAAAACAACAACAAAATCACTTTTTCTGTATTAAGGGTTTGTTTTAAATTGTTAACTTTAAAATTCTGTTCCCGTGGATATTTCCTCATTTACCAATTATGGGCCTGGCCTACGGAGGACAGCATTCCCATGAGCTTCAGAGCGAATTCAGACAACCAGAGGGGATGTCCAGACTTCAGGATCGGCTTTTGTGACTTTCTCTGTACATTCAAACAGATCTACCACCAAAAAAAAAAAGAAGAAGAAGAAGAAGAAAGACAACCATAGTTGTTAGGCCATGCCCAAACACCTGTGTTTGACTATTCTTACATTTTCTTCGGATGATGGAAACAGACATCTCCAAAGAACAAAGAAAGGCTCGGGATGGTTTGTGTTTAAAAGGCCCCAGCGTGGATGTGAAATGTCAGTCACTAGCCAGAAGCTTGGCAGTCATCTTGTGGAATGCTGAAGAGAATATTCTGAGTTTGACCTGATGAGCTGTAATGTGGAAGTAAAGATGAGTACCTTACTAGATAGAATCATAGCTGCGAAAGAAGTTCCATATCACCTACAATTTCTTAGTTTCACAAATGAGGAAGTGAAGACATTGCATCTCCGAGTGGCAACGTGCTTTGCTCAAAATAACACAATAAAGATGTGTGGGATTTTGGTGAATTCTGACATGTGGCCAGTGAAGTGGACTTAGAAGCCTCTGGCTTCAAAGAAAAACAGGGACATCAACACTCTGGGTTTAGACACTGCTTTCTACCTGCCTTTCCAAGCTATTACCCTCATACCTACCCCCACCTTCCTCCATGAACTGATGCTAGCAAACATCCAGGAAGAGTGGGCACACCCCAGCCCGGAGCCAAGGGCTTGCCTGCCCCCTCTTTATGAAGAAAAGAAGCCACCCTGGGAATATGCTAGATTTCGTAGGCTTGGGTTGTTTCTTTCCTCTCCCACATGGCATTGCATAGTCTGCACATCTGGCCTGCAGAGTATCCTGGAATGTTGATTTCCGGACCCTGAGAGACTTTCCTGAGCATCGCTTGGGTAGGCTCCACATTTTGTTCCTGTTAAATTACATTTGGAGAATATGTAGTGCCCAAGTACAGGAGACGATACACTTCAGTTGTCACATTATGAGTACATGTGATAGAGGGAAAGGAGTCCGTTAAAGATGAGTTGAAATGCTTTCCAAGCTCGCAAATGGGAATTCTTTCTTCATCCCTTGGGGGAAAGCAAAGAGAGGTTCAGAGCACTATCTCCCCGATGACTCAAGCGCCACATGTTTGCAGTGAGTCATGACTAAGAACTCAGATTCACGCAAGGGCACTGTTCAGTCTGCATGTCCCTTTGGATGTATATGACTGTGAAGAATAATGGCATTTAGTCACTAAATATTACTGTTTGAGTTGACTGACTGTCATGTCAAGTATTGATGCCACTCTTTCAGAATCTCACAATTAAATAGAAAAGAAAAAGAGACATATACATGAGAAACAACAATATCTGATTGAATTCTGCAGACACCAGTGGTGTTTCTGTCACATAGTGATGAAGGGCAGCAGAACTGGCTCTTGAAAGGTGAATTCAAGATGAGAAGAGGAGGGAAAGAAAATAGAAGGAAAGACACAAGCAAATGTGAGGCTTTACTGTAGCCCATATTGTGCTTAAGTATATGATAGGTAATGGCTATTCTCCCATGTATTCACCATAACTCCAGGTCACAGAGGAAGAGAGGGCGTCTCAGCAAAATTAGAGAACATTTCTGAGATAACACTGATGACAGGGAAATGCAATTCAACCTCCAAATCTGTGTACTAGTCCAGTTCATTATCCAGAAGGAAAGCCTATACGGGAAGGGTAATATGACATAATGGGGCCTGGATTACCAAGCCAAGTGGTGTGAACATTATCACTGGAAGATGTTAAGGGGAGTTAGGAGAATCTATGGAAGATGGAGAATGGATAATATATAGACATCTCATTAGCTTCAAGTGTGGATGTGCAAAGAAATGTCCTACTAGAAATTTGTGATTGAGAATGAGATCTAGAAAAGAACAGTAAGGAGATCTGGAGAATTCAGTCTCTGAAGTAGTGAGAATGGATGTAGCTGTGATAGTGAAAAGATTCATGGATAAACAGTGTTTGCAAAGGGAGAGTAGAGAACTGAGGTTGAAACCTTCCCAAGGGGGAAGGAGGTGAGAAATGAAAACCTGACATTGTGGTGGCACAAGGCCAGTTGAGAGTGTTTCTTGCAACAGGGGAACAAATGTTAATGATACAAAACATCAAAGTATTATTTAAGAGATAGTCTATAGGTTATGCATTTAAGTGAGAGATTTATGGAAAGCATTTACAGTTTTCTCCCTTATTTATGCTAGCAATAGACAAGAATTCCAGGGTTTCAAGGTGACTATTGAAAATTGCACCTAAATTAAACTGCCAAAATAACCATAGTTTATTAACTTTCCTTGTCTACCGTATGTCTCACTAAAAGGCTTGTATATTCTTGAGTTATGTGTTCGTTTACACGTGGCCAGTTTGATGATGTATTTTTACATATGCTACTGCCTCAGTTGTTTCAGCCAGAAACAGAACTTTAGTAGATTCAATATTTGACTGAATTAACCAAGGGAAATGTTGAGGTATCCTAAGAACCTACTTTTGCTTGCATATTCAGTGATAGCCGTTGGTATATATCAGAGTATTCCAATTAATTTAATTTGTTTTAATCCCAGGGTCCTGAAAAGTTGTGTTTCATTGAGCATCACAGCTCCTCTCACTTCTAGTTTTTGTTGGGTCTATTATAAACCAAGTCTTTTTTGTTTAACATATCACATGTCTCCATGTCTCCCATTGTCTATCAAATCAAGCAGTGCACTTTTAAGTGGTAGGTCAGCAGACACGCACAACAGAGGAAACGTTCTTCAATAAATACTTAATTATTGAATTAATAAATAATAAGATAAATTTAAAGGCCTCCTAAAGAAAATTGCACTCAGAGAATATTTTATTATCCCTAAAAACATGAAGTCAGTGGAGCGCTTATGTATCATTTTGAAAATTATTGTTTTCAAAACTGCCCTATTATCATTATAACTTAAACTGTTTACTTAGTAGAAAGTTTCCTTCTTTGTAATTCGTCATAAGAGTAACCAACATGATGTTAAAACGGTTTTATCTTAAATGTGAGTAGTTTCCTTTAAGGCTGTATTTTGGGAAAACTAGGACATAGTTTCATTTGAGAAATCTTCCTACTAGAAGGAAAAAGCTTTTATCCTTTCAGAATTAACAAATGGTTATGTGACTCTTCTGACAGTGAGCTGGGGCACTTTTCTGTGTGAGTTTTACAAATATTAACATTTAAATGTTGAGATAAGGCCTCCATATCTAAAGCTTTCTGACAAAGATAGGCCATTGACATCAATTTGCTGTGTGAGGAGCGCCCTTCCTGGAAGTGGTGTGTTTCACAGGGACCAGCGGGAGGAGGAAGAGAGCAATTGAAAGGAGGTTGCAATGCTTCCAAGAGCCGGGAAGCAGTGAGAGGGCAGGTTGAAATGCCGCCTTCCATGCAATTTCAAGGGAGCCCAAACCTGCAGGAACAATACACTCTTATTCTGATTATAATGCCTATCTGTCCTGTCGATAAAGTACAACTGGGTCAATTTTGCTTGTTTTTGGTAGGCTTAAGTGTTTGACTACTATGCAGTTATAAAAGATATCAAAGGAGCAACCCAAGTTTGAAGGGCAAAACTGAAAGGACCCTTCAAAATTTCGTAGTCAGCTGTTTCTTAGGCCTCAGCTGAGGGACTTACTTTAAGGCACAGTCTGAGATTCAGATTCCAACTTGGTTGTTCATAAGGCTCTGGAATCTGCATTTAATAAACACCCATATGATTCTGATAAGTCAGTGGTTAATATCACTTTAAGAAATACTGACTTAGTCCAAACCCTTTATTTGACCCACAGAGAAATGAAAACCTAGAGAGGGAAATTGGCTTTATCCACCAGGCCATAGAACTTGAACTAGAATTTAGCTGACAGTAGCCATTGTAATTATTGACTACTGTCATCCAGTGTCATGCAAATTCAAAGTCAGTGATGCCACACTGGTTATGTCATTGATGCTTCACAAGACAAGCTAGATAATTTTTTTCTAGAAACTAACATTCTTCAAGTAATAGTCAACAAATGCCTTGGGAGGACTTCAACAGCTGGCAGACAACATCTGGTTATCTCTTAAGTAATTTCTCTAGCGAATTTGAGGTTGAAAGTAGTTATGAGTTACACAGCTCTTTTGATACATATTGGTTATGATAAAAGCCATGTTCTTTTAATAGTCACTTTGAATTTCTTTTGTCATACATTCTTAATTAGGTAAATTTGGGCACCTAGTTCTTTTTTCATTTTTCTGAAGTTATGACACTTGAAATTGGGATAAGAAAAATGCTGATGGTCACAACTTAATAAAATTACCACATTTGTCAACCATAAGTCTGTCCATTAACATACAGGTTCTGAACTTTTAGCAATTTTTAGTAAATCTGAACTGACACTCTTAAGAGAAGAACAACAGACATAACAACTGAATATTCCAAGTGTGTTTTAGCTTGACTTCTACGCAGGTGAACCTGTGATCATCTTTAGCTTGAAAATTGGTTGCCTATTCTCACTATAGGCTCTTTTTTTGTTTTGTTTTGTTTTGTTTTGTGTCTGTTTTATTTATTTATTTATTTATTTATTTATTTAATCTTATTGTTGTTGTATTACATCCATCCCCTTTTTGCTCCCCTCTGTCCTCTTTTTAAATGATGTCCATGACCTCTAAATTCTAATAATCTAGAATTACCAGCAGATTATGCATCTTTATTTATTCTGATATATACCCAGCTAGTCCCAAAAGTTGTGGCTACTCCTCTTTATCTTTGATCTACCCATCTGGCCTCTGCTTACTTCGCTTCCTCAACACTCAGTTTCACAGTCTTGTCATCTCTCAGATCCCTTAAGTTCCTGGAAGTATTTGACCTAAAATGTTAACCCCTCCCTGAACTACTGTTTCTGCCATGTTGAAGGTTTTAGAGTATTTTATATGACATAAGGTGGATACTAGGCCTCATTTACAAAACAACTGGGCTTAAGATACAAGACCCGACACGTGACCAAGGGACCACTTCCTTTTTACAGTCCAGCCCTTCCACTTGGAAAAGCAGGGGGAAAATGCAGGGTGAAAACCACAGTGGAATTTGCTCTGAACTAATTTATTTTTTTTCTCAAAACAGTAATTGTTATATGCAAGCATTTGCTAGATATGTGAAGGTGTTCTTGGTTTCATCTACCTTAAATTCATTCCAGTTTTTTAAAAAATGGCAGATAAGGATAGCATGTAATAGACTAAAACCACTTTGATGATAAATATTTAAAATGAAACCCTTTTTAGATCCATGTTGGCAAGTTGAATTTCAGCATTTGTAAAGGTTTTATTGGATCCTAGCCATGTTCGCACTGCAGGTTTTCTGACATGACATTGGAAGATAGGATACTTTTGAAAAGAGCTACCCTATTGGGTTTATTATATTCTTGTGGGTTTTGCTAATGCTATACTTTCCTTTGTAAATGTTCTTTAAGTATTTCAATTAAATGGTGATATATTTTTAAGATCAGCAATAACAAATGTGTAATAGAAGTCAAGTATTACAGGATTCTTAAACGAATACATTCAGAGACATTTCATATTTATTTAACATACAGTTGCCATCTAAGTTAACCTGAATTAAATGGTTGCTTGCAGCCTTTCATTTAAAGGGTTCCTTAACCTCCTTTTATGGCAGGGAAAAATAAGGAATGGTCAGTTTTTCCCAGAGGGTAGATACTTATCTTTTAAAATCAGGTATTTTTGTCTTGAAATTAAAAACCTAGGTCATTTGGGAAATGAAATTCTAAGGAATGTTTTGGCAATGAGGCATATGTCCTTATTTTACTTAGAAAAGACTAATTTGTTTTTCTAGCATTCAACAAACCTTTAAAATTTAGCTGATACTATCAGTACCTTGCAGATAAGTTATCCTTTGTCATTTATAGGCATCTATCTGTTGTGAGGAATGTGTGTACATTGAAATTCAGCAGGGTTTTTATTGTTTGCTTTTAAAGAAAGGACCAAATAACTTTGGGTATTACGTGTCAGGTGGTTAGTTGAAACTATCAGTTCTTTAAAAAGCAGTTAGTCATCAAGTAACCACAAGGACAGGTAGTACAAACTAGCAGATAAACTTTCTGGAAATGAAATTGTGTACCTGAAACCTGTATAATTTTGTTAACCCCAGTAAATTCAATAAAAAGGGGAAAAAAGAGTGGCCACTACAAGTATTGCTATGATCATCATTATCTGAGCTTAATTGGGTTAATGTCATACTGAAGTTGAAATGAAAACTTAATTTCAAGCATTAGTTTGAAAAGGAACTAAGAGGTATTTTGGCAGAAATGGTAGTGGTGGGGGCGGTAATATATTTCCTTTCAACTGGTAATATCTGACAAATCAAAGTAGGTATTTTTTTCTGACCACTTATTTTTATGAATGTAAGTTAAAGCTTGAATAGGAAAAATGGGTTACTTTCATTGACTTTTGATGATTATATTCAGATACAATTGGTGCTGTGACTATAACACTAATACATTAGACTAGTGCTTCAACATTATTTAGATTTATACACAGATGAGTGGATTCAGGGACAGGTCATGGAGTCAACCAACCCATTTCTTAGTACAGGTTGCCATTGACTGTGCGGCTTGGGCAAGTCAATTTCCTTATAACTCAGTTTCTCACTTGGGCAGTTGTGTGATGATGAAATAAGAGAATGCATTTCAAAAACATAGGTTGGTGTCTGATGATGTTAGCTCTCACTAACATTAATTTATAAGTAATATAAGGCTTAAGGATAGGGGTTGTCTTGGTTGTGCTCAAAACTATACCTCATTGGCCATCACAGTTCCTGTCACCTAGTAGTTTCTCAATAAATAATCTTATAAATTACATTTATTGGGGTGACATTGAGTCATAGATATTTGATTTTGGGTGGTGGGCACACAATAGAATATATAGCTCCTGAATCATAGAAATGTATACTTGAAATCAACAAATACCTTTAGAATGGTCTAACCACAATTATTTTATTAAGTCCTCTTGAAGACAAGGTGTCTTAGTTTCACCTTATCTAAAACTAAATGAAATTTCTTTTAAATTTTATAGAACTATGTAAGAAACAGTCTGTGACAAAGACTTGACTTTTCTCTTTGGCCTTTCTTTTCCCTTGGACCTGAATTCCTTCCCCAGACACTGGTCCTACCCAGTCTTTGGAAAAGATTTTGTACTTTTAATGGCCACAATATCCTTTTAAAAAAACATTCTTTAAGAAAGGATAATTGGTATTTCTATAGGGATATCCTTAAAGTGTAACATTTTTCAGGGCATTGCTTTTCTTTATTTTTCTCCCAAACTTGCTGTCTAAACAGTATCACCGTAGGCCCTGACTCAAAAAAAATTGAGTGTTGTGGTTTAATATCATGGACTCCAGAGTTAGAGGGTTCAAATCACACCTTTGCTCTTCATCAGACCTTTGCTCTTTTACCTTGGACAAAGTACTTAACTTTTCTGTTTGTCTTCTCATCTCTAAAATAAGAATAATGGTAATAATACCTGTGTGTGTATGAATTTAATGTTATAAAGTATTCAGCATAGAGCCTATGCTTTAGTAAGTTCCATATAAACTTTAGCTGTCATCACACATTCAGCCAGGTCTATAAAGTTATTTTCACATCGATTATGTATATTAGTTATTTTATTAGCATATTGAAAATTCCCAGCACTGTACTAGGCAGTATCTATACAAAGTCAGGCAAGATGTGTTCCCTCTTTTTATACAACCTGATAGGACAAACTCATGAATTAAGGACTAGAGAGAGAGAGAAATAGATGTAAAGGGGACACATAGTTAAAATTCTACATTGTACAGGGGGTTCAGGATGTTGATTATGCTGAATTTAGAGGGCAACTATGAGTTAGCTGGATGTGAACAGGACATTCCATCAGCAGAAGCATAGAATTGAGGGTGCTTTGATTGCGGGGTGCATCAAACTCTACAAATAGTTAAATCTATGTCAAGGGAAGTGTGAGTGTGTGGGCATGTCAAAAGACCGGGCTGGAGAGACAGAGCATGTCTTGAAAACTTGGCAGTTAATACTGAAAAATGTGAGAAGCCAATGACAAGTGGCTTTGTGGCTAGTGTGCTGAGCTCACTGTTCTGTGCTGGAGTGCTCAGATATTTTGCTAGCATGCTTGTCTATCTCCAGGCCCATGGTCTCCTAACTCCTTTCTGCCATATTAGACCTCCTAGAATCCCTGGAGCACAAGATATACTAGTTAGAAAAGCCTCATGGGGTCCAGCCTGATAAGGCCAGTGATCATATATCTTTAAAGGGGTCTTCAGTTCTTTTATTCAAATGTATTTTATTTATTTATTTTTAATAGTTCATCTTTATTGAAAATAAAATAGTCCACAGTGCTAGACATCTCTGCTTGAGAAGGGTCACCTCATCTAATCACCTCAAACTCATGTTCATTCATCCAGGAGTGGAGTTCTCCTGTTGTTTTAAGCAGAGTGACCCACAGAGTTTGGCTTTGTTTCAGGGAAATAGAAAAGCTAACAGCACGGACTCTATTTGAAATATCTCATCACAACTGAAAACTCGTCACAACCTAATATTCTTCCAACATCTCGCCTTCTCCAGATTCTACAGACTGTCTGTGGAGGCATTGTCTTATTCTTCAGCATATCAGCATTTGGCACTTTGTAGGGGAAATGGGTAGAGGAGAGTGAGAATAGATGAACTCTTTGGGCACATGGTGACATGCATTGGTTACATCATCTCATTCTAAATGAAAAGTAAACATACTTTATGTGTGTGGATTTTAAAAAATATTATGTGGGCTCTTCTCATTTATTTTAAACAGGCTTTATGCTCAGTGGTTAAAACCTCAGACTCTAAATTCAGGCAGCCTGAGTTCAGTCCTAACATTCTTAATTTCTAGTTGTTTGCTTCTCTGTAGAAAGTTGCATGTTCCCGGTAGCTACCTCATGAAGTTGGTTGTGAGGACTAAATGAAACCTCTGTAGATAGCCTAGGACCTGGCACAGGACATGCCTTGTTGCAATTACCACTGTTATTCCTTACATCTCATAAAGAAATATTATGAGATGAATATACCTGTAGTATATTCAGAGATGTGGGAACACTTGTAACCTAAAACATTGCTCATTTACCACCTCACAGTTCTACGGGTCACAAGTCTCAGCAAACTAAATAATTGTGTTCTCTACTTTCGGGTCTCACAAGGGTGATATCAAGATGTCAGCCAGGGTGGATCCTTAATCTAAAGATTCCATGGAATAATCTTCATTTGAGCTCATTCAGCTTGCTGGCCAAAATTCTGTACTTTGCAGACATGAGAATTCCTTCTCATATGAGTCTCCTTCATTTTCAAACCATCAAGGTTGCATCAAATGCTTATGCTTCAAACCTCTCTAATTTCTATTTATTTGTTTATTTTACTTTTAGAGAAACAGTAAAGAAGGAAGAAAGAGAGAGAGAGAAACATCAATGTGTGGTTGCCTACCCCTCGCCCCCAACTAAGGACCTGGCCCACAACCCAGGCATGTGCCTTGACTTGGAATTGAACCAGCAACCCTTTGAGTCAGAGGCCGGCATTCAATCCCCTTCCACACCAGCCAGGGCTCTAATTTCCTTTTATATGACCAGCTGAAGAACGCTCCCTGCTTTAAAAAGTCTTGTGATTAGATTATCTCCCCTCCAACGCTGCCCCAAATCTCTTTTGTTTTAGTCAAAGTCCACTGAAAAATCCACTTGCTATATCACAGGAGTATATAATACAGATTCCATCCACATTCAAAAGTGGGGAGATTATACAAAGCCAAGAGCCAATTAGGGTCATTCTGAGAATTCTACCCAGTATACTCTTCAGTTGAAATGGAATCAACTAAACATCTCTCTATGAAGCCTTTTAAAAGCTTTATAAAATGTGTTTATTTTATAACAATTATCTTTACGTTAGTCATCTGTGTATGTTCCTTATATTTTAGTTTATTGGACACAGGAACTAGATCTTATTCCTCATTCAATTTCCCTAGTTATTATTAGTGTAGGTGCCCACCAAATGTTGGTTGAATTTGAGTAGTGCAAACTACTGTAATGGGATCATCATTGCCTAGCATGAGTCTATCCTGCTCTTGTTCCATCCCACTTGGCCAATTATGCATGAGCATCGATGAGAGAATAGATCCCATGAGTCTGGTGCATTATTGAAAACAGCAGCAAAAACTAGTGATTGGCAAATCAAATTGCAATTGGGGTTTGGCAAAAACTATTTTGATGAAGGCTAGGAAGGAATGCTCCTATAATGTACAAAATACTTTTCTAGGGACTTTTTTTTTTCTCACTGGCTTTATACTTGTGTTTTTTTTTTTTTTTTTAAGGGAAATTTAAATTCACATGTTTCTGGTTTCTTTACATTTAACACACCAGAACAATGATTTGTAAAAACCATTTTGGTGTCTAGGAACTCTTTCTAAAGTTCCTTTTGAACTGGAAATCATGTCTAAAAATGTGGGTAATATTAGTATCTAAGTTGGCTGATTGGTGAGAAATGTACAGTACTGCAAGCCTTGGTACCCCAATTCTATGGTTAATGGTTTGCTTTGATAATTCACATTCTGCGTCTTAAATTCCTCTTTCTTCAAGTAAAAGGTTAGAATAGATAAATTGAAATTTACTTCTAGATTTAAAACTCTAAGATGAAAATCTTTTCAAAATATGTAAAAATGTCCCTAACTGGTGTGGCTCAGTGGACTGGGAATTGTCCATCCTGCACACCAGTCAGGGCACATGCCTGGGTCTCTGACCAGCACCCTGGCTGGGGGCAATCGAGGAGCAACCAATGTTTCTTTCCCTCTCTTTCTCCCTCCCTTCCCCACTCTCTCAAAAGAAATTTTAAAATACTTTAAAAATGTAAAAAACTAATTACCTGTTGTGTGTTGAGCACAGTTCAATGTACAGGCTTATCTCTCTTTTTTAAGGTTGCTTTTTATGATTAGATATTCGTTTCAAACCCATAGAGTAGACTGAATAATCCATCATTATATTTACAGGTGAGAGAACCGTGTCTTTTCTTCACGTATCTCTTTTTAAGTGTCAGACTTAAATATAAATCTATGTTACATATGAAGGATTTAGCAAGTAGCTGTTGCTCTGTAGATGGATGGGTAAATACAAGGATGGATGGGATGGTCAAAATACCAGTCAGCCTTTCTTGCCATTTTACTCTTGGAAATTTGTAAGGATAAATTTTTTTTTTTTTAATTTTTCAGAATTAATGGTATTAGAGTATTCTGTTGTCTCAGGCTTTGTTTAGGATACAAACCTACTATTCATTTGTTTTCAAAGAGTGCTGAGAATATAAACTTACCTCCTAGAGTCTTACTGATTACAACAGTAAAAGGATTTTTACTACAGTTGAAAGTGCCTTCTTTGAAACATATGCAGTATTTACAGGGCTGCTTGGAATAAACCAGCTGAAAGATTTAATGATAATAATCTCCATATTTCTTCTAAAACTGATTTCCGGCTTCAATGAACTTGGAAAGAGTCCTGGGACATCAAATAAATAAAGATCATAACATGAAATGAATCTTCAGAATATGTTCATAAATTTACATTTTAAACATGACCAGAAAATATAGATCTTTGCCCATTATTAAGGTGATACTTTAATGAAAATTTTTCATTTGCATGAAATAAACCTTTTTGGCTCCAGATGAAAGGGTTTTATGGTAGCGACAATGGTTTTGTGAGGTAAATGATCCCAACATCATCAGGAATGAATCACAAGTGCCTACCATATGAATTACAGCACCATGCGTCTTAAAAAGGTATTTCTGTGGAAAGCATTCTTCCCATCTGCAGCAATCAGACTCTGCTTTGAAGTCCTGCTAGCGAGCCTCACAATTCATGAGACAGCCACATGCTCCTCGAACCTCTCTCTCGACTCCAGTCCGACTGCATTTTCCTAGAGAACAACATGGTAGCTTAATGGCAAAGGAGTTTAGAGAGGAAAATGGCTAGTTTTGCAGCTATACTTCACAGTATGTGCATTCTTCAGTAGCTATTCCTGGGCATAACTATAGAAAAATGCCAGTGGATGGGCAAAGTAAACTTTCAAATTAAAATAGGAACACTGCTATGTTAAACCTGCAATGGAGTCTTCACAAACATTGCAGGCTCATGTGGAACTAACCTGTTCAAAAATACGTGAGTTGGTATTGAAGCTTCGTAGCCATATCAGAAGGTGTCAAAAATGATAAAAATCAATAACATTAGGTGTCAGTATTTCAAAAGGGACTGTTACTGCTGCTGACTTTCACTCCACTGCTTTGCTAAATAGCAGAGTGGGGGTGGGGATTGGCTGCAGTCATTTTTGCTTTTTTGCTTTGTTTTCATACTCACCCGAGGATATATTCATTGACTTTAGAGAGAGAGGAAAGGGTGGGGAGAGAGAGAGAGGAACATCACTCAGTTGCCCCAACCAGGGATTGAACCCACAACCTAGGTGCACCCTGACTGGAAATTGAACCTACAACCTTTGAGTGCACAGGACAGCACTCCAACCAACTGAACCACCCAACCAGGGCCATTTTTGACTTTTTACTTGAAGCGTTTCCTCAACAAACACAGAAAATACTAGTAAAAAAAAAAATAGTAAATAGGAGGCTGACATAAGCAAAGTTAAGATATTTATAAGTAGAAATAAAATGACTTATCTAATCAATCAATTAGTGTCACTGTTACTTTATTAACCAAATGAGTCATGGCTCATATACTTTTCTTTGGGAGATGGCTGCTGATCCTGGTGTCTGATCTATTAATGGCAGAATAGCAATGGTAGTTAGTTGTATGTTGGGGAAAAAAGTCCCTCTTCAACCTCCAGCAGAATTCTCTCAGATTTGGCCTGCATGGAGAGTTCCAGAACACTCTTGGGAATTTCATAATAAAAACAGACTTTTTTGTAGTACCTCTCATTTCTCTGAGTTTCTATAAGCATGCTCAATTATCCACAGGCATTGCCGAACACATAGATTTTGAAAGAGTGAAATGTAAAGGGGTGATAAATGGTGAGGATGGAGACTTGGCTTGGGGTAGTGACCACACAATACAGTGTACAGATGATGTGTTATAGGATTGTACACCTAGAACCTCTGTCATTTTGTTAATCAGTATTAACCCAATAATGTCAATTAAAAATTCACTCAAGAGCTCATTACAATGTAAAAAAATAATGTAACACCCTTTTGAGTGAAAGAACAAAATTTATAAAGCTTTGACAGTACTTTGTTCCCATTTTGCCCATTTGTGCTTTCCCATTTATGTTCTATCTCATTCTCTGGTTTAAAAAAAAAAAGGGATAGCAATATAAAGAGCAGGTCTCTTTCCAGTCTAAAAAATACATAATAACAATAGAATTAGATAAGTGCTAGTATGTAGTGACCACTTCAACCAGACAAGAATATATTATCTGCGATCATATATAAAACAGAAAACCTATTAACAACTTAAATACCTAAACATAGAGAATTGATTGGTATATTAATACATTTAAAATGATATTGTAGAGAACATAAAAATGCTTTATATTGATATTTGTAAATGTTTAAAAAAACACAAGGTGATCCTATTTTCTTTTAAAAATACATAAAAATAGCAAGCATAAATATCACAAAAGTAGAATTGGCTACTTCCAGTTGGTAGGACTATAGATTTATTATTTTATTACTGTTTTATTTTTAATAGCAGATAATTTAGTATAAAACAGCATATATTTAGTATATAGTATACTCTCTTATTGTTATTTTTCTATTTTCCACATTTTCTACAAGGAACATGTGCTAATTTTGGTTTTTAAAATAGTTGTTTTTAAATGGAAATTAAAATAAACTTCGGCCTGTGAACCCAAAGGACGCTGGTTTGATTCCCCAGTCGGCACAGAACCAGGTTGCAAGCCAGGTCTCCAGCCAGGTCCGTGGCTGGAGGCAGGTGAAAGCCAACCATACATTGATGTTTCTCCCCTTCTCTACCTCTCTCTCTTCCTCTCTCTCTGTAAATAATAAATAAAATATTTTTTTATAAATAAATAAATAAAATAAAATAAAGCTAGTTAGGATTGTTTCCTTTCACTACCACCGGTCTCTCCAGGAACAATTTGGGAAACATTGTAGAGAAATGCTTGAGATGTGCTATTTTAAAGAATGAATTATTTTGTGTTAGTTATTAAATGCCTATCCAAAGTTACTCTCTGAGTCTTCTTAGATCAGCTTTTCATTTCAAACAACATTTCTGAACTAAAAAAAAAATTTGCTGACACAATATGACTTCTTAGGCAGAAACAAACCTCTTGGAACATCAGGAATTCAAATTGAAATTGTTAAACTACTACCATATTTACAACTTATTTAATATTCTCTTTAGAAGCAAAAAATATTAAATTTGCTTCTAGTAAATCAGCGGAACTGAACAGAGGCTTTTTAACTGCATTGCCCTTCCAATTCTCCTTCTCAGTGGGGCCTCAGCCTTCGGAGTTGCCAGCCCTTCTGTGGACGGTCATCAAAAGAAACGATTTGTTACAGTATAGCTTCCCTCTCATTCTGTTAATTTAGTGTTGATTAAATTAAATTAGATTAAGTTGAGTTAATGCTTTTTCAAACAACCAGGCTGCAGATAGGATTCTTTAGTGTAGTAGCAATAGCGGTGGTTGTGGTAGCACAGCACTTTGGTAATGCCTGGCTCTTGATTTCCTTCAAAAGTTTAAAGTGCCCACTCTCACTTCTTAGAGAACTCTGCTGTGGCTGACTTGAAGTGAATGTGTACCCGTTCCTGGTCACTAACCTGAACCTGCTCATTATGGCCCCCTAGGCATTTGGGCTCCTCCCTCAGCTCTGTAGTCCTCACACAAAACAACTCAGAAACTAAGGGATACCTGGGCCCCCAAAATATCTAGTGATTTATTGGGCCCCCAAAATATCATGCTGATAGATATGTTTTCTCCCCAGATTACTTCCTTTCCATCAGCCCTCACACTGAGGGTGCTCCAGCAGTCTTGGTGAATATACATGGCCGGAGGGGCCTCTGCTACAGCTTTTCAGCTGTGCAGATTCAGTATCTTGAAAGCAGGTTGAGTTTTTGTGCCTTTTGTGAAGCTAGAGCTAAAAGCTATGAAAAGAAGCTTGCAATTATGCTTATTAAAACTGTAATATGACAGTTAATCAAACACATACACACACGCCCCACTAAAACTTTTACCTCACATATTCTGAAAAAGATATTCTTGAAATTGGTAGCCACATTTTGCTTTTCTAACCCTGTATACACATACACATATGCAGAGCAGTCCTGGACACAGTACAACTCAGGTGACTAAGAAGTATTCTTGACTTTTTTACTTTGAATGGGATAGAGGGCACAAATCTTACAGAAATTTCATTTCTTAACTTCACTGGACTGTTTTCCACATACATAACTTATAGTTCAGCTGCCTCAGTCCGTGGCCCCAGAGATCACATGGGTAACATGCGGTTGGAAATAAACCCTGTAGGTTAAAGAAGGAGGAATTTGGAAAGAGATCAAAGATTAGTTTCATTCCATTCTCTCCTTCTACTTTTGACTATCCCATCTAAGTTTAGTATTTTATGAGACTTATTTTTTATTCTCAAGTGGAAAGAGTGAGCTTAAATCAGACCTGGGACGTTTTCTCTCCATTTTGTTTTTAAATCCTTGTGATTTGGCTTGCTCAGTAGTGACATTATGTAATTGAATTCTCAATTGCTAGGACCTTTGCAGTAAGAAAGATAGGGTGTTCTTCCTTGATTCATTATTATATCTTTTTCAGTTATCACTGTACCCTGGTTTAGGTTATAGGAAAGGTTGTCTGGAGTATTTAGCAATATGATTAGTAGAAATATTTGCCTATGAATATTATGAATATTGTTTGCCTTTTTTTTAAATCTGCTACAGTGGAACTAATTGCTATGTGCTGTTAGCCTTGACTTAGGCCAAGAACATTTCTAAGCTTTAGGAACCGGATCTATGCGTTACACATTTTTCAAATGCTTGTTATTCTTTCTATATATAGTACTCATATATGAAGGTGGAGTTTAGCGTGGTCAGCCTCATTTCTAAATGACTTGTGGAAGAGATTCTTATTTGTATCAAAACAAGGTCCATAGGAAGTGAGAAGTATTGCAATAGTTCAAAGAAGTTTTACCTAATTTTTAAATCACTATTAGAATATTTTTGCCAACTATTCAGAAACAGGAAAATTATAAAGTGATTATTTTGATTTCCCATCAAAATAATAACTAAGTGGATAGACTCAACACATTGATGTGTTTCAAAGTAGAGGGGAAATGGACACATCTTATGCATGGCTAGTCTTCAATGCCAGACTAGAACTGAAGTTCTGGATATTTTTTATTTATTGGATAGATATCTCTATGCAACCCAAGGATTAAGGGTGATATTATTTAATTGTCCCACAATGGAAGCAACTTAGTTTGATTGGAGGTGGTTCTTATTGTTTGACAAATTTCATAGACTTTCATTTAGTTCTTGCAGCTCTATTCAAACAAAAGACCACAAGACCTAAGAGAAGAACAGAAGTTGGGCTTGAAAACAGCCCAGGTACACTTGCAACATGCATTTCAATATGTAAGATTATTCTGTAAGTTTTCATAGATATAGAAGTATTCTAAATATTATAAGTACTGTATAAAAAGGAAAAATAATATAATTTTTGTACTGTAGAATGAGTAATGCAAGAAATTAAAAATTAGATTTAATGTAAACATTGAAAAATGAGTGACAAATCTATAGTCACAAAGAAAATGATTGGTTTACAGGGTTGGTGGAGTGGAGAGAAGAGATACGTATGTGGAGCACAGGAGACTTCTAGAGTAGTGAAGCTATTCTGTATGATAATAGAATGATGGACTCATGACATTATGCATTTGTCAAAGCCTATAGAACCATACAACAGAAAGAATGAATCCAACCACAGTCTTTTGTTAACAGTAATGTGTCAATATTGGTTCATCTGTTCTAAGTATACCACATTAATGCAAGATGTTAATAACAGGAAATTACATTGAGGGGGTGGGATGGTGTATTGGAACTCTGTACTTTTGCTTTTTCTGTAAACCCAAAACTGCTTTAAAAAATAAAATAATTATTTAAAAATATAATTGCTGTAAAAATTAAATGTTTATTCTATGCAAGTTCTTAAAGCATATTAAAAATAAAATGCCATATTGAATACATAGGTTTATTTCTATTCCTTTTTCAATTGTTTGCAATTGACCCTGAAATTTGGCAGGTTGAATGAAATCTTAACTTTTTAAAATGTTGAATGAGAGACATTTGCATTTGGCAATATGAAAGACTATATATCCTGCCTGAAATAATACCACATGAAAATATCAAAAGTATTCTTTTTTTGATTTTTAAAATTTTATTTATTATTTTCAGAGAGAGAGGAAGGAAGAGAAGCAAAGAGGGAGAGAAACATCAATGTGTGGTTGCCTTTCACCTGCCTCCAGCCACAGACCTGACTGGAGACCTGGCTTGCAACCTGGTTTTGTGCCCTGGCTGGGGAATTGAACCAGCGACCTTTGGGTTCTCAGGCTGGCACCTTATCCACTGTGCCACCAGCCAGAGTCAAAACTACTCTTTAGATTTTATGAATGACATCCCAAAAAGATGAAGGAACACTGAGCAAACACTAGCCCTATTGGCTAGAGCTGGAATATTATCGACTCCTGTCTGTTGTCAAGGGAGTCAAAGCCTTGTGCCTATGAAGGGAAAGGTTTTGATTCAAGACCAGAATAAAGAATGAATATCAGTAGGCCAAATCTAAGAAAAAGGATGAATAGGAGAAAAGGAAATGCAGTTGAATAAAACAACAAACCTACCTCAGCTATGACTATCAGTAGAATTTCAAAGGAAATTTTAAAAAGGAGAAAGCCTGAATTTTTTTCATAAGATTTTATAATCAAGTTTTGGGGCCCATATTCCACATAGTAAGTTCCAATGAATATGAACTCAAAAAATTCAAGAAACACAGGAAAATTAAGGTATCATGATGATTAATCAAAAGAAACAGGAAATGGTAAACTAACCCATTTAGTCTAACTAGAGCTCCGAAATAAGATAATGAAGATAATTAAAACTTTATTTCAATAAATGTGAATACTTTTAAAAATATTTATGAAACTATAACTTTGGAAGATACTGAAAGCATAAGTAGTCCTATAATTTCTAAAGAAATTCTATCAATAGTTTAAAATGTTTCTCAAAGAGAATACAAGGCTCAAATTGTTAATTGTTTTATAGAAGATCTCTATGCAACATTCTAGAGTCAGATAATAGGAAAAGAGAATCTCAGCCATGTCAAAAGTCAGTATGGCCCAGACTGGGAGGCCGGTCCAACTTCCAGAAGAAGCACAGCAGGAGCGCGGAGCAGCAGGCCTGAGCCTATCTCGTGGAGTCAGACAGTGCCCGGAAAAGATGAATCTACAACTGATTTTCTGTATTGGACCGATCAGTGCAATTTGGTGTGTGTTTGGCCAAACAGACAAAAATAGATGCTTAAAAGCAAATGCCAAATCATGTGGAGAATGTATCCAAGCAGGGCCAAACTGTGGGTGGTGTACAAATTCAACATTTTTATAAGAAGGAATGCCTACTTCTGCAGGACGTGATGAGTTAGAAGCTTTAAAAAAAAAAAAAAAAAAAAAGGGTTGTCATCCAGATGACATAGAAAATCCGAAAGGTTCCAAAGGTATAAAGAAAAATAAGAATGTAACCAATCGTAGCAGAGCAGCAGAGAAGCTCCAGCCAGAAGATATCACACAGATTCAATCACAGCAGGTGGTTTTGCAGTTCCCATCAGGGGAGCCACAGACATTTGCATTAAAATTCAAGAGAGCAGAAGTCTATCCCATTGATCTCTACTACTGAATGGACCTCTCTTACTCTATGAAAGATGACTTGGAGAATGTAAAAAGTCTTGGAACAGAACTGGTGAAGAAAATGGAGAGCTTTACTTCTGACTTCAGGATAGGGTTTGGTTCATTTGTGGAGAAGACTGTGATGCCTTGTATTAGCACAACACCAGCCCAGCTCAGGAACCCTATCTGGAAATTTGGATTCTCCAGAAGGTGGCTTTGATGCAATCATGCAAGTTGCAGTTTGTGGGTCATTGATTGGCTGGAGAAATGTTACACAGCTGCTGTTGTTTTCTACAAATGCTGGAGTTTCACTTTGCTGGAGATGGGAAACTCGGCAGCATCGTTTTACCAAAGGATAGACAGTATCACCTGGAAAATAATGTATACACAACGAGCCATTATTATGATTACCCTTCTATTGCTCACCTTGTCCAGAAACTAAGTGAAAATAACATTCAGACAATTTTTGCAGTTACTGAAGAATTTCAGCCTGTTTACAAGGAACTGAAAAATTTGATCCCTAAGTCAGCAGTAGGAACATTATCTGCAAATTCCAGCAATGTAATTCAATTGATCATTGATGCATACAATTCCCTTTTCTCAGAAGTAATTTTGGAAAACAGCAAATTGCCAGAAGGAGTAACAATAAATTATAAATCCTACTGAAAGAATGGAGTGAGTGGAACAGGAGAAAATTGAAGAAAATGCTCCAATATTTCCATTGGAGATGAGGTTCAATTTGAAATTAGCATAACTTCAAATAAATGTCCAAATAAGAATTCTTAAACCATTAAAATTAAGCCTCTGGGCTTCACTGAAGAAATAGTGATTATTCTTTGTTAATCTGTGAGTGTGAGTGGCAAAGTGAAGGCATCCCCAGTGGGCGGAAGTGCCCTGAAGGGAACGGAACGTTTGCGTGTGGCACATGCAGGTGCAGTGAGGGGCGTGTTGGCAGACACTGTGAACGCAGCACGAATGAAGACATGGATGTATACTGCAGGAAAGAAAACAGCTCCGAGATCTGCAGCAACAGCGGGGAATGCGTCTGTGGGCAGTGTGTTTGTAGGAAGAGAGATAATACAAATGAAATTTATTCTGGAAAATTCTACGAGTGTGATCATTTCAACTGCGATAGATCCAGTGGCTTAATTTGGGGAGGAAATGGTGTTTGCAAGTGCTGTGTGTGTGAGTGCAACCCTAACTACATGGGCAGTGCTTGTGACTGCTCTCTGGACACAACGTCGTGCATGGCCACAAATGGATAGATCTGCAATGGCTGGGGTATCTGTGAGTGTGGCAGCAAGTGCATGGATCCCAAGTTTCTAGGGCCAACTTGTGGGATGTGTCAGACCTGCCTTGGCGTCTGTGCTGAGCATAAAGAATGTGTTCAGTGTAGAGCCTTCAATAAAGGAGAAAAGAAAGACATGTGCACAGGAACGTTCCCGTTTTAATATTACCATGGTTGAAAATCAGGACAAATTACCCCAGCCAAGCCAGGTCGATCCCCTGTCCCACTGTAAGGAGAAGGATGTTGACGATTGCTGGTTCTATTTCATATACTTGGTCAATGGGAACAACGAGGCCATTGTACACGTTGTAGAGACTCCAGAGTGCCCCACTGGTCCAGACATCATTCCAACTTAGCTGGTGTGGTGGCCGGAATCGCTCTGATTGGCCTTGCATTGCTGCTGATTTGGAAGCTTTTGATGAGATTTCATGACCGAAGGGAATTTGCCAAATTTGAAAAGGAAAAAATGAATGCCAAATGGGACATGGGTGAAAATCCCATTTATAAGAGTGCCAGGACAACTGTTGTCGATCCGAAGTATGAAGGAAACCAAGCGCTACCTGTACAAATTTTACAACACTGAAGGCAAAGTAATGATTTTCATAGTCACAGAATAAGGTAGCTTTAGGGCAGTATCACCATGGGTTTTACTTATATGCAAGTTTTGAAAATGTACAATATGTATAATCTTAAAATGTTTTTATTATTTTGAAAATGATGTTATAGTCAATGCCAAGGACTGCCACAAAACTTGAGACAGGATGTTTATTCTTGTCAGCTTAGGTCACGTTGTGCCTTTTTGACCTTTTCCTCCTGGACTATTCAAATCAAGCATTTGTTAGATTAAATGATATTTCTAGGATGATTGAAAGGGCAGCAAAGTAGTGAGTATGATGAAAGTTTCTATTAATCAAGTATTCAAACTGGTTTTTTAGCTTTACAGATATGTCAGATTTCAGATATAAAAAAAGTTCAAAGTAAATCTCTTACTGGCTAGCTTAGACTTATTTGAAATTTATTTTGCTACTTGGCTGTTAGACATGACTGATGACATATCTGAAGGATGAGTGTGTTAGTAGTTGTGTAAAATAGTTTTGAAATGCCATGGGAAAATGTCAGGAAGGGGAAACAGCTTTAGAACCGTGTGCCATTTTAAGCTACTTTCAAAGCCTTTTCTTTATAAATTCAACCCTTGGGTAAATCCATTGGGAAATTTTATGCAGAAGTCCTTAATTTAGCATTATTTGCATAAAGGCCTTTGTTTACATAGTATTTTCTGAATGGGGTCCTGTATTTTATTTTGGGTGAGTGTATTTTATTTTGTTTAAAGCCTGGTGCTTTTTATCACCACTTCTAATCATTCAGTGTATTAACAATTTGGGGGTAAGATTTCTCTTCAATCTGTACTTTTCTTGGATGTTTTATCTGTAAATTTGCCTAATGAACATGTCCAGTTGTACTCTGGCTTAGGCAATTGCTGTCACTATGCCAGCCTTACTTCCAGTCAGTGCTGTGTAACAGACCAATGTGTATTTACTCCTCATGGTTTGAGTTGCCCATTTTGTTTCATAACAGTCACATTCTTATTTTAAGTGCCTTTTAAGTTTAACAGTTCACTTTTTACAATGCTGTTTACTGAATTTATTCATGAAATAAAAATGCCGGGAAAAAAAAAAGGTCCATATGGAACCCTGGCTGGTGGCTCAGTGGATAGGCACTGGCCTGCGAACCCAAAGGTCACTGGTTCAATTCCTAATCAGGACACATAACCAAGTTGCAAGCCAGGTCTCCAGCCAGGTCCGTAGCTGGAGGGAGGTAAAAGGCAACCATATGTTGATGCTTCTCTCCCTCTCTGCCTCTCTCCCTAAAAATAATAAAATCTTTTTTAAAAAGTCAATATGATCAATATAAGAATGGAAAATAACAGTTTAAGCCTACTCATGTACATAGGTGAAAAAAACCCAAACAAAGCATTAGTGAACAAATCCAGCTATGTATAAGATGGGTAATACATCACAAGCAAACATTTCACTCCATGAATTCACATGGATTAATATTAGAAATTGTAATGCAATTTACACTACTGAATTATAGGGGAAAAGCCATCTTTTGGTATAGAAAAGTATTTAATTAAATTCAATACCTATTCATAATAAAATCTAATTCAAAGTATAGAGATAGGTCCCTACTTATACTAAATAGAACACCATAACATGACATTATTCACCTACCCACTTGACAAATCACACCAAATGTTGTAAAGGTTGTGTCTAAACTGGAAATCTTATATACTCATAGAAGTCTAATGTGATGGTAATTTGAGGTGATAGATAGAAAACTTCCTTTATGATAAAGATAAAGACAGATGATGAAGAGAGGAAACAAATATCAAACAAATAGCGTTATTTACCTTATTAACATTAGCTATATACTAAATTTTTCATCAGGCACATATAGAATGTTTTGTGAATATTCTATGTCATGGTTAGAGCCATATTAACTGTGAAAATCTTAGTTATGTTACTTCTTAGCTATTAGAGTCTTGAGTTTTTGTTCCCTCATTTGTAAATAAAGATAATAATAGTACCTAAGTTTTCGGGTTATTGTGAGCACTGAGTTAGCAAATGGAAATTGCTAAAAAAGGACATGCACAAAACAAATGCCCAGTGTTAAATTTTAGAGGAAGTTCTCTTTTGATTTAATACTTTGAAATGTTTTGTTTGTATTATGGTAGGCTTTGGTCACTTGACAAAGCAGTTGATGACACTAGCTGATGGACGTGTGGTGTTGGCTCTGGAAGGAGGACATGATCTCACAGCCATCTGTGATGCTTCGGAAGCTTGTGTGAATGCGCTTCTTGGAAATGAGGTAAAAAAAAAATAAAATAATTAAAATAAAATGTGTTTAAAAAGTATAAAAGAACAAGGGTCAAGGATAAAGAATGTATGCACACATTCTTTTGAGTCTTTAAAAAATTCCATGTACTCAGAAAGCTCAGTGTTACTCTTACAATTCTAAGAAAGAGTATAAGCCTTAAGTAAGAGAAGTTTACATGTTCTCATGTGATATGCAATGACTTTTGCCCTGTTATAGCATCTACATTCCACCCTCCTCAATCAAGTTATTGGCAGAACTCAGTAAGTAAAATAACCCTTGGGAAGAGAAATGCTTTGCATATTGACCCATTGAAAATGAGATAAAGAAAATTTCTCTTGACATTTTCAGTAGGATTATGTTACTTCATTGGGGCGGGGGGGAGCTTTTAAAAATAATTTTAGCTTTACTAAGGTATAATTGACAAAATTGTGGTGTATTTAAAATGTATGATATACGTTATGAAATGATTTTCACCATTAAGTTAATTTAACACATTCATCACCACACATAGTTACTTGGTTTTTTGTTTGTTTTTTTTTTTTTTTTTCTTGGTTTGTTTGTTTTTTGGGTTATTTTTTGTTGGTTTTTGTTGTTGTTTTGGTGAGAACACTTAGTCTACCCTCTTAACAAATTTCGTTATATAGTCACTTATATAGTACAGTATTATCAACTATAGCCAACATGTTATAATGAGATCCTCCAACTTTAAATATCTTACAACTAAATGTTTTAACCATTTTTATCAGCCTTTCTCTACTTTCACCTACCACCACCTCCACACCCTGTTTCCTTCCCTTCCTCCCCTAGGGACCACCATTCTACTCTTTGTTTCTGTGAGCTTGACTACATTTTGTTATTGTTGTTTTATTTTGTTTTGTTTCACATAAGTGACACCATGCAGTATTTTTATCTTCTTCGTGTGGCTTATTTCACTTAGCATAATGCCCTCCAAGATGCCCTTGCAGATGACAAGATTTCATCCATGTTGTTGTAAATTATGAGATTTCCTCCTTTTTTAAGTCTGAATAATATATATCTATGTATCTGTATATCTATATGTTGATATATAGATAGATCACACTTTTGTTATCCACTCATATATCATTGGACATTTAGGTTGTTTCCATGCCTTGACCATGTGAATAATGCTGCAATAAACATGGGAGTACAGATAGCTCTTCAGTATAGTGATTTTGTTTCCTTTCAATATTGCCCAGAAGTGAGATTGCTGTGCCCTATGGTAGTTCTGTTTTTATTCTTTTGAGTAACCTCCTATTGTTTTCCATAGTAGCTTAGCCAATTTACCTTCCCACCAACAGAGTGTAAGTGTTCCTTTTTTTCCACATTCTCACCAGCATTTATCTCTCTCTTTTTTATTTTTTTATAATCCACATCCTAACAATAGGCAAGAGAATAGCTGGTTGTTTTGATTTGCTGATAATTGATGTTGAGCACCTTTTCATGTACTATTGGACATTTGTAAATCTTCTTTGGAAAACATCTAGGCCCTGGCTGGCGTGGCTCAGTGGATTAGTGCCAGCTTGTGAACCCAAAGGTCACAGGTTCAATTCCTCAGTCTGAGTACATAACCAGGTTGCAAGCCAGGTCTCCAGCCAGGTCCATAGCTGGAGGCAGGGGAAAAGCACCCATACATTGATGCTCCTCTCCCTTTCTTCCTCCCTCCCTGCCTGTCTCTCTGAAAATAATAAATAAAATCTTAGGAAGGAAGGAAGAAAGGAAGGAAGGAAAGACCTATTTGGATATTTGGATTTTGAATTAAGGTCCTTTTCCCATTTTTAACTGGTTTATTTATTTATTTAGGCTATTAAGTTGTATGAGTTCCTGATATGTTTTAGATATTAGTCCCTTATTCAATACATGGCTTACAGACATTTTCCTCCATTCAATAATTACCTTTTCATTTTGAGGATTTTCTTTGCTGTGCAGAATCTTTCTACTTCAATATGGTCCCACTTATTTTTGCTCTGTTGCCTATGCTTTTGGTATCAAATGCAAAAAAACCATTGCCAAGACCGAATGCCAAGGAGCTTAGCCCCTATGTTTTCTTTGAAGAGTCTTATGATTTTAAGTCTTATATTTACATCTTTATCAATTCTGAATTTGTTTTTGTATATAATATAACATAGGGGTCCACTTTTATTCTTTTGCATATGGCAAACTAGTTTTACCAACACCATTTATTGAAAAGACAGTTCCTTCCCCAATGTACATTCCTGGTTCCTTCGTTAAAGAGTAATTGACCGTATATGTGTGGGTTTATTTCTGGGTTCTCTTTTCTATCCCATTAATCTATGTGTCTGTTTTTAATGCCCATGTCACATTGTGTTCATTACTGTAGCGTAGGTTGAAATCAGGAAATGTGATGTCTCTAGCATTGTTTTTCTTTCCCAAGACTACTTTGGCTATTTGGGATCTTTTGTGATTTCAAAAAGTTTCAGGATATTTTTTTATTTCTATGAAAAATACGTTTTGATAGGGATTGCATTGAACCTATAGATCACTTTGGATAATATGAATGTTTTAAAATATTAAGTTCTTCGGAGCCATGAATATGGGATAGTTTCCATTTAAAGTTGGTAGAATTCATTAGTGAAGCCGTGTGATTCTGAACTTTTCTTTGTTGGGAGAATTATTGATTAAGTTTAGAAAATTTGTTCAGATTTTCTAAATTTCACCATTCAGCTTGGTAGATTTGATGTTTCTAGTAATTTATTTACTTCTCCTAGGTTATCTAACTTGTTAGCATTTAATTCTTCAGAGTAGTGTTATTATCGTTTGTAATTTTGTGTAATCAGTTGTCATGCCCTCTTTCATTTTCAATTAATGAAATCAATTAATAAAATTGAGGCTTCTCCTTTTTTCTTGGTTTGGAGGGTATGTCAATTTTGCTTTTCTTTTTATGAAATCACTTCTCAGTTTCATTGATTTTTTAAATTGTGTTTTTAGCTTCTATTTTAGTTTTTTTGCTCTGACCTTTATTTATTTCCTTCTGTACCTTGGGCTTAGTTTACTCTCCTTTGCCTAATTTCTTGAGGCATAAAGGTAGGTTGTTTATATAATATGATTTTTTTAATTAACTTATTTTCCATTTACAGTTGACATATAGTATTATATTAGTGTCAGGTGCACAAAATGATCAGAAATTTATTTAGCTTAGAAGATGATAACACCCTTTAGACCTGCCTGGCACTATGCATAATTATTACAATGTTATTGATTATATTCTCTTCCTGTACTTTCCATCCTCATGATGATTTTTATTACTGACAATTTGTACTTCTAATCCCTTTCATCTTTTTCATCTATCCCCTCAAACTCCTTCCCATCTGATCATCAATTTATTCTCTATAAGTTTCATTTCCTAATGTAAAGCATTTATCATCATAAATTTCCCTCTAAGAACTGCTTTTGCTGCATCCCATAAATCATGGTATGTTGTGTATCCATTTTCATTTATCTTGATATTTTTGGTTTTCTGTTTTGAGTTCTTCTTTGACCCATTGTTTGTTCAGGAGCATATTGTTAAATTAACACATATTTGTAAAATTTTAAGTTTTTGTCTTGTAATTGATTTCTAGTTTCTTGCTATTGAAGTTGGAAAAAATGTCTGGGATGATTTTAATCTCTTTAAACTTCCTAGAACTGGTTTTGTGGACTCATATATGATCTATCCTAGAGAATATTCTCTGTGTACTTGAGAAGAATGTATATTCTGTTACTGTTGGGTAGAATGCTCTGTATGTGTCTGTTAGCTTCTTATGGTCTAATTTATAGTTTAAGTCTAGTGTTTCCTTATGGATATGATGTCTGGATGATCTATCAGTTGTTGAAAATGGGTTATTAAAGTCTCCTGCTACTATTGCAATTTTTCTCTATTTCTCCCTGCAGCTGTGTTAATGTGCTTTAAAATTTTAAGTACTATTATGTTAGACATGTATTTACAGTTGTTATATCCTCTTGATGAATTAACCATTTTATCATTATTAGAAGATTTTCTTTGCCTCTAAAGATTTTGGCTTAAATTATTTTTTTTTCTCTCTCTCATATCCCTGATTCTACTTTCCTCTGGCTTCCATTGGCATGGAATATCTTAATATCTTTTCCATCTTTTGACTTTTAGTCTGTGTGTCCTTGAAACTGAAGTGATTTTCTTGTAGAGCAACATATAGTTTTAGGTCTTATTTGTTGTATCCATTCAGCCACTCTGTGTCTTTTAACCTATTTACATAGTTTTTAATGTATATGGGCTTACTATTGTCATCTTGCGGTTTTCTGGCTATTTCATAGTTTTTTACTTCCTCTTTCGGTAAATTGATGATTTTCCACACTGGCGTTTGATTACCTTCTTTTTTACCTTTTGCTTCCTTACTGCCAGTTTTTACCTTGTGGTTACATAGTGCATCTTATAGTTATTATAATATCTTTTTTAATATTTTATTTGTTATTTTCCAGAGAGAGGGGAAGGGAGAGAGGAAGAGAGGAAGAGAAACATCAATGTATGGTTGTCTTTCACCTTCCTCCAGCTACAGACCTAGCTGGAGACCTGGCTTGCAACCTAGTTATGGTGCCCTGGCTGGGAATCGAACCAGTGACCTTTGGGTTCGCAGGCCGGCACCTTATCCATTGAGTACCTCATCCATTGAGCCATGAGCCAGGGCTATAATATCTTTTAAGCTGAGAACATTTTAACTTCTAATGCATATAAAAAAGCTCTACATTTTTGCATTGCCCTCCCTCAATTTATGGTTTTGAAGTCACAAATTAAATCTTTTGTACATTGTGTGCCCATTGTTGTAGTTATAGTTATTTTAATACCTTTTTCTTAACCTTTACATTAGAGTTAAAAGTTATTTTACCTACCAACATTATAATATCAGGGTATTCCAGATTTAAATATATATCTACCCTTACCGGTGAGTTTTATATTTTTATATGTTTTTATATTACTAGTTGCCATCCGTTTATTTCAGCTTGAAGAATTTCTTTTGACATTTCTTTTAAAGCCAAACTAATTTATCCTTTGGGTAACAGCCATAAAAGTTGGGGTGCTAGATATGTGAAAACCCTCCTTCCAGGTAGAGATTGGCAAGTTGGTTTTTTCGTTGAAGTAAACCAGAAAGAGAAGGCAGGGGAAGTACCCACCACTTCTTTCAGGCTCTGGGGAAAATCACAGTCAGCACCTTGATGCGGGCTCATTAGAAGCCAGCATCTACAGGCAGTAGCTTGTAAAGCATGCCCTTCTCCTGCCAGGAAAAGCCTGAAAGATGGACTTTTCTCTTGCTCCCTCTGCACTGAGCCCTGGGGTGCAGCCGTGGCAAGTGCTCTCGCCTGCTAAGAGCTACTTCTTGGTTTGCTCAGGCCCTGTGGGACTCATGAAGACTGGCTTTCATAGCTAGGTTCTTTGGGAGACCATTCATGGGTGAGTCACTTAAAAGATAGGATACTAGATGTATGGTCCAAACCCTTCACTCCTCAGGGAAAAACTGAAAGTTTGGGGCTCCCTTCCAATTCTTTGGTGCTGTGCCAAGGGTGGGTTTGGTTTATGGTAAAGATGTGTCTCAGACTTTTCTACCCATCTGATGTGGGTATTTTTCTCACCCACTCAGTGTTTAGGAGTCATTCAGCGAATGTCTGGATTCTCTCAGAGGGAATCGCTGAATGTGTTGCTGTGCATTTGGTGCATCTGTGGGAAGAGGAAAATTCAGGAGCCTCCTCTGTCACCCTCCTGGTGCAGTCTTAAAAATATTGATAAACTCTTTTTCTCCTGTCACCATTTATGACAGGAAATTCTCTAGGCTAAGAAATAGATATTATTTCCATCATACAGAGGTTGATTATGAGTCACAGAGGTTTAAGAAATCCATTCAAAATCATGTGGCCAGAATGCATTAGATCCAAAATTTGAACTTGAACCTATGTTGCCAAAGGTCATTCTTTTTACTTTCACATCACATACATTTTTCTGACTACTCTGTAGATTTCAACATCAAATTTTTATGGGGTTCATTTCTAGATCAAGTTTTTGGACCAATTGATTGTAATTCCACAAGGATTTCAAGGTTTGTATATGTTCATTAATGTTATCAATTAATTTATTTTTATAGTGAATGTGTAGAGATATGACTTCTTAATATATTTTATTTTTTATGAATTTGAAACTTGACTTTTTAATTAAATAGACATACAATCATTTTTAAAATCTGTGATTTGTAATGATTTTTTAAAAGTAGCTCATACTTGTGCCTAGACTATTTATGGAGGAAAAACATTATCTTCTTTTGCACACTGAACATATCAGTTTTATTGCCATCATTATCTTTAGGCATATTATGTTTTGACATGATTATTGTGCCATATTGATTGAAGTAAATATGAACATTTTTTATATGAAGGAAGATATGACAGAGAAAACTAAGTCTTTGTGTACAATTTTAGATTATTCAGTCACCCAAAGCATGTAATGATCTAATGATCAGTGTTGTTATTAGTGGACTGCTATTTCAGGTCACACATAATGCAAGGTGTCTAAGATTCTTCTAAATATTAGACTCTTAAGATTCCTAAGTACAAAGAATGTGAAACAGAATCTGTTTGATGAAGGAGTGTCAAGAACAAATGCTACTTCTACTTATTAGTTAATGTTGGGCTGTTACCAGATAATATATTTTACACATTCACCTATATTCTGAAGTTCTTTATTTGAATTTAAAGACAGAGACATTTTAAAGACATTATAAAGGCTTATGCCAGATGTGCAGAGAATCTAACTGTAGGTGGTGGGCTGTGGCTCCAGGATATAGACCTGTCCAGGAAGGAAATGTTACCCACTTGCTAAGGCCAGCTACTCGCCCAACTTGGGGAAAGGAAAATAAGAATTTCTCCGGCTGTCTTTGAGCACAGTGCTCTTGTCATCTCTGCACTTTGCCCAGTCTGTTCTTTCAAGGGATTATTTCCAATAACGATGGAGTAAATTTTCCTGTAGTCTTTTTCTTTTAGAAATGACCTTGTTTCAAAATACATTCAAATCACCTGTGTGGAATTATGTGCTATTCTTACTTTATCTGAGTTTATTATAAAGCGCAATGAATATATTTTGTAGCTTGCTTTCCCTGTAGGCTCTTTTGACTGAGATCTCTGTGGTCATTTTATTATATGACCTAATCCTAGAGATAGGATAGATTGTTTTCAAAGAACAGTTAGCGATATGAGAGGGATGTCACCTAATTTAAAGTTTGAAACCTATGCCTTTTCTCTACATTTTTAAAAGACCATACTTGAGATAGAGGAAGGAATAAAAGTATCATTGGCCAATCTTAGATAAGGCCATGTGAGTGTATAAATGCTAAAATCTCCAGTAAGTGACAACTGTAATGATTATTGCTATACTGCATGTTTAATCAACTTTAATTATCTACATGTCTTATAGTAAATTTGATTTAGTTATTATAATACCCTAAATATCATCATGTCCCTTTTCATTGGCTATCTTCAATTACATAAACATAATCTAAAATTTGTTCATCATGAAGTAAAGAAGGAGAGGTTTTAAGAATCTCTGTATGTTTTTCCATTGAGATTTCTTAGAGGTATTAAACAAGACTATGGATTGTTCAAGAGACACTTTAAGGATAACAGATGGATTTGATATATTGAACTTTGAGAGGTAAATTTTGGTGTGTCAGGTCTATCAGTATACAGAGTAAAAAAAAAAGAGAAAGGATTTTTAAAAATGAAAAATGGAAGAAAAATACATGTGTGTTGTACATTATAATTCATTTGAAAAAAGGAAATGAAAATGTAATATTTGAAACAACTTAAGGAACAAAGAGTTCTTCTCACTTTCATTGACAATATAATTTATAATCCAAGGCCTGGTTTTCTGTATTTTTTTCTAGTTCAAAGGTCATCATGACTAACAGCCATGACTACATTGAAGTTTTAAATTTCATTCCTTTAGAAAAGTAATATATAAGGCATATTCATATACCTCACCATTTCAAAACGTGCATACATGTAGTTTTTACAGTGGTAAGCTATAGGTAAGAAAACAAAGAAGGACGCCTTTCAGATACCAGTTGTGAAATTTCAAATCCTAAATTTCCTTCAAATTCCCTTTTCAAGTGATTAATAGGGCAATTATAACTTATTATCTGGGATTTCACTTTCACAAATAACAAAATGTAGTAAAGGTTGAGCTTAAAACATTGGCAGAACCTACTTTGGCTTCTCAACACTGAACATGCAATTGAACTCAAATTAGGAAGGTCAAGAAGGGCCTTTTTGAGGGACTCTGCACTTTGTCAGATGTATTTATTCATGTGCAGAGGATTAGAATTTATAAACATTTTGCCAGTTTTTTTTAATGCTATTTCTTTTCCTTGTTGTTCTTGGCCAAGCCATGTGGTACAGCAAAATGCTGCTTCATATGGCTTATTATCAGCAGAATAATATGAATTACATAACCCAAAGGAATTGTAAAATCAGCAGGAACTCTTGGCTCTGCATCTTGGTGTAGATACATAGATGGGTACCAAAAAACTTTATTTTTTAAAAATTAAATGATCTGAGTGTTGCACCCAAAATAGGCATTTCTTATTTTCAAACGTTGATATCACAAAAGTGATCTAGTTAGAAAAACATCTTTTTAACTATTTTTTTAAGAAATATGCACAAGGTCAGTCAAAACAATATACTGTTGGATTAAAACTAATTTGAGCATGGTACAGGAAATTCCTAGAGGCAACTGATTTTGAAGACATACCAGAAGTCCATTTTTTTCTTTTTCTTGGCAAAGTTCAGAACTGAGATTTATCAGTCCAATCAGTGTATGATGAATATTTTTGAACTTCTTCAGTGAAGCACTTAGAAACACCAGCTTGGAGGTTGCAAGAAATTGAAGTGACTGCCCAAATAAGAAGACTCATTAGGTTGCTTGGAATGGCTTCAGAGAGTCTAATGTGAGTAGCCATGTCTTTTTCGGAATTAGGTATAGAAACATGCCTGAGGTTCTCAAGAGAAACCCATTTTGGTAATCTGCGTTTGTGCTGGCTGGCAAACAAAGTCACAGTTGCTTTAGGGACAGATTGGCCTACTGTTCTGTAAAGCCAATTAGCAACACCCTAGGTTGCTTCCTCTGAAAAAGAAATGTTTTCAAGAGGTGAGAAAAGCTTAAGCATTTGGTATTCGTATGGAATCTGAAAGGAAAACACTGAAAAACTTCAGGCAGGTAAAAGGAGAGGACATATTGGAGGTGAGAGCCTTGTGTAGTGAGTGAGTGAAGAGCATAGCCAGTAAAAGACCACCTGTCAAAACAGAATAAATGGCAGTTTTAAGCTTGTTAGAGAAAAAAACAAATTGCCATCGATGGAAGCTGTTGAGATGATGCCACAGTCTCTGATACTGAAAGTTAAGCACAGATTTGAGTCGATAGCATATTTTCTCCTGATCTCCCCATTCTTTGTAAGGTTTGGTTTCTAGATCCTTCCTTCCTTCCTTCCTTCTCCTTTTCTTTGTAATAACTGCTGTAGCCTGCGGAGTAGACTCAGCTGCTTTCATTTGACTTGGATTTCAGCAACAGTGGCGAAACTCAATGATTGTATATGTTGATAATCTTTCCAAGATGACTTTTTGCTCTGAAGCTGCTGAAAAAGTCCCTTGAATTGACTCTAGTCAGTTTTGACAACCACCCCTGAGGTGAACTCTTAAGATGTTGTTGTCCAAGTTGCGCATCAGGGGTTTGTTTTCATTAGACTTTGAACAGGGAAGCGGTCTTGCCATCTTTTTCATCCTGTAGATTATGTATGGCTGACTCCATTGGGGAATTGGTGTGAATCTGGGAAAGCTTACAAGCTTCTATTTTGGAGCTTGTAATTCGTGAATAGAGGGGTGGGGGGGACTCAATACAGGGAAAATGTGTGATAATCCAAAATAATGCTTGTCCGTGATCTTCTCTTCAACTTGGAAACCTATCCACACCCTGAAAGAGAATGTATGGATAATTGAAGGAGATTCAAAATGTTTGGAAAATATTATTTGAAGATATTTTCCATTATAGATATGGCCTGTGATGTTGCATTTCTTATATTCAACAAGGCTTATGAGAAACAGAGCCAAAGTAATTATGGATTTTTTGTTTGTTGGTGTGTTTCAGCAAATGCTAAATGAAAAAGAAGTTACCTGGATAATTCAAACTCCATTATGCAGATCTTCTGTGCTGTTGGACTTTAGGCTTTTCAAAAGGTGTTAATAGGAATGTACACGCATTCAGTAGCCTTTTATGAGGCACCTATTTTGTGCCCCAAAGTTCTAATATAAGTAAAAATAAATAAATATTAACAAAGTACTTTGGGAATGCATGACCCTTTGTTTTTAGCTATATTTGGGTGGAGGGATATTCTAGTAGAGGAAGTAACATTTAACTTTGGTCTTGAATAAAAATGAGATTTTGACAAGCTAAGAACAAGGAAAGGAGTTATCTTCTTGTTGTGGAAATGCATAGATAAAGACATCAAGACTCCTTGAAATAGCGAATGGCTCCCTTTGGGATTTGTTTGCTTTGCTTTGCTTTGTTTTGGGCAGAAGAGAGGCTACTTTAAGTGAAATATAAATAAATAATGAGGCTGGATCAGTGGAATTGAATATCATAAGGAATTAGAATTTCTTTGAAAAAAAATCATTGAACAAATGAGTCTCATGCTTTGGAGTACTACAATAACCAAATAGTGTATGATTTTTGGAGACGGCAGAATTTCATACCAGAAAATAAAAATGTATTAAGAAAACAATCATTAGAAATAGCTCTTTCCAGGTTATCAATGAACAAAATAACACTATCAGTACTATGCTGAATCTGGCTCTTAATAGCTTGTGAGAGCTAATTCTGCGTATCTCTACTCAACTCTCTGAGTTCATTTTGGTAGCTTGAAATAGGCCATGGTGGGGATATTTACACCATAGAAATCAGCAAATACTACAAATTATAGTTATTTTTCAGGCAGCCAGCTGTTAAACATTTACCAGCACACCACTTCTACATGATGTGAAACAGCTCTTCTTAGCAGAAAAAAATCAACATTTGGAAACAAGTACAAATCTTTTTACTAAACAAAAAATTAAGGAAAAACAGTTTAAAAACATGCAAATTAGCAGATTAAAGAAGAGAACATTTAAAAAGCAAATGAGGGTAAGAAAGCCAGGGATCAAAGAAAATGAAATATGAGGACTTACCAAGTATAGCCATCAAATTTAAACTTATTTGCAAAAAAGAGGGACAAGGAAACAAGGTTTTGGCATATAAAATGAAGTAGCCTTCTTTATAACAATTGCTGTCGAAACTATGGACATTACCTTAGGAAACCATACATGTATAACTAAGCAAACTTTCTTCCCTTCATTATTATTGAAGCTTGAATTTAACAAGCATCTTTAAATATTTATATATAGTGTTTCCCTAACTCAACTATGAGGTTTGAATGCTTTCTTGTTGTATTGCATATCTACAATCTTACCTCACTGTTTAAACAAAAATATTGCTCGTCTGAATTATCCAACTAATTGCAGTCATTATCTTCTTCCCCATAGACCGTTATTCCCAACTCTTTTTACCTTTAAAATCAATTTTTAGTGTTGCCATAATATTTAAATATGCCATTTCATCTAAACTTTCCATAGTTAAGTGTCATGGAAACTATGGGATACTATTTGGATTGATAATGAATGAAGGCATTTCTCATAGTTCCTCCTTCATTATTCAATGGCTAATGCATTATGTAGCTTACATTTCTCTGTGGTGTGAAAGCATTGGGTAAAACTCAGAGAACAATAAACATACTAGTAATCTCAGAGTCTAGCCCACTTTCATTTAATTTATTCAAGGAAATCATTCAGTATCTTATGTAAGCTGAATAGTCATGACTTTGTCTCTTGGTCCTCCTGATACTTTCATACTTGTTAGGGCTACATCATTCCTCTAGGAGGTTTCTTTATTGCTACGTGATGTAGCCCTTCATCATCTGCACGTGTATAGGCTGTAGGCAGACTTAATATGAATAATCTCATTAGTCTGTCAATGTAGTCACTGTATTATCAATAGAATCTACCCTGGCTTACTTTTATCTTTCAATCTATTTGGGATTTTAGTTATTGCAAATGAACAAAAGAGGTTATTTTGAGAATAACTCATGAACCACAATATGGATAAAATTATAACCAGATCTACTTAAGCAATCAAATTAAACATATACAACTAATTACAGACATCTCTAAGACAATTATTTAAATGAAAGTTGAGTAGTAACCACCAATCCCTTCTCACTAGGGAATTTATAATAATAGTTCATTAGCATGGAGGGTCAGGTCTATATTGCAATCTGCTTTCCTTATCCTCTTGGTCTTGATCATCATATTCTTCCAAGGTCCTACTATAACTTTGATTCTGACAACTGAACCATTTTTGCATTTGTTTTCTGAATTGCTTTGCACGTTGTAGGAAGACTTTCAGTTCCCTTTTTAAATGAATGTGTATGTTGTATCTAAGAATATAACTGTGATTCTTGCTGCAAAACCTCTATCTCACTCACCATAAAATAGTGGAAAGAACATGGGTCTAAGAGCCAGACTTAGTTTCCCTACTCCCTTATATCAGAAAATACATTATCTTTTTAATTGCTTTTAATTTAAGATGTAGCATTTATGTGGAAAACTGTATAAGACATATATGTACAACTCAATTAAATGTCACAAATAGAGCTCACGTACAACTATCAACCAGGTCAAAAAGTAGAATGTACCTCAGCAGACCTCATGTCATCACTTTCCTGATTCATTCTCCATTTCTCATTCCTAAACGTAATCAATTTTCTGGGTTCTAACAAAATAATTTAATTTACCTGTTCTAGAACTTTAAAGACAATAAATCATAAAATATATATCCCTTTTCATCTGACTTCTCTGTTCAACATTATGTTTGTGAGATTCATGTATGTTGTTGTAGCTACCCATAATTACTCCATTTTCATGGTTGATATGGTGTTCCATTTTATAAAATGAATACCTAGGAAGATGTCACAGTTTATATATCTATTCTACTTTTGATAGTTTGGGAAATTTTTTCAGTTTAAGGGGGCCACATGATAATGCTGTGTTTGACATTTTATACTCATATATGTTTCTTGGTATATTTGTATATACATTTCTGTTTAGTTTATATCTAAAAATAGTATTGCTACGTCATGGTATATGAATGTGTTTAATTTGTTTAACCTTTGTAGGTAATACCAAACTCTTTTCCAAGTAGCTGTCACAATTCATATTCCTGCCAGAAGCATGTGACAATTTCCATTTTTCTATATCCTTCCAAAACAGCTATTTTCAGTCTTTTAAAATTTTAAACATTCTGTGTAATGTATAGTAGTGTATCTTCATGGTTTTGACTTGCTAGAGTTTATTATTTGTATACCATTTTTGAAGCACCTGTTCAAGTCCTTTGTCTACTTTCAGATTGTCTTTTTTTTTTTAACTGATTTAAGCAGTTTTTTATAGATTCTGTTGGTTACATGTGTTAAAATATTTTTATGTCCTTTTACCCCCTTAATTTGTGTCTTTAATTTTAAATGCAGTATGATTTATCAGTAATTTCCTTTCTAATTAGTTCTTTTTTGTATTCCATTTAAGGTTTTGTTCTTCCCTTAAAGCTTTATTTTTTACTTCAACATTGATATGCAAAGTTCATCAGGGATTTGAATATGTATGAGTACTTAGCAAGATATAAAAGTTAAGGTGTTGTTTTGTTTTGTTTTGTTTTTTAGTGTGAATATACAGTAGATCCAGTACCTTGTATTGAAAAGACCTACTTATTCTTTATGGCTTGGCAGTGGTGTCTTCATCCATATGTACATGGAAACTCTCTTCTGTTCCACATGTCTTTTTGTATATCCCTGACATCTTAATTACTATATCTTTATAAGAAGCCTTGATATCTTGTAGAACAGACCTCTCAATTCATTTTTCTTCAATGGAGTGTAGTTTAGGTTTTTATACACAATACTAACAAAATAAATAGAACTCCAGCAAAATGATCAATAAAGAAAAGTCATGTATTACCAGCACTCAGAATGAAAAGATTTCACTAGGATTTTAATGTATTACAAAGATTATAAGAGATTATTTTGAAAACAACTTTATTTTTTTAATTTTGTAATTTTATTTGAAATGGAAAAATATTACAAAAATACAACCTTGCAAAAACTCAATCAGAAAATTTGAAAATAGTATAATAGTTATAAACCAAACTGAATCTTTAATACCAAATTTACCAAGAGAAAATACCAGACCCCCATCTAGCTTCACCAGGGAATTCTCCCATTAATCTAAGTAATGAAAAATAACCAATCTTATACTGTTTTAGGGTAAATGAGTGGGGGGAGAACAGTTTACAATGGATTTTTTGAAACCAGTATAATACTGACATTTAAAACTAAAAACCAGCCCTGGCTGGTAGCACAGTGGATAAGGTGCCGGCCTGCGAACCCGAAGGTCGCTGGTTCGATTCCCAGCCAGGGCAACATAATCAGGTTGCAAGCCAGGTCTCCAGCCAGGTCTGTAGCTGGAGGCAGGTGAACAGCAACCATACACTGATGTCTTTATCTCTGTTTCTGCCTTTCTCCCTTCCCCTCTCTCTGAAAAATAAATAAAATCTTAAAAAAAAAAACAAACAAAAAAAAAAACTAAAAACCAAAAAAAGAACACACATTCTAAGAAAGGAATATTACAGGAAAATCTTGATCCTAAGCATAATAGTTAAAACCCTAAACAAATTAATAATAGTTCATCAGTATCCTAAAGTCCCATAACAAATTTGGGTTTAGACCAGGATGTAACATTAACATTGTGAATTATGTCGTGATAATTCACCACATTAAAAAACTCAAGAAGAAATAGAAACATTTTAATAGACATTTGAACATCTGTTGGTGAGTTAAACATGCAATTATGATGAATTAGTTTTGGGAAACTAGGCTTAATAGGAAAATGTATTGATTCAATAAAGCCTATCTATAATTCTATAGTGTACATCAGGTTTCAAGGTGAAATAGGGAGTTTTTTTTTTTTTTTTTAATGAAAAACAGTGCAAAGTTCTCACCCTTACTGTTCTATTTCAACATTACACTGGTGGTCCTAACAGTGCAATAGGACAAGAAAAAGAAATTAAAAACATAAAGATGGGTGAAGAATTAAATACATCTTTTATTATTCACAGATTATACAATGATATGGGTAGAAAATCCATACAAAATTAGTTGCATATACATTAAAATTAATAAGTTTCACACAATTGGTGGGCAATTTAGAAATCAATTAAAACTTAAAATTAAAGAAAACATTAAAATCAATTATTTAATTTAAAAATGAATTATCACTGTCATTCTTTCTAGTCTTTCAACCTAAAACTATGCCCTGACTACAGTAAGCAACCAAGAGGAAGAACCTATTTCATTGAGGTATCTTAGCTACAGAACACAGAATAAAGACTACCTCTCCATGTTTTCTTTCAATTAATCCTTCCTTCATTCAACATTTAAAAAAATGCTTGTTGTATATCAGGCTCTATCTTTGCCTTTAAATGGCTAACAGGGAAGTAGAAAATGGCAGACATGGCTGACTACAACATAATATATTCAGTAAACAAGAGGGTTTGAGACACAGGTGAAATCAATTTGCTCCACAGAGAATTTTAGGAAAGATTTTACAGAGCAGGCAATATTTGTGATAGTCCTTGAATGATGTAGTAAGGTATCAACAATTCAAAGAAGGATGGAAAAAATAGAAATCAGAAGGAACAGAATAAATGAAGGTGTGAAAGAAGTGTGAAAATACTTGGCATGTTTGGGAAACATAGTATAAAAGCTAACCAGAGTAGTTAGTAGACCTTTTGCTTGGTTGATACATACTTATACTCCCACGTACCTATTATATTTACAGATCCTCTATTTAGTTTCTTTTCTTGTTCTCTTCTGAGTCATGAAAATAATAGGGTTGATTTTAATGTCTCAGAAGTATAAAGTGAGTTCTGAAACTCTCAAGATCTTGTCCAAGGATACCCCCTGCCTATTTTCCTAAATGCATTTTAGCCAACTAAAATGGTATTGATGATTTAAAGGATCTGATTCTAAATAATTGCAAATTACTTATTCACAACATCATGATGGCCACATTTTATGGTGTTTTAAAATAGCTAAAATACTTAGAAATTACATGGTATGTGCAACTTAACAAACATCTTGAGATTCATCAATAAGTTATTGCAACTTTCTGTAAAAGATGTAGAAAAACAAATTTCTTTGACACGGTCCAAAAATATGTATCAAGAATCACTGTAAGAGGGACAGAGAGGAGCAAAAAAGGGATGGATGTAATACAACAACAATAAAATTTTTAATTTTTAAAAATTAAAAATTAAAAAAGAAAGGAAGAGATCAGGAAAAAAGAAGAATCACTGTAACTAATGGTTATGATTAAGCTGTACGTGCAATAAAGCTGAATAAGCACTTTATGTGTGAAGACATTATCTTAAAATTATCTAGCGTGTCTTACAATTCCATGATAATTATTATTACGTGATGGAATTGCTCAACAAACTCTTACAGACAGTAAGAGTTACAGACAGTAACCAATGCTTTTGCTACATTTTATTGGTCAAAATAAAATTGAATATTCTTATTTTTGCTCCAAATTTTTAAAAAGAATATTAAATATTATTTCATTAGTTATTAGATTACTAATAATAACCAATACTCATATGTTTATTAAATATATGTAAATAGCTGCTTTAGTCAGGTATTTTTAGTGCTTATAATTATGAATGATTAAATCAATGACCTCCAGAAAAGGCAATTTAATTCTGTGGTCCCTCTCCAAAGATTTTAATTTATGAAAACAGACTAAATTCTGCTCACCATCTTGCCAATTGAGATATTACCCTTTTCTTCAGAGCTCCCCGAGGAAAAATAAAGAACCTACATGGAGAATTTTCTGAGTTCAGCTCTGTCTGTATGTATACCCTCAAAGTGAAACAAATTGGGGCAATTTACTGAAGGTTAAATCCTCTAAATGACATTTACTTAAGACATGCTGGGAAATGATTTGGGAGAGCAAATTATCAATGTAATTGCCTTAATTCTCTAGGTTGCTTTTATAAAAAGTAGACGCAACTTGATCGAATCTAACCAAGGATTCCAAATAGGGGGTTTAGGATTGTTTGTCTTTTTACTCTCAACACCCTGAATCACGTTTATTCTCCACATAACCTAAGTCTCATAAACAGCCCACAGATTTTAGTAAAAGAGTTCCAGAAGTAAGGGTTTTATATAAACGACCTATCTGTAGCTCTCTTTCCAGTAACCAGCATCTTTGAATTTGTCACCCTTTCCACCCTCAAGTCACGAGAAAGGCTTGTGAAGAACAAAGTGTGCTTATGCACCTTGTGATTTTGTTCTTCAACAAGTGAACACAGTGATGTGTCAAAACATTTTATTAATAAAACCCACCTGATTTCTATTAAGAATACTCTCTACAATCTGAGACAGAAATGAAAGGGAAGATTATTTATGTGGAAGGTAGCTCAACCCTAATTCTTGAGTAAGAGTTTTCCAAGTAACCTTTCATCGTGATTCAGCAGCTTCTCTGAGTTAATGGGTTGTTATGAGGATAACATACTCTTGAAGACACTGTCTGAAATACCAGATTTATTTTTTAAGAATTTCAACAAGTTTCAAGGGTTTAAGATTGCAGAACTTTTCATTGAACACTGCACTGTTTTCTTTTCCTCTCGCCAAACTGTATTGGAAATAAACCCTTTGATGTTGTAAAGGTTTTCCTTTGTCAACTAAGGAAAACACTCTGGAAAGTTATATTTAGAGAATTTTTCCCTGTATAAATATCCCTGAGCTAGTCTGTTATCCTATGGCATCTGGAAGAAAGGAGCTATTGTCTTAGATGCCACGATTGAAGTGCAGAATAATCAATTCAGAATGATCCTGGGGTGGGGGAGTTCACTCACAGATGCTGTGGAACCTGGAATCCCTGAGTGTTTTCATTTTTTCTACACACCAAAAGACATAGACGAGTTCATGCTTCAGTACAACATCTAGTGGCATTGGCTCCCATTCATGCCGTATGATAGCTTGACCATCCTGTTGTATTTAAGATTACTAACTTTAAGTTTTCTAAGCAAACTCCCTTTCTTATTAATCCCTTTATTACTATCACTGTCCTTGCGTTCTGGGTCTCGGTAGCTAGGCCACTTACTCAGGTGGCAAGCCCTCCAACGCTGTGTCCTGCCGCTGCACACCCAGCCGCTCTACAAAGGGATTCCCAGAGAAGCACCATCAGAATTAGTTCTGCCAACACACTCCATAAATTACTGAAAGCTCCTCTTCATTTCTTGCACATCAGCATTTGCTGAGCTGCTCCATGCAAAATCGATGTAATTCCAGAAGATCATGATAGATTTGCAAGAAAGGAGTTCGTCTGGGGGAAGTTAAAATGGACAGTTATTTTACATTTGGTTTTACGTGAACATTTGCTCTTACCACTTTCGAGTGTTCACTAGCATTTGCATGAGGGCAGCTGTGTCTCTCTCCTGTGACGTATCCACAAGAATAAGGTGGTTAGTTGGAAAAACACTGCAGAACTGTGGGTAGTAAGTAGACTGCCCATTCTCTGTCTCCTACACCTTCCCTGAGGTTTCCTTTGCAGGGCGCAGCTGCACATACAGACGTGATGGAATTTGGTTTGCAAGGCACCTACAAAAATTACACAAATAACTCTGATTTTTAATGAATAATATACAGACATGCACCTGCTTCAGGGACTTCATAGATTAGTTTGGTGACCAATAGAAAAGCCTTTTGGAATTCAATTACGTGGCTGCAAAAGAGAAAATAAAACTGGCTACACTTTTGGAACTGAAATCAGCAAAATGTTAACTAGTTCTTGGAGCAAGTCTTTTTTTTTTTTTTTTTTAATGGTTGTTTCAGTTTGCTTTGCTTCTGTCAGACTTACTGGAAGGCCATAATAACATAATGCTCATGTTATTACCTACTATTCTTGCAGCTGGAGCCACTTGCAGAAGATACTCTCCACCAAGCCCCGAACAGGAATGCCGTTATTTCTTTACAGAAGATCATTGAGATTCAAAGTATGTCTTCAAGTTATTTTTTAATTTATTATTGGATGTAATCAAGTATGCTTTTATTAAGAATTTGAGCATATAACAGCATCTTTGAGTTTCTCAAGTATGAGAGACATATTTAGAGTTATCATACTTTGCATATATTATGGATTCTCACTTAAATGTGTTATTGCCTTGCCTTTAAGATGGCAATTTTACCTTATAATGATAATAGAACTCAAAAACTCTATATTTAGAACCCTGCTTTTTCTCATAATTTCCAAGTACTTGGAGGTTTTCACATTACTAACACTAAGCATCCACCCAGAGCATTCAAATTAGTATAGAAACTGTGATTACTGTCTAGTCTGAATGAAGGTGTTTCCTGATGATGTTGGAATTCAGCAGTTGTTTACTGGTTTTAAGTTTGACAGGAGAGAACAAGTTAATGAGAAAGCCTCACTATTAGAAAATGCGACTAAACAAACCATGGAAGGTCAGAGGCTTTTTTACTATCCAGGTCCCTTCACATGGCTGCTACTGGGCAAGAGTTACACTCTTTAGATGATAACATGCATGAGTACTCACATGCATGTGTGCATGCGAGCACATGCACACACACACACACACACACAATCAAGCACAAATCAATACAAAAGTTGGTATGAAGAATAAAACTGAAGGGTAAAATTAAGTGTGAAGGAGGATTAGGGATACCGTTAGCTTTGTTTCTTACTATCCTGCGAATGCATTTTGTTATTTTTAGAGAGAAAGGCAGGGAGGGAGGAAGAAAGGGAAAGAAACCTCAATGTATGTTTGCCTTTCACTTGCCTCAAGCTGGGGTCTGGCCGGACACCTGGCTTGCAACCTAGTTATGTGCCCTGACTAGGAATCAAACCAGCGACCTTTGGGTTCGCAGGCCGGCACCAATCCACTGAGCCACCAGCCAGGGCAAAAGCATTTTTTAAATACCACCGGAGAATCCAACTTCTAGCAAAGTCCTTGCCTTTGCTTGCTCACTAGTAATTTAAGAGATATGAGTGTGATTTGGGTTGTTTTATCCATTCATGTAATGCTGTGACTATTTACAAATCATGCCATACAGAAACTGGAAGTAATTTCTCACCTTACTTAATTTCACTCATACCTAGATTGAGGACCATGGGTACCCAATGAATATTTATTGCCTATATAGCAGACCTGGAATAAACTATGAATTTCAAAGATTTTCAGGTTATAGCCCTGGCTGAGTGGCTCAGTTGGTTGGAACATTGTTCCATGAACTGAAACATAGCTGGTTCGATTCCTGGTCAGGGCATGTGGGCTTGAGCCCTGGTTAGGGAATGTACAGGTGGCAACCAATTGATGTTTCTCTCTCACATTGATGTTCCTTTCTCTCTCCCTTCCTCTTCCTCTCTCTCCAAAATCAGTCAATAATTTTTTAAATTAAAGAACAATTTCAGAGTACAGAATAACAAATATTCAAATAATAGGAATCAAAGCCTTGAGAAAAGGCTCAGATAAAGAAACTGACAAAGCCCTGGCTGGTGGCACAGTGGATAAGGTGCTCACCTGCAAACCCAAAGGTCACTGGTTCGATTCCCAGCCAGGGCACATAACCAGGTTGCAAGCCTGGTCTCCAGCCAGGTCCGTAGCTGGAGGCAGGTGAAAGTCAACCACACATTGATATTTCTCTCCCTCTCTGCCACTCTCCCTTGCTCTCTCTCTGGGAATAATAAATAAAATCTTAAAAAAAAAAAAAAAGAAAGAAAGAAACTGACAAAGATGAAAAAGAAAAGGCTGGAAGAAGGTTTCAAAAGCTTGAGTACAAAACCCTGTCACTGTGCTGACTTGTCTCATTACCGCTAAGAGTGGACTTAGACATTACTATAGAGCCCCTATTCCAGATGTCAAGGGGAGGAATCTTCAAATGACAGCCTTCTCATATTCATCCACATCCAACCCAATGTCTCCTTCAAGTCATCCATCAAATCGTGTAAAAGTACACCCTGGCTGGTGGCACAGTGGTTAAGGCACTGGCCTGTGAACCCAAAGGTCAGGTCGCTGGTTCGATTCCCAGCCAGAGCACATAACCAGGTTGCAAGCCAGGTCTCCAGCCAGGTCCTTAGCTGGAGGCAGATGAAAGGCAACCTTACCCTGATGTTTCTCTCCCTCTCTGCCTCTCTCTCTTCCCCTCTCTCAAAAATAAATAAATAAATAAATAGAAAATAAATAATAAAAGCATCTAGTTTTTATGCATAGCACTCTTATTTATTCTGAGCATTGTTTTGCTATTACAGACACCTTATTGAAGGTTATTGGTCCTCTTCATAATCTCATCATATCCCTTTGGATAAGCATGGTTGAATACTTGTTACATGTTGACGCATGACAACTTGATCAGAGGTTATGAAAAGGTATAAGGCAGAACCCCTGGCACCAAGGAGCTTACAGCCCAGCAAGTGACACAGCAGTAAGTCATTCCAGTGCAGGGCCACACGGTGCCCTGAGATCATGAAGGAGGAGTGGTTCCTCCCTTAAGCCCCTTTCAACTGGGATGAGAGGTCCTGGAGAGTGAGGAAGGCTCGGGAGAGTTTCCAGGAAGACTGCTGGACAGTGATGGGGCCGGAGCTTCATTGTCAAGGCTGAACAGGATTTTGGTCAGATGAAGAAAGCGAATGTTCTGGAAGGAATAACAGAAGCCAAGAACTTCATTTTCATCTAGGTGTGATAAATCATAATGAATCATCATGCCTCTTTAGAAATGACACTGTTGGCCTTTTGTATGGGATATAATTTCCTAATATGATTTTTCCCTTTCACCACTGCGTGATTTCTTCCCTTTCACTGCTGATATTTTCAAGTGTCTCATGCAGTCTGCACTAGCCAAACAAACGTGTTTGACTCTTGAGAAGAGTTCAGTCTGCTGTCGAAACTTACTGCATGAGAATTGCCACTATGGATTCAGAGTCTCTGTTCTGCTGCTGCAAAATTCCATACCACTTACCACCTCCCCCATTCCAAAATCGGTTTCCTCCTGAACTCCAATTGAGGATTCTACCCAGTGCTCATTAATTGAATAATTTCACAAACAGTAATTAGCGGTACTTTTTTTATTGTGACTGTGTCTATCGTTTGATTCTGTGTGTATTTTTCGGTCAGTGTAGCTGTGGTTCCTTAATTAAATGGTCACCGGGGGGACAGGAATCATATCCTCTTGCGGCTGCTGGAGGACAGGTGGGCAGCAGGGAGGTTTGAAGTGCTGGGAGCCTGGGGGGGTGAGAGTAGGCAGATTCTGGTAGGAAGGATTTGAATGACATCAAGGCTTCCAGGAACCTAAGCTCTCAGCGGAGGGAGCTTGTGAAGAGCTCCTCCTTTCATGGCTACGTGATGTAGTGGGGAGTCACAGGCACAGTGTGTCAGTGAGTACTGGACTTGGCCACTCAGCACGCTGCCTCACCTCTACCCAAAAGAAGCCTGGTTTTACTCGTGAAGCTGCCACCAAATTCCATGCAGCTCAGGGGAGATGAACATATGCCCAGCTCCAGTGGAGCTGCTCCCATCTAAAGCTAAGCTAGTCAGATTAAGCAAAAATGTAATTGGTTCGGGAATGGTTACATGACCCAGTTGTGTAAGATTCAGTAAGAATCAGGGCTGGCTTCATGGGTACTCAACCTGTGCAGTCTCGTAACCCCCACACTTGCAACGGTTCTACGCATGGTTCCATGCCATTGGTGTTGCTGCCTTGGAAGTCTTACTAAGTTTTGAACAAGGGACTGCATTTTCATTTGACACTGCACCCCACAAGTTATGCAGTCAATTTGGATGTAAATCAAGGCTCTGGTGATACAAAAAAATATTTCTAAGAAAGACTAATAGCATCACCATAAGGCACACTTGGATCGTGACTGGTAGATTGAGATTGTAAAATGACAGACCAACACAAGGCGACAGTGATCTCTTGCCACTTAGGCTATGGGGTGAGAATCAGCACAGAGGAAGTGGCGTGGCTTTGACCACGTGTGATACATTTTCATGTGGTTCTACTGAACTGAGTCTCTCCGGGGCTGCACCTGCAGACCAGTGGAGCAGAAGAGGGCTGTGTGGGGCCCATAGAGAAGTACAGCAGTCGGCATTTCAGGCTGGCAAACTTCATAACGGCTTGGGAAATTGCAGTGATGGCCTTGTGAGTGAGCAAACAATGCTGGGTTTCTTTACAGATTATAAAACTGTCCTTTTACTTTTCTTTTCTCTATCTTGTAACCCACTCTTCCATTTCAAGTAGGACTTCATTTCACCTCAGTAGGATTCCAGGACATCAGTGGACTGCCTCTTCCCCTGTTGGTAGAAGAAGTAGCGAGGACTAGTTATATAATTTGTGTTTCCCAGTGCAAAATGAAAGTGTGTTAGCGCTTCCTTGTTTAAAAAAATTATTAATAATTTCATAAAGGTGACAGCAGAGCATGGAACCAGGAATGGGGCCCTTCTGAGCACAGGGCCCTTTGGGACCATACAGGTAGTCTGTTCATGCAGGTAGCCTTTGTGTACCAGGGACTCTCCTCTTCACATGGGACTCTGAGCATCACACAGGTGCCTCCTTTTAACTCAAGGAGGTGTTTGAATGTCAGCCCACCTCCCAGCCCAGGTTCTGAAGGATGCTTTTGTGCTGCAGTTGGGACGACAGTATCAGGAAACTATGTAGATGTTGAGAAGCGGGCCTCGCAGCATGTGGGAACCATTCAGGCAGGTTCCTAGATAGCCTCGTCCCAAGGCAGACAGCAAGGTGCTGACAGGCCGGACGGGAATTTCTCTTTGAGAGCCGAGCCCCCAGCTGAGGGTATGCAGGTGCTGGAGGCTGTGATTAGCCTTGGCCCTCTGCCGGGCCACATGGATGGGAGTCTCTGGTGCCTGTTGTCCCGTCCTTGTTTATGTTACTCATTTAGCGGAGGAGATTTTACAAAGCACAAACAGCGAGGCAAACTTTTCTCTTGATCTGACAGACCAGTGTCTGGTATCATCTCAAGATGGTGGGTGTACGAGGTCTGTCCCGAAAGTGTCGGCCACACAAACTGTTTTGAATTATCTCAACATTGGCTCAATACCTTCGGGACAGACCTCGTACACCAAGATCTGCCGAAGAGGAGACAACACAGTTTTCTGCCTTATCCCCATAAAGTTCTCAAGATATCCTCCCTGTGAACCCATCTCTGAATGCCCTTTCATCTCTGTTCTACAGCAGGCACAGTCCCTGTGTAATTTCATGGCAGAGAGTCTTTGTTTTTCTGCTTTTGTTTTTATATTTGTTTAAATGACAGTTTACATTCAACATTATTTTGTATTAGTTCAAGATAGTTTGTTTTCAATGGTCGTGTCCTTTGTATGGTGTCTGGCACATAGTAGGTGCTCTGCAAATGGAACGAATGAATCAGTCAGTCTGTCAATATCTGCCACATTTTTTTCCTAAAGCCCAGACTGGTATTTTAACAAACCTAAGGCAGTTACGCTCCTTGGCTAGTCCATGCAGAATAAGAGACAAAAAAGACTAGGCAGATGTGAGAGCCCATATTCCACAAAGATGAATCCTTTCTAAGTAGGAAGAACATAAATTATTTGAGAGGTAATTTTTCCGTGGCTAAGCTTGGAGGTGGCAGTTCTCAGAGCTGAATGGAGGGGTTGGTTGGCTGGCTGTACTCACTCGTGGTGATGCCAGGCAGGGGTCAGCCAGAACAGAAAAGGACCCTCATGTACAAGTCTCCTTTCCTGAAACCCACCCTACAACATGTAGAGTCCATTGAACTCGCCCCTTTTTTTTGACATGACGTGGTGAGATGCAAGGTTCCTAAATGCCATTTTTTTCACCAGTGCGGGCCCACAGTAACATTTCCACTGGTGTTTTGTTTTGTGTGTGTGTGGGGTGGGGAGAACCATGAAGTAAGTCTTCTATAAAACTAAACTTACTTAGTTTGAAATACTATCATTTTAAGGCCTAGAAGCATATAATGAATGATACTGATGTTGATCTGTGAAACCCTAAAATATAAAAACCACAAGTATGGAGCCACGGTTTTCTTTTATTTATTTAAATTTTTCAGTAAGAAGAGTACTCCTTTTAAGTGTCAACTAATTTTTGTAGACTTCCCTGCATGATAATAGTGATAATCATAGTATCTTTTGATATGTGGATCAAGAAAATGTATGTACATGAGGATATGAGCATTCTTTTCAAGTTTGCAGCAACCCTCCAGTGGTTGGCATCTGGCAGGCTGGAAAACACTAGTGAAGAAGATTTTAAAGTGATACGGGTTCCAGTGTAACCCTGTCCTCCACCCGCCAACTTTGGGACAATAAGTAAGTGACATTTTTGGAGGAATTTTGAGGGGAATGCCAGGGCATATCACCATACTGCTTGTCTTAAGTTGATGCTACTTTGGCAACAAAATGGCAAATAAGAAACAAATATAAAAAGAACAGTAAGAATTTCCCCCATTTACTCCCACATTTATCTTTCTCACACTCTAGGGGTCCTTCCCTTGTTCAGTGAATTGGGTCTTCTTAGAATTCCTTAAAATGCCAATCATAACAAACTACTGACCTGGGCTAGAATGAGAAGGGGACAGTCTTTATAATGTCCCGGTACGTTCACATCAGACTTTTTCTGCATAAGCTGAGGAACAACATTGATGTTGCCTCTACATGAAATTTGTCATTATGCTTATTGTGTCTTTATTTCTTTAAACACATATGTACAGCATTATTTAGGGCCATGATAGTGAATTTATGTCCTCTGTTATCCAACCTTTGAAGCCAACAGGGAAGGGGATATGATTTTCTCATTGCAGGAAAGGGTACCATGTGACTCTTGAGTTATCCACACTGTGCAGAACACACCCTTTCATGCTTTCTAGAGAAATATAAATGAGGTCAAATTTTCTCTGGACATCAGACAAGTATGATGCCTACTCCTTATCAGAACTGTGTTTAACTTATGTTTTGTATCCATGTTATTGAGGGAATGACTTCCTCCTCCTCTTGTTATTCTTTCTTCTCTTTCTCTTCTTCCTTCTGCCCTGCCTCATCCTTCTCATTTTTTTTTCTTGTTTTCTGCATCTCATTAATGTAATATGACCATAACTTCTGTTCTGGAAATTATCCTTAGAATTAACAACTGATACCAGACAAGATCAGAGAAATATTGTTGATTTCATTTCTATTCTGTTTCAATGAGAAATAACCAATTGGTAAAATTAAATACAAACACTGTTAATGCTATATTAGACTGGATGATCAGAGCCTAGATGGTAATTAATGGGGAAAAAAAGCTATTAAAGTAAGATAAGACTTGCTCCAAAGATGACAACTGACTTTTTACGTAAAATGCCATTCTCGGCCTTCTCTGATCATTACTATAGTACTCTCTACCGACCCCCCTCCCAGGGAGAAGGGGCCTTTACATCAGACAATCCAGGCGGGAATCCAGATTGTTTCTAAGCCTAAAGGAATTTGTATACATGTCTTGTTGTGGGGAAATTGTCCAATATTTTGACCTCATGGGACTATGCACACAGTTCAAAGGGTTGTTCCCCCGGATTGCAACATGCACGGCATAAATCATCTTGCAAACTTTACTAGCTTCTTGATTCCACACCCAAATGCTAACCCACACTCAACTTTTCCTTTCCCTTTTTGTCCCTCCCTATTTCATTTTGATTCTCTATCTTTTTCTGCTCTTTTCTTTCATCTCCTCTTCTTCTTCTTTCTGTGGAGAAGAATAAGAGATACCCACAGTGTAGGAGAGAGGCCTTTAATTCATAAGGATTTGAGGCTTCATTTCAAGCAGGGAAGAACATGATTAAACCTGTGTTTCAAAGATCTCTGTGCCTGCAGTAAGAATGGGAGATTTCTCAGGGCTCCTTGTCAGATGTGACCAGTTTCACTCAGAAGGAGAAGTGGTGGGGTATGGTAATTTACTGGCCTGGAAGTCAGCGATGTCCAGGTTTCAGGCTTGGACAGGTGGGTAGATGACATCACCTGCCTTGAAAAGGAACAGTGGAGGAAGAAAGGGTTTGAAAGAGAAGTTGAAGAAAAAGAAACTTTCCTGATTGAAGGGCTTGGAAGTTTGGTGGGGGTGGGGCAGCTACATCATCCTAACATCTGTTTTTCACTACAATGAAGTTATGGAGGAACATTGGATGAAATAATATATACAATGCAAACCTCGTAAGCTGTTAGCAAATAATAGCCATTATTGCATGCCTTTAATGCACTAGCACTATTCTAAGCACTCTCATTAATATAAAATTAACCCTGTTAATCTCAGCAACCTTATGAGGTGGGTGCTGTTTCCATTCCCATTTCTCAGCCAAGAAAACTGAGGCACATCGCTGATCATTAACTCCTCCAAGGTTACACAGTGACAAAGGCAAGAGCATAAATCAGGCTAGCTCCAGTCTTAGTCATTATGATATCTTACAAATAAATTCCTTCCTTTTGAAATTATTGTGTACAGCTTTTCCCATTTCTTCCCCAAAGTATATATATTTTTTAAAAAATCAGCTCTCGCTGAAGTCTCGGCGTTTGGGAAGTTCTGGTTGGTTGAGGGTTAGCTCCAGTCAGTTTCCCAAGCGCAGCGCCAAATGACAAGGAGCTGTGGAGCTGAGTCCACTTTGGAGCCCTTATAAACTTGCAAAATACATCTAATCACCAAAAAATGCAAGGACTGGCAGGATTTCAAATCCCTGCCCTGTTGAGTTTAAAACCCTGACTGTTGTCAGGTGTGAGCTGCTATTTGTCATAGATTCTCTGGCTTTAGACAGAGGCCTTGATGTGGCAGCCCTGGGCCGGGCAGGTCTTCCCTGAAGAAAAGCAGCGTTAGACATTCCCCCACGGTTAACCCTGCCAGCCCTTCTTGTAGCAGAGCCAGGCCTGACGCGTGCACGTGGCTGTTCAGAAGTGGATTTTGAACTTCTAATTAACCATTCTCTTGAAATGTTGAAACTCTGATTATTGTTTGGTGGAGCCCTAATACCAGAATGCACCAGAAATAAAAAAAAAGAAAGAAAGAAAGAAAACAGGGAAATCTGCAATCTGCTTAGAGACTTAACTTGTCTGGATTTTTTTTTTTTTTTTTTTTAATTCCAACTGCATCTGTAACTATGAATTTTCTTTCACTCATGTTTCTACTAAGGCAAAACTAATCAAACCAAGAGAGTAAGTGAAGCTGTGCATGTTTCCAGGACCTACAACTCTTCAAGGACTGCTTTGTGATCACATAACTAAATACCTATATGAGCGTCACGCACACACATGCAATACCATTCACTGAGTTTGGGCACATTAGAGGGTCAGGTTTAGAGAAATATCACTTGCTGGGCTATAATCCTCATACAACTAACAATACATAATTAGTTTCCTTGTCTTGTTCATGAATAAATTGACACTTAACAAGTGTAGGTCATTTGCTGCAGGTCTTTGAACTAGGAGTCCGTGAAACCAGGATTTGAACCCTGATCTGGCTGTGCTGTCAAAGCCCACTTTCTTGCCTATGAAAACATGTGACCTCCCTGTTCCCACCTTATTTCACATAAAAAACCTTGCACTACCAGACTTCCTATTCCCACGTACCCCAGGATAGACACTAGAATAGTAATTCATTTCTGCATATATTAAAACAGACTCTTTTAATGTGTTACTGGGCTTACTAGAATATAAGGGAATGGGAGGGAAAAGAAAATATAGGCTGAAGTTTTAAGAGGTGGCAACAAACAGTAGGTAACGTAAAAAGCAGAGTATGCCTGGGACAGGTACTGATATCAGAGCAAGGAAGTGCACAAGAAAGCCTAGGTTTGCACCCAGATTGGGGATGTGAGTCTGACAGGTTCTAAAGATGAAGAAACTGGACCACTCCCAGGTTCTGAAGGAAGCAGATGCAATTCCTCTCTGGAGGAAACATCCCTAATTTAGACTCTCAGCATCCACGGATATCAAAGTCAACAATATGAGCTCAAATACATAAATATATACATATTTAAGTAAATGAATCAGGTCTGATACACAAGAACACAAGCCACTAGGGAAAGTCAACAGAAAGGAGAAACAAGAACTAATAAGGTTTATGTATGAGGTTAAAATGGAGGCAGGGCACTAGTTTTCAGTAATGATTATAGGCTAAAAACGGTCATTTACCTTCACTCTTTCAGGAAACTCCAAGAAAACACAATAATAATAAAGAGGGTTTGTTTTGTTTTTATGACATATAGTGATAAGGCATGAAAAAGGAAATAATAGAATCCAGAGGGCAGATGACCACCTGCTACTATCTCAGCAGACCTGAGAAATCGAACCCTAAGACAGCACTGGCAGGCATGTCTCTGCCAGAAGGAGACACAGCAGACCCATGTGCTATGAAATCATTTACCCATACACCTAAGGCTTTTTATGTTATTTCATTGATTTTCATTGATCATTTCTTCTCATTCATTATCCTTTCCCTTTCTTGACTTTACTATGTCCAGCTTAAAACAACTAACACTTAAATTGATTGATCTTTCTACCTTTCAGGGTGCCTTCAAAACCTTGTTCTTCTGCTCTACCAATAAAACCTCAACCTTAAGTTGGACCTGCTCAGGGCTGCCATAAATCATGGCAATTTGGCCTCCTATAAATTTATGACCACCAAAATCAAATGGGCCCATTGTAATCCTGTGTTTCTCAGCTGGTTTACTGTGCCTCTATCCAGCTCCTTTTTCATTCCTCACTCTTCTTCAGCTGCCATGGGGCTCACCTCCCTCCTTCACCTCAGCAACGAACCTCCCAACTATCTCTGGCAAATTGCCTTCTTGGAGTTGTTTATTCCCACCAACATTGAAACACCCCAAAATCTCACCATCTTAAAACCAAACTCCAGTAACCTCCCCCACTTGTCCAGTTTACCACCTTGTTGTTCTTCAACTCCTTAGGAAAAAATTCTTGATAAATGTGATTATCTAGTTATCTTAATTCTCTCACCTCCAAATCTGTCAGAACCACTCTGGTCTGGTTGTGAGCTCCCTCTGGTTACCAGTGTCTTCTCTACTGTGAAATTTAAAAGTGATTTTATTCAACTTTTATTTTGAAATAGTTTTAGATTTAGAGAAAAGTTGCAAATATGGTACAGGGATCTTATATAACCTTCACCCAGTTTCCCCTAATGTTGACATCTTGTATAACCATGGCACATTATAGAAACTAAGAAAACAGTAGAAATACAGTGCTCTTAACTAAATGTAAGCTTCCTTTGGATTCCACCAGTTTTTTCACTGCTTTCTTTATCCCGTTCCAGAATGCTATCTATGACCGACACATTGCATTTAGCTGTCATGTCTCTGTCTTCTCCCATCTGTGACAATTCCTCAGTCTTTCCATGCCCTTTATGACTTTAACTATTTTGAAAAGCACTGCTCAGTTATTTTGAAGAATGTTTCTCAGCTTGGCTTTTTCTAATGTTTCTTCTTGATGACCACAGCACTGATGCAGTCCCTTCTTAGGGACTATGTGTATGTGTTATATCTGCAGCATGTAACATCAACATATCTTACTATTGGTGCAGTTAACCTTGGCCACTGGATTAAGGATCTCGCCAAAATTCTGTTATAATGTTTCTCTTTGGAATTAGTAAGTATCTTGGGAAGATATTTTGAGATCATGCAAATATCCAGTTTGCCCTCAAACTTTTGCTCATTAATTTTAGCAGCCATTGGTGGATCTTGCCTGCCAAAGAATACTCTGATGTTCCAGCCCTGATGTTCTATTTTCCTTATTTCTCCTACATTTATTACTTAGAAATAATCTGCAATGCAGAGCTATTCTTTCTCTTCCATTCATTAATTTATTCATTACCCACATCCACTCTAGCTTTCTTTAATTTATTCTCTAAATTGATGCTGAAGTGATCTTTTACTAAATAAGGCATAGTAATCTATATACTTACTTGCTTTAACCCAGAGGTTTACAAGATTTTCTATACATTAGATAGCAAATATATAGGGCATTGTTTTTTAACTGCTTAGCTATTCCATTTTGCAAGAAAACAGTCATAGCCAATGTGCAAAGCATAGTTATGTTTCAATAAAACTTTATTGACAAAAACAGGGGTGTGAGGACAATTTGGTCTCTGGAAAATGAAAAATGATATCGGGATGAAATGTTGAAATAACAGAGATTAAACCAAGACCCTAATTGTAAAGGGCGCCTAAATTTCTGGTCTGAGAAGTGGAGGAAGAAATAAATAGTCAACATTGCTGTCAGCTGGTGCACCAGCCAGACAGGTGTGCTGCAGGCAAAGCTGTGATGTGCATGAAGCCACCAAGTTGCCCGGCGGTGGGGTTGTGAGAAACATAGGGGATCAGAAGTTTGGTATGGATAAAATATGTGTAAGAAATAGTGGGGATAGTCCTGCATACAGTGGTTATACTCTGAATTTTTTTCTGCAGAAGTTTTGTCAATTATTTTACATTACAGCTCCACCACTGTTTATTTTTAATTTATTGTGAATACTGCTGTAAATAACAGTGAAAATCTAACACTGAGACTAAAGTCATTTGAGTTTATTTTAATTGGCAAATTTAAACTTTTGGGAAGCAAAGTGTAATCATAAAGAACAGAAATGTGTTTGGCATTAACTATGGAGTAGATGAAATTCATAAATTTTATAACTTAATAAAAATTACAAATTTAATAAAATTTTATTTTTTAATCCTAAGAAAAGCAAAAGAATATTTGAAGAAATAATGGAAAAGGGTTTATAAGTTGATGAAAACTACAAATCCACATATCCATGAAACTCAATGAATGTCAAGCAGAATAAACATGAATAAAATCACACTGAGAAACATCATAATTAAATCTTAAAAGAAACCAGAGGGAAAAGAAAATCATATTATGTACAAGGAAACAAAGATAGAAGAGATAACATAAAAATAAGAAAACTTTTGAATCTCCAAAGTATTCTGTTAAGCGAAAGAAACCAGATATTAAAGACTACGTGGTTTCACTTACATGAAATTCTAGAAAAGGCAAAAACACAGAGGAAGACTTTCAGTGACTGAGAGCAGCCAAGAAGGAAAGTTTGAAGTTTACTCCAAAGGGCTAAAAGGAACTCGGTGGTGAAGAAGCTATTATATATTTTGACTCCTTTAGTGGTTTTATGACTATGCATTTGTCAACATGCATTATAACCTTCCCTTAAAATTATTTAATTTTACTGACTATAAGCTATACCTAAATGAAGCTGATAAGAAATAGAAATGAAATATAGCAAAATACCAGCATTTGATGCTTTTACAATTACAGTGAACAGTGTTTCAAAAAAGAAAGCATTTACATTGGTCTCTACGAAAACAAGGTACCAGATGAGTAAACTGAAGGATAAGCAGTCAAACCAAGCACCAGGTTTGATTTTGAAAATCTATAATTGGACTTTCAAAGATGTCTATTTGTTAATGGAACCATTGATTAAACAATTCTCTAGCTGGATAAATGTATATTATGTTCTGGAATGGACTGAAATTGAGAAGTCTTACGAACTTTGCAGTATCAAAATTCAGTAAATAAAACTTCGAAAAGTCATAAATGGAGAAAACTTTTTTGAAGTTTGGTTTATATAAAATGCTTGCCAAAGAAAGGTGCTTTGAAAGGACAGAAAAGACAGTAGTAGTGAAAATGTTTGGGATAAAATAGTTACTCATTTCAATATTTTAACAATTAGAGTGAAAATACTATGAATTTAGAAGAAATTACCCTGAGTTTAGCAGGTAGCTCTGCACTTGTAGGGACAGCATTTGTCAAAATATTATAATAGTCTCTTGAGTAAATTAAAGATTCCACATGCCCTGGCTGGTGTCTTAGTGGATAGGTGCTGGCCTGCGAACCCTAAGGTCGCTGGTTTGATCCCAGTCAGGGCACATAACCAGGTTGCAAGCCAGGTCTCCAGCCAGGTCTGTAGCTGGAGGCAGGTGAAACTGTAGCTGAGGCAGGTGAAAAGCAACCATGCATTGATGTTTCTTTCCCTTTCTTCCTCCCTCACTGCCCTTCTCTCTAAAAATAGTGAATAAAATATTTTTTTAAAGATGTCACATTTCAAATTTTTTAATGATTAAATTTCACTATGAAGAAAATTACAGGCAAATTTATGAAAATGTCTAAAATGTGCAGACCACTTAAAAGCAAAAAATACAGTCTTCGTGAAAATACCAGTGATATTCTATCAGTGGAAGAAATTACTACGAAATGTATTAACATACGTGAATATTTACCAACAATCATAATTCTGCTTATGCTATTTTCCAATGCTAAGATAATAAACATAAAGAAGGTAGTATTGTGCTTATACATGCAGTATGCTATTTTTATTTAGAATGAATTTTAGTTGTGAAAGTAATTTTTGAATAGGACTGTTTTATTGATCCACTGATAATAACTAGTTGACCAATAAATGAAAAATTCCATATCATACAATTTTTATTCATAGCCCCATTTTAACTCAGAATTGCCCAAACTTGGATGAAAAATAACCTGGTCACTCTATAAGTGCTCCAATTTTCAATGAACCTTTGGTTTTTCACATATGCAATGCTTTGGATCCCAATAAAATTCTCCATGAGGTTCCATAAAATGTATCTTTAAACCTAGTATAAAGGAACCATGGACATGGACAACAGGGGGGATTGACTTTGGGGGGAATGGGTAGGTGGGGAGGGGGACAGAGGGGAGCAAAAAGGGGATGGATGTAATGCAACAATAAAATTTTTTAAAAAAATGTATCTTTAAAAAGCACTAAGAAGCTCTGAGTTCTGGAAAATTCATAAATTGAGGCACTTTGTCAATCTCTGTCATTTTGTCAGGTTGAAGGGGATAGGAAGAGGTTTCGGTCAGTATCAGCTTCTTTTCCTATGAGAACATAGTGTGTAATGACAAAAGGCGACATCAAATGTGCAGAACAAACCTGAGAAGTGACTCTAAAGATCCCAAAATGATGATTGAAGGTGGAGGGGCTGGGGTCAGGAGGTTTGGGAAGTATCAAAGTGCTTGGGCTGAAAAATCTTGCAGCAAATGGGTTATTTCTAACACAGGCCTTCATATGTCAGCAACTACCTGTTTTTCAAAAATGACTGTTACCTAGAACAGTCTGGTTTACACTGCAGCCTGATTATACAGTGCCTGTAAGATGTCCTGTCCTGACTCCTACCTGACTCAGTGACACTCCATTATGGTGTCTTGACTTTCTGGATTCCATGATCTAGTTTTTACCTTTATTTTAGATTCATTCTTCACTTTCCCTTTACCATGTAAAGCAAAAGTGTGGAATAATGAAGGCTGAAAAGTCCAAAAGTAAAAAAGAAGTGCTGAAAAGGGGGAAGATTTACATAATGGGAAAAATGAATAAGAATAGAGGATATGACAATAGAGGGATTGTGCATGTGGGGTTCTAATGGAAAGCTCTCTCTGGCCAGCTGTGTTGCCTTAGGAGAGCAACCCAGTGGTGGATGACTACCAATATTTTACTTTATGAATAGCAGCTCCAGAAAACTCTATTAATAAACCTTGGTTCATTTCTCTTACGTGCTAATGGGCATATTATTCCAATGCCAACCCAAAATGATTTTCTCACCCGTGTTTCTGAAAGAAGAAACACCCTACCCATCAGATGAAAATATAACCCATAAATTGTAGGATTTGAATTGGCTGCATATTTCAGTCTGTGCTATCCACACTTTGATTATTCTCCTTTACAAAGAGAGATAGTGGTCTATAAATGCATTATTGTAGAAAATTTCCCTTGTTTTTATAGGCTTCTCCAGAGAACATAATGAATTTTAAGTTTTGGGTTATTTCTGAGTCAGGAACCTCATATATACTTGGATAAAAGCCAGACTTCTAACATTTATTCTTAATTTTGCAGAGTATTTTATACACATTATTCAGAAAGATCTCAGCCAAACAGGTTATAGGACTGAGTTGCAGGCCACATTCCCACTTGGGGGCACATGAGAGACAACCATACATTAATGTTTCTCTCCCTCCCTTCCTTCCCCTCTCTCTAAAAATAAATAAATAAAATCTGTTAAAAATAAAATAAATTTATTCTATTGTCCAGAAGTGATCTCTAATATGAGATCAGAAGGAAGAAACACTGAGAATTGAACAGAAAGAGACCTCTCATTATCAGCACACCCTGTCACTTTACAAATGTGGAAGTTGTGCCCCAGAGTGGGACACATCAAAATCATTTCTCTGGTGCTAGTGCAGCGTCTCCAATCTGAAAATAATAACTTTTAATTAGGGCTCCATTTTCAACAGACTCCTTATTCATACTCTTAAATGAGTAAGCACTTGTCTCCAGTTTTGTTCCAGCCTTGTCAATGACTTATACCTGGTAACCAGGGGCTTGCAAAAGTGTAAGTTTAGGAGAAAGGAAGAGTAGAAAAATTAGTCTCAATATGGTTGTCTCAGTTGATGCAATATAGTCATGCCATTAGGCCAATAAAGGGTGGATCACGTGAGTCATATATCTAAGGAACAGGGGTACTATGTCATTACCAAAGGTGATAGCTTTGTGAAGAATATATATAATCCTTTAGCAATGTGGATTAGGAGGAGGGTAGAGGAGGACAAATAAAGGGGAATCACAGAATACAGAGAAAGAGACATTTTGGAATTAAGCAATCCTAATTAAAAGTTTCAGTTCCTCTGCTTTCCAGCCATGTAACTTTAGAAATAATTACCTAACATTGTCTACATAGTTGTGGGGATTAAATGAATTTATGTATGTGTATATATATATATATTTTAATATATATTTATACATATTGTATATTTATATCTATACTATATATCACCTATATTTATATCTGTATCTATATTCAAAGCTTGGGAATGGTAGTTTCTCTTTCCTGTAGTGTTTGTAACATAATTTAACCTATAAACCACCAGCTACCTGCATTTCAGAGACCCCCTATTAGTCATTCCAGCCAAAAGGGAAGCTTGTCATCCAGCATCACCTGCTTTGTGAATATCATGAGCTAAAATAACATTAAATAATAATTTCTGAAACTCATCAGAATGCGCTTATAGGTAGAACATGGTCTTTCCAACTGGAGCAAGGTTATAATGCCATAGTGATCCAGAGAAGTTAGGGCTTGTAGTAGAACTGCCAGTTCAGGGTCAGCTTTCCAAGTTGAGAGAGGTGGCCATGGAGGGCACTAAAAAATAAGCCAAGACATTTTTCCATTGCCTACCTCCCAAACCTCTTTTAGCCCATTTCCGCATTTCTGTTCTGTCACTTCCTTTTCATTGAGAAGTCATCATTCCCCTCTGGACCTTTGCCAGGATGTAAAATTGGTTTTCTGCCACCACCCTCCTCACCCTCCTCACCCTCCCATCCATCACCCATGATCTCTCCAAAGGGGTCTTTTACAAACTTAAACCTGATCACTGTGAGGTTCAGCTTAACGTGGCCCTCACACCTTATCCAGTATCATCAGGACGTTATTTAAGATGGTGTGTTAATTAGCTCATGCCTATCACAGCAGTATCACTCATCACATACAGACAATTCCTAAGTTCCTGCTGTGCCTAGCAGTGGACTTTGTACCTTAATAAACTCCCAAAACTCAAGATTCTGAACATTTGTATTCACTGTTTCCTTTCTAAGGATACCCCATTGTCAGCATCTCCCTCTGTTTCAGCCTCACTGGCTTCTGATGGTCTTTCACATCCTTGGTCAAGGGTTTTCGCTGGCAAGTCTTCCCTCACCTTCCCATCATCATCAGTGTATGTTGTACTTGTTTCCTCTCAGGAACACATGGGCCTTCTCTACCCAGAATTGTCATTGCTTGTTAACTAAAGGTGTTGTCTCAACTGGACTATGAGTTTCTTGATGGCAGGGAAGCATCCTCCTGTCCTCAATTTCTGACTCAGGTTTAGCTTTCAAACAATAGTAGTTCATGGGTTCATTCACAGTGAAAACTGCTAGTATGTGGTCCACATTGAAAGCTTTATAATCCTCCATTTTTGGTCAGAAGAGGTGATCATAGCAAGTTAATGGTAATAAACAGTTGTGTCAGGAGGTTCAGGTGGCATGGGGAGTGGGTAGGGAGACTGGGGCTCCTTCCCCAACACCACATTCATTCCTTCGGGAAGCAGTAAGGTAAAGAAATGTTCGTTGGAGCTGGAATGATTTGAGGCCCTCTCTCTGCTTTGAGAAGCAAAAATAAAGTGCCTGAGAGGATTGCCACCATGAGAACTGGGTTGAGAACCCAGTTATCTTCCCTTCCAATCTAGTATTCATCCATTTGCCTTTTCTACTCTAGTGGAGCTTTCTTTTATTTCTATTTTTTGGAAGTAAGCAAACAATGCATGCCAACTCCCTGCATGGGTCAGGCTACAGAGATAGCTCTTAACATGGCGAGTCATGTTAGCATGTAGGCCTTCTCTTGCTTGGATTTGGGGCTACAAAGCACTTCACAAAAAAATAGTTCAGGGGCTGCAAGAAGGTCGTTAACTCTGCCCTTTCATATTAACCCCACGGGCACGATCTCGTGAAATGACCTGCTTTTCTCTCACTGCCTTCCCCATCTCAAAAAAAAAAAAAAAAAAAAATCCCTGTGACACCTGGAAGGGTTCCAACATCAGCCTATGCATATATTAAAGTTTTAAATCAATTATGTTTCTAGTACACACCCTGGGGTCGAGAAAGAAAGAACATCCAGGACTAACAAACCTGATGATTCTGGCACAGTTGCCATTCAGTTCCTGCTGGCATTTCTGGCCTTTTCTGTTTCTTTAATATTCCAGGCTCATTTAAAAAATAAAAGTGAATGGCTCAAGTAGCAATTTTTAACATTGCTATTTCATTCAGTTTCTCTAGGAGGCCTCTACTCTCAGTCTCTTGAGGCTTTCCCAGGGGCACGGTGCCCAGCATTTGCTGACTTAGTTGCGAAGACAGCTGTCAGTCTGAGAGTGAGTTCATCTGACCTGGATCATTCCTCGTTTTCTACCTTCCGAGCTCAGAAGAGGCTCGGAGTTGGGTTTTGGGGCACTTCACAAGTTGGCATCCTTAGATTGAAAAAAAAAAAAACTTCATCATAACCGTTCAGAAACCAAATCACTACTGTGTATCACGCGGCGAATGTCAACCTAACTACTCTGAGTCGGACCTGCCTGAGTACCCTGATCAAGACTGCTCTAACTGAAGTCCCAGTAAAGTGTGACGCGGGATGTTTTTCTCCCCTAGGAAAGTACTGGAAGTCGGTAAGGATGGTGGCCCTACCAAAGGGCTGTGCTCCGGTGAGGGCTCAGCTGCAAGAGGAAACAGAGACCGTTTCCGCTCTGGCCTCCCTGACGGTGGATGTGGAGCAGCCCTTCGCGCAAGAAGACAGCAGGTATGGATGCAGCGCGGGAGGGCCATTCGGGTCAGTGCCGTGCAGGCTCGAATTAACGTCCATGAGCCTCCCTGCAGCCTGACCCCCAAGCGTCTCCCCCCTTCCACCCTGTCTTCTCCCAGGCCTCGGAGGCCACCGCACACGCGGTCGCCTGTCAAGAATTCATTCCTTTGTTTCATGCTTCATGGGAAACACAGAGCTGGAGCATGTGGTTGCAGTTCACAGAGGAATGGAGGGGATGAGATAGATGTGAGGAAAAAATCACTTCTTGGTGGATAATTTAGTGCAGATTAGTATGGAAAGTGCTGCTTATGGGCTTGCCTTCTATCCCGAATCATCTCTGTCTTTCCAGATGTTCTTTGCTTTTTCCCATCACTTTGAAATTACTGATGTAACAAACAGAAAAAGGGAGAGCCACAGCTGGGAGCATTGCTAGCCAGTTGGGTAGCCTAAATACACTATACAGGCTCCTCATGTGACTCTCCTTAAGGTACGACAACTAGATAAAATTGGCATTTGCCTTCCAAGGAGACAGGAATGTGTGTAACGGAAAGTGTGGCCTTAAGTCTGATTTTATCTTATGTTACAATAAGAAAGGGTTGATTTTAATTAATCTTCATATAAATGAATACAGCATTCAGGAAAGAAGTAAGTTTAAAACTAAGACTGGGTTTGCTCATTCTCCTTTTAAGAAATGTTTGTCAGCTGACCCATTTCGGTGTTCAATATCCTACCCTACAGAAACTGCTACATGCGGAATTTCTTTTAAGTCCACTATGACCAAAACCACCACAAAGGTACATACATTGATATCAGTGCTTTCGACGGCTGACTGCACAGTCATGTTTCCTCAATTTGAAAACGACTCAGGTGCGGCTCTGCTAAAACTTTGCTAACTTCTCAGAATGAAATCTGACTCCTTCTGTACGTAACATCACCATTAATTACACAGGCCTGCTACCAGTGCACAGATTGGCAATTTTCCCAAGAATGCATAAATTTGAACAGTCTTAGCTTCCATGCTTTTACTGAATATTCAGAATTTAATGGATTTAACATCTTGGCTTGGTCAAGAGCAGGAGATATGTTGAATAAGAGATTTCACTTTTATGCAGTTATTTTTTTCTTACCATAACCAGTTAAATAGCAGATTACCAGAAGGGAGAAAAAAGTTGTACAGTGTTGTATTAGAAGGCATCATCATATGGGCATTTGGAATATAAGGGAAAACTTATTTTATATCTTTGATAATATGAACTAACCCCCTGCCGTTCCCAACTAAGAGCTGAACCAAGTTCATAATCCAAAGGTGTTGCAATTATTCCCAAGGCCAAATACAGTTAGTTTCTGTCATCTGAGGGCTATAAAACTGAGGAAACCAGCATCTGTTACTGTTGGATATAAAAGGAGAATAGCTACTCTTGAAACTTCATTTAATATAGAGAAATGAAGCTAAATCCCAACTTGGGTGAAGTGAGTTGTAAGTAATTTTGCCTATTAAATTGCAGAGCTTAGAATAATTAAGACTAATAAGTCATGTTATGAGCCCTAAGTAATGTAGAAATCTCAGCATTTTGGCAGGAATTCGCTCCGTAGCGTGCTTGTTGATCCAGGTAACCGGTGTACTTGACTCCTGCTAATCCAGAGGGACTTGTCCTGGCTTCAGTTCACAGTGGTTTTTAAACTTCATCTCGCAGCAGAGAGAGAATGGGAATGGGAATGTTTCGACATACCAGGAAACAGAATTGAAGTTTGTGGCCTCTATTCGTATTTGTTTATCAGTTTCAGACAGATTGTATCAATTTTGATTGATTTTTCTTGTGTGAAGGAAAACAGTTTTGCTTGAAATATTTTCTATGGCTTTGAACCCACTTTTTTTCAGCAGAGGGAAAGGAAAAGTATTCTAGAATTGGCTTTTGCGTTTCTATTGAATCACGCATGAATTTCATCAGAGAGAGTCAGAGAGAGCCCTTGAAAGCTAGAGTGTTGATTCTTTTCAGGGAGGATGCGATCGGAATTATCTCCCTACTCAATAGAGGAGCCATGGCTTTCAGAATGAGATAAAAAGATGGAAATGTTCTTGGGCCTTTGTTATGAATGCAGTCTTATAAGTGAACAGGAAATTGAGAAATTAGAAAAATCAGAGAGCTAAATGGATGGAAAAGGGTGAAGGCAAGATTCTTTTATAGGATATTCTTGCCAGTTATTTTGGAGGATATATTGGTGTTTGGAGTGAGATGACTCATTTTGTACTAAGATTTTGGGTAAAGCAGCTCTTTTCCTGGCCAACTCATATCTGACTCATTTACCACTTGTGAATAAGGGATAAAATGCTCCTGGCTAAGAACCATTGTAAGTATTTTTTTGTTCATTTTTCTTGGATGGGGGTGTGAGGGGCAGAGATGACAACATGGTGCAGTCATTTCATTTTAATAACTCATTAATGGACCATGAAAAATAAATTATTAGAAAATGGTATGTAGGCATTCATTTTGAAGATGATTGACTGAAATACAGTTTTTAAGACATAATTCCAGGTAATAAAGAACTTGAGTGGGAAAAAATTATTGATGGACCAGCAAAATCAAAAACAAAATGTGTCCTGGCTGGTAGCACAGCAGATAAGGCGCCGGCCTGCAAACCCAAAGGTTATTGGTTCAGTTCCCCAGCCAGGGGCACATAACCAGGTTGCAAGTCAAGTTTCCATCCAGGTCTCTGGCTGGAGGTAGATTGAAAGGCAACCATACATTGATGTTTCTCTCCCTTTCTGCCTCTCTCCCTTCCTCTCGCTCTGGAAATAATAAATAAAATCTTTAAAGAAACAAAAAAAATGTGAAAGGCCTAAGTGCAACCAAATTATATGTTCAAAGAATATTAAGTATCTATGCCTTAACATAGCATATTGTTTTTAAAAGAGAACTGTGATCTTAGGGGTTTGTTCGCCAAGAGACTGTACCTTTAAAAGATTATAATTTGCATTGGTAGGATATGTTTCAAATGCTTCTACTTTGAAAAGATCAATGCATATCCAGATTTGTTCTTGAATACCAGTTGAGAATCTGCTGAAAGTCAAGAAAAAGATCTCTGTGAATTAAGATTCAGGATGATCAATAAGTGATTGGGAACATAACTGAAAGCTAGGTGTTCAAATATGAGTTTGACCTATTAATTATAGTATGGATCATATTATATTTTTAATATAATCCAGTCTGGTTATTTATTTAATTATTTCATCTTCAAACTCAGGCAACCTTTTTTTTAAAGATTTTATTTATTATTTTTAGAGAGAGAGGGAGGGAGAGACACAGAGATGGAAAGAGACACTAGTGTATGGTTGCCATTCACCTACCTCCAGCTATGGACCTGGCTGGAGACCTGACTTGCAACCTGGTTATGTGCCCTGCCTAGGGAATCGAACTAACAACCTTTGGTTTTGCAGGCTGGCACCTTATCCACTATGCCACCAGCCAGGGCTAGATTCAGGCAACTTTAATCTTGAATGAGATTGTTTCAAGTCATGTACATATGTAATCATGAGAAAATACATGATTCTGAGCCTGGCCATTTGGGTTGTTTTTTTTTTGAGGGATTATCTTATTCGTGAGTATAAAAAAAAAAAAAAGTGTAACAATAAACTGGAAAATTCCAAGTATCATCTGCTTTTGTTTTAAACAGCCTGTCTGCACTGCCAAGGACATTGATAACCCAGTTTTCCTGTATATGAAGATTTATATAGAAATATAGACCACTATTAAAAATATATATTCTACCCTGTCAGTTCATTTCTCTGTCAGGGCACATGCAGGGTTGCAGGCCAGGTCCCTAGTGGGGGGCATGTGTGAGGCAATCAACAGATTTTTCTCTCGCACATCGATGTTTCTCTCCCACTCTTTCTCCCTCCTTTCCCTTCCCCTCTCTCTGAAAAGAAGTAAAATCATATATATATATATATATATATATATATATATATATATATATACAGTCATCTCTGATGTACTTAGAAGATCAACTTTGTTTTCATCATTTAATAGTGTGTCTCCACTACTAGAAGCTAAAGCATTGCACAAACTATGCAGTTTTCTGATATTTTCTCTATGAAACCATTATTTTAAACCCTTGCCTATCTAACTAGGCAAACATACCAGTATAAATTTTATTTTTAATTTTCATCCATCATCAACAAATCCTTTGTTGAAAGGTGGACTGAGCTTTGGAAACTGCTGGTAAAAGGAAAGCAGTCTGTCCCTTGTCATCTTCTTCCTCCTCTCCCTGGGACCATCTTTTTATCTCTGTTTTCTGTGCTGAACATGTAGTCTTGTGGCATGTGAGGTTTTGAAGTTTGACTTCATATGTAGGGATTAAATCCATCCAGTGCTAAATTATGCATTTCAGAATTATTTACAAAGAAGTGTTTAATTTGGAAATAGAAACACAGTTAAGTCAAACCATAACTAAAATGAGATACATACTAACTTGAGCATCACATCATCTCCTCTTAGTCTGCATTCTTTCACAACAGTCTTCTTACAATTACAGAGGAAGGGCAGAGGGTGACTCCGGTCAGCTACCTGGTCCAGATAAAAATAATAATCTCCATCTTAATAATTGTGTGATCAGGGACACATTACTTACTTCTCTCGGCTTGATTTTTGTTGTCTTTACAATGAAAATTTCGCTTAGGATGAAATGACACAAATACACCTTAAGAACTTAACAGGACACCTATGCATAGTAAGCACTCGGTAAAAGTCGGTTTTAATTATTGTTTTCTATCATATTTCTTCTTTCTCAATTTGCTCTATTTCCTCCCTCCTTTAATACACTGTCCATCATCCAGTGATCTATAATATTAGAATATAGAAACTATACCTGGGTATCTATACATTTTACTATTTGTAAGTTAAAGCAATAGTATTAAAAATAAATAATCACTAACCAAAAAATTGATTCAATTAGCTGGTTATTTGACCTCAAAACTTTCATAATGCCAAATACATTATAGGTTATAAACAGATACTTATTAAATGAATGAATGAATGAATGCATGAATGAATCCAAAGACAGAGACAAAACATTGTGAAAATGGTAACATAACATTTTGTAATGATACCTGAGCTCTTCTTAGCTCTTTCTTTATCATGTTTTCCAAGGGAATTGGTGTTTATATTTTTGTGAGTTTTCAAAATATGTATTTTACATCTATTTTCTTTTATAGTACTAATTGACAATGCTCATTTTCAAGTATATTGACTATAAGCAGAATCTATAGTATTCACATCATAAACATGAAATGACTGAGGAAACATAAGGAAGGAAGGAGGGGTACTGTGTCTGAATGGAAAATGGAATTGCCTTTAGGGGAGAGCAAAGTACAGTAGTGATGTTGGCAGATTACAGGATCATCCTCCAACTTGCAGAATAAGGGTGGACAACCCCTATTCTTAGGCCCCTTTAAATGCATCCTGATTATTTTCTATGTGCGAGAAAACTTTGTGAGCCAGTGTCACAAAGCTACCTTGCAGTCCTCAAAACAGTCACATACTTGGGAATTGTATTCGTTTTCAATTGCTATCTTAAAGAGTCATGGCAAACTCAGCGGCTTTAGATGACAAAAAGGTCAGAAAGCTGACACGGGTCTCTTGGGCTAAAATCAAAAGGTTGGATGGGCTGGCTCCATCTGGAAAGAGCAGGGGAGAATGTGTTTCCTTGCCTTTTCTAGTGTCCAGAGGCCGCCTGCATTCCTTGGCTCAGGAGCCCTTCCTCTGTCTTCAAAGCCAGCAACTTTCTGTCTCTCTGATCTTTCCTCAGGCAGCACATCTCTCTCAGGCTGAAGGGAAAAAGCTCAGAACGATTCTCACTTCTAACGACTCATATGATTAGGTTAGACCCACCAGCATAATTGAGGGTAACCCTCCATCTCAAGGTCCTTAATATGAATCCCATCTACAGCACTGGTTTTGCCTTGTGAGGCAACATATTCCGAGCTTCGAGGAATTAGGATATACGTAGATCTCTTTGGTATTATCCTTCCTGCACAGAATCAGACATGAACAACCAACTGTAATAAGTGAACAGGTCACTTGATAGATTGAGCTGCAGAATGACAGAAGACCTAACATAGGCCAAGAGCAAATCACACGACTGGGACAACTGAGCTAGGGGCAGTTTTACCTAGTAAACAAGAAGGAAGACATCCAAGAGAGGCAATAGCAGGAGCCAACCATATGTCTCTCTCTTTTTTTTTTAAACTTCTGTTGCCTACACCCAGTCCAAAGTACCTTCATCTGTCCTCCACATTCTTTACTAATTCCCTCCTTCCTAATGTTTTCTACACAGAAACCAGGGAGCTCTCCAAAACAATACAAAAGCAACTAGAGAGCAAATCTTGCCATGTCTCTGCTTAAAACCCCTTAACTCCTTTCCATTCCAGTAGCATAAGGACCATCATTCTTAACAGGACCCATAAGCCTAGCATGATCAGAATGCCACTGGCATTATGAGCCTTATCTCTGACATCTTTTCTCTTTGTTTTGTGATCTGCTTCCCAGCAATGACCTGTTTTACTTTTTAAAACTGAGATATATCTTACATATAAAAATATGCACAAATCAAAATATTTTTAACTATTCCATAGTCATTTACACACCACCCAGAACAGGATCAGGAGCAATTTTATCACCCAGAAAGTTCCTTGTGCCTCTTATTAATCAATGGCAATCCCTGCAGAAGTAACCATTTTTTAGTTTTAACACTAGTTCCTGAATTTACACAAAAGGGGAAAATGTAATATATATTACTTTTTATCTGGCTTTTCTCCACTAAGCATAATGTTTTTGAGATCCACCCAATCGGTAATTTGTTCATTTTTATTATTGCGCATTAGTCCAGCATATAAACAAACCCTAATTTCTATTCCTGCACCTATGGGTGGGTGTTTGACTTGTTTCCCATTTGGGGCTTATTTTTATTTTTTCTGATTCTTTTCATTGAGATATAATTGACATAGAACATTGTATTTTAGTATTCAATATTTGTGTATCCTGTGAAATGAACACCATAGTAAGTCCACATTCATCACCACACATATATACAGTACATGTTTTTCTTTTGGTGAAAACTTAAGATTTACCCTCATAGCAACTTTCAAGTATACAACATAGTATTATTAACTATAGTATAGTCGCTGGGCTGTACATTAGACTCCCAGGACTTTATTTTATAACTCAAAGTTTGTACCTTTTGATCACCTTCACCCATTTGGCCCACCTCTGGCAATTATCGATCTGTTCACTGTATCTATAAGGTTAGGGAGTTTCTAGCTTCCCCATGTAAATGAAACCATAAAGTATTTGTCTGTCTTTGTGTGACTTACTTTACTGAATATAATACCTTCAAAGTCCACCCATGTTTTTGCCAATGGCAACATTTTCTTCTTTTTCAGGGCTGAATTTTATATACATATATATAATCATATTTTTAATCCATTTATTTATTGATGGACACTCAGTTACTTCCATGTCTTAGCATATTGTAAACAATGCAGCAATGAACGTGGGGGTGCAGATATCTTTTTGAATTAGTGTTTCAAATTAGTATTACCTTTGGGTAAATACCCAGAAGTAGAATTACTGGATCATACTGGATCATCTATTTTTAATTTTTTGAGAAACCTCTGGACCATTTTTCACAGTCATTGTAGTAGTTTACACAGTCACCAATGGTGCACACGTGTTTCCTCCTCACTCTTACCAACACTTGTTATTCCCTGTCTTTTGTATAATAACCATTCTAACAGGTGTGAAGAGGTATCTCATTGTGGTTCTGATTTGCATTTTCCTGATGATTAGTGATGTTGAGCATGTTTTCCTTTGGAAAAATGCCTATTCAGGTCACCTGCCTGACCTGGGGGCTATTATGAATAAAACCACTATAATGTTCTCATCGTGGTAAAAAGCATCTAACATTTACCATCCAAACTATTTTTGATTGCACAGTAACTGCTATGAACTATATGTCCATTGTTGTGCTCCGTGTTCCTAGAACTTCTTCATCTTACAAAACTGTAAACTCGATACCTATTCAACAGTAGCTTTCCTTTCCCCACAAGTCCCCTGCTCCTGGCAACCACCATTCTGCTTTCTGTTTCTAAGTATCTGACTGCCTTAGCTCCCTCATGTCAGTGAAACCATGCAGCAGTTGCCTCTCTGTGACTTGCCTTACTTTACTTAGCATAATAGCCTCAAGGTGCATCCACGTGATATGATAGCCCATAACAAGACTTTCATCCTTCTTATGGCTGAATACTTCAGTGAAGGAGCATGCAGTTATCTCTTCAAGATCCTGTTTTCAATTCTTTTGGATATGTACCCAGAAGTGGAATTGCTGAATCTCATGGTAAATATATTTTTAATTTTTTGAGGAACCTAAGTCTCTATGAAATTTTTGTTCAAGTTTTTATTTTGTCAACACAAGCACTCAATTTCTCTGCTACATACCTAGAGGTAGACTTGCCAAGTTGTAAGGGAGCCATATGTTTTACTTTGCAAGAAACTTCCAAAGTGTTTTCCAAAGGGCTGTGCCATTTTTCATTCCCACCAGCGATGAATGACAGCTCCAATTGCTTCATATCCTCACCTACACTTTGTGTAATCAGTCTTTATAATTAAATCTTTCCAGTGAGTATTCAATAGTATCTCATCATGGTTTCAGATTTTCTCCAAAGAGCCATATTCATGTTCACATCAGTCCTTTTTGGCACATACCCTTTCCTCTGTTTGGATTACCTTTCCTGACTTCTGTATCCTCCCACTAACCCCAAACTAGCTTCTCCATTCTCTTCCACTTATTCTTGAGATCGCAGCTCAGATTTTTCTGTCTCTTCTTGGAAAAGGTTCACTGACCATCACTCCCCAAAGTAGGCCAGATCCTCTTGATGCACTTTTTATGTTTCTCCTGTAATTCTAATGCTTAGACCAGAGTCAGGATACATAATATATACTCAGTGATTATTTCTTGAATCAGTGAACACTTCAGTAAACTGAGGCATGCCAGCACTTACAGAGATGGGGGGCTTTGAAACTATGACAGCCAGGCTGGAAGGCAACAAACCAGCAGTTAGTACATGCAAAACATACAACATAGTTATCCCTGCCCTGGGGATGCATACTGAAGGCCTTCTCACCCAAGGTTACTAGAATACATGTACTAAGTTCAGTACAGGTTCATTAATGATGAGTTGCTAAAAGGAGTCAAACCCAAGAGCCAGCACTGGGAGCATGAATAGTTAAAAAGTGGTGAATGTACACAGTAGAGGTGTCATGTCACACTTGGCAGCTATTGGCTAGGAGACAGAAATACAGTACTGGATGAGAAAAATAAGCAGGATAAATTATGCCTGTATATGTAAAAATTAAGTTTACATAAAATAAAAATACATGCTCATAAAACAGTAATGCGTAGCTTTGAAGAATGCCCTATGAACAAAATCATGTACCAAGCAAGCATTAGATTGTTTGCCTGGGAAAACAAAGAGGACTTAAGATATAGGGATTAAATTAAATCAATAAAATAAGAGATATTTCTTAGTAAATTACATCATGGATATAAATGAACAAATACTGTTTTAAAAATCATCAGATAGGAAATACCCATTTAAGAAAATATAAGAATTTAATTATGTTTTATATCTTGTCTCAAGTAAAATTCTTTCTGCTCTTTATTATGTCAATTATTATAACCCAGAGAAAGCCATCAACCACGAGGTGTTTCCTTATGGTGGCAGAGCCATGTCCCTGTATCTGTAGGCCACTCAACACAATTTTATGCATATGTTAGGTGATGCAGGAACAGATCCAATGTATTAAGTAACTAATATCTCAGTGTTTGTTATTTGCAAGTCAGCTTTCCCTCTCTCCTTGTTCTAACCTGCAATAATTCTGTAGGAAACATCTTTTTTTCTCATGGCCTTACACCTGAACCCACAACTTCGCAGATGCATAGTCACAAAGTGACCAGTTGCAGCATTAGCAAACTGCAGACCCCAACACAATTTTCCTGGTCTCTGAAATTCCAGTATTGTTCCCTGACAATCCAGCCCCCTCATGTATGTGCATTCCTGCTACAATTTGCCCTTTCAGCTGAATTAAAAAATCATTCTAAAAGTTTGCTTAAAAACACCCTCAGAGTGTTACTAAATTAAGGTTAAATCTCAAGTATAAATTTTTAAGCAATTAGTTTTGGTTTTACCAGAGCAGAACACCCCACAGATGATGCCGAATAAAAACTATTTACACACTTACCATAGTGCATCTCTTATAAAAAGTATTGGGTCTGTCGCAGTGATTTGCTAATCAAATTCAGAATTTGATTTGAAATGCCTCCGGCAGGCAGCCATTCCAGTTATGAAAGAACAGAAGCAAAAACCAGCGCTTCCTCCAGAAGCTATAGCTCTAGTGAGCACACAGGTTCCATAGGAAATCGCTGCAATTGCTCCTAAAATATAATATCATGGTTCTTTTTTTTTTTTTTTCAATAAATTATTGAACTGTACTGGACACAAAACATGTACACTTTGGAATCTTGAGTTATAAAATATTCTGACATGTTTTAATATAAACAGGAACATTTCCAATGATTGCTTGGATCGAAAATATTTTTCCACTTGACATTTGTTTATACTTCCTAGGAAAGAAACTCTATTTATGGATAACTGAATAACACAAATAAACATTAGAGAGAGCTGAAAAATCAGCTTTGATTATGCATGAAAATCTACAATGTCATTGTGTACTCTTATGCCGTATTCTGATTGCCTGTTTATTTTTACAGAATCGCTGGTGAGCCTATGGAAGAAGAACCAGCCTTGTGAAGTGCCAAGTCCCCCCTTCCCCCCCCCACCCTATATTTCCTGTGCGTGACATCATTGTGTACCCCCCACCCCCACCCCAGCACCCTCAGACATGTCCTGTCTGCTGCCTGGGTGGCACAGATTCGATGGAACATAAACACTGGGCACAAAATTCTGAACAGCAGCTTCACTTGTTCTTTGGATAGACTTGAAAGGGCATTCGAGATTCCTTAACTGTAACCACTGTGATTCTAAAGTTACAGTAAACCGCGATTGGAAGAAACTGCTTCCAGCATGCATTTACTATGGGGGCGACCCGCCCCAGGCCCAGAGGATGAAGTAGAAACATCCAAGGCAGCATTAGATACTGTTCATTTAGAAACGCTCTCACAGCCAGTGAAATTGGGGGCAAAACGTAGGAACTGCTCAGTCCTGCCATTCTGATCAGTTTTTTGTTTGTTTGTTTGTTTTTTGTTTAACTGGGCAACATTCTGTCAAACAGTCTCAAACTGTTTACAGGATTTGCTTTCAGCTACGAATGGATAGGCATTCCCGGCAGATCGCAGAGATTGTGTTTTGTTTTGTTTCGTTTCTCTTTTGGCTTTAGTTTTAACACATGGCTCGACTCTCGCTCGTTCAGAATTCAAGATGGGGGAGCTGGGCGGAGGCTTTTCCCGCGCGCTAGGTCTCAGAGCGCCAACGCCACGGGAACCTCGAACACTGTATATAATGGTGCGATAGTTGCTGTCCCTTTTTCCGCTTTTGTTTTCTCATGACCTTGTTTCCCTAACATTCGCTCTGCGCTCTTTCATGTACTGCAGACTAATGCAGCTGTATCGGGGGAGCCCCCTGCCCCTGCTCGGCAGTAGCCCTGGCGCGTTCGGGCGAGGATTTCCAGGGTCTTTGCGCACTTTTTAAAGGTGGTCTTGATCTGTTCCAAATCCACCAAGAATGTATTCTCTAGCTTTTCTTTTTCTGCCCTCCGTCCCTTCCTTTTCCTTACCTTTCATCCATCCTTTCTATAGAAAAGCTAAAGATGACCCGTAATCTCCACAAAATCTCGGGAGATTTGAGTATTTACTCCCCCCTACCTTTTCCTGGTTAACGCAGTGCTGGGTCTAATGGGTTCTTACAGCTATGAAATCATTGGTGTGAATATGGCTTATTTCCTAGATCTTTGAAACATGTTAATGAAGGCGTTGCCTACTTGAAGTCACCTTGAGTTAACCTTGAGATTTCAACTTTATGTGGGGGGAAAAAAAAACCAACCACAAGCCTAACCTTTACACATGTTGCCTTAGTGTCAAAGGCTTAACATAACGGACAGTTAATTCTGAGATTAAAAGTAATTTACGAAATATAAGTAGGCTATCTCCCGACTATCTAAAATCCTACTTCAACATATAACTCAAACACACAAATACATTGCTGTAGAATACCTCCAAGTATTTAATAGCTGACAATGCTTTTGAAAGAGTTGATGTTTCTTTTTATATATTTTCCTAACTCAGAGGATATATTAAAGCCATAAGTGAAGATTGTCATGCTTTTATTCAGAAATCTGAAAGAAACCTTAATTAAAACAACGTTTTAAGGAAGGCCATGATATGAAAGATACGGAACAATATGGTTTTAGTTAAAGAGGACTCTAACCTGTAAATCAAAGATGAAAGATTTCACTCAAGTAGAATTATATAACTCCCTTTTGTTATACAGTCAGACCATATTTTTCATTCATTTGGTTTTTTTAGGATTACCATTTTAATTTTAAAGACTTTTATTCCATATACTAAAATGGCTCAATACTCAGTTTAACATCTTAGAAATTTGAGATGCCCTTTGAAATAGGAAATCTGAAATGGAATGGAACTCAGTATTAGGTAAAAATTACTTTCATTGAATAAGAGTAAGGTCAGTCTTGATTCACAGTAGTAATGAATTTTTTGTAAAAATAATTTCATGATATTTTCAGAGAAATTCTTGCCAATCATATTTGTTAGCCCTTGCTATTTTTCTGTAATTCCTTGTAATATACTTAAAGGAAACCAAATAGTGGAGCCAAAAGGATTTTTAAAAGCTCCCCTTTTTAAAACAAAGTTCTATCATTTTACTCAGAAACATAATTGTGACTATTTAAAAATAAACTGATAATTACAAATCTCTGTGATTGCTCTCAGTCCTCCCAGATATTTTTAGATGTTGAATAAAAGAATGAAACAATGTAGTGCAAACATACTAATTTGCTGACGTTCCCTGCAGTAATTTTGCTGCACCCTAATGCACAGCCATCAGCTGACAATCAGATCTCTAGAACATCTCCATGGTTATTTAGATTAAAAACATGACACAGGAGTGAGTCGATTACACTTACTTCCATGTGATGCTGTACCCATTTGGTTGCACTGAGGGTCTCCAGAAGACACAGAGGGGCAGATAAACCAGGGAGAAGATTAACCACAGCTGCCTGTAGTTGTAAGAACAGAAGGCAGTGCTTTCTGGTTACACCTTTACAAGGTGGACAGTAGCCCTCAGGGACAGAACGGAGGCTTTTGAAGAATGTCAGCATGTCTTGAAATAGCCAGCACTTTTTGAAAGGGTAGTTTCACTTGGTATAGTTTTCTTAACTTACACATTTAATTTTTATTGCTCACAACAGTTTCCAGTAAGAGGCTATTACAAGAAGTAGTCCCTAAGCTGTATCAGTGATGTATCTTTCTGATCCATACTTTGAAGGATAATCACGTACTTTCTCACAATCTCATCGTAACTCACAAATGGTGAATAAAAATAATGGTTTTTTTTTGAGAAAACTGATAGTAAACAAGCCTGGGAGGTCAATTTGTTAAAATTTAATTATAGGTACCAAAGAAAATGTAATAAAATTAAATTTTTAAATTATATTACACGACCTGGATTGGTATATTAAATTGAAAAACAGTTTTATTAGGTAAGTAAGTGACCTCTAATGCTAATAAGGGCTATTTAATCATTGCTTAGAAAGTGGCAAGAATATTTTGAGATAAAATATTGTTAAATAGTTTAGCAAATTCACACCTTTGATAGTGGAGATAGAAATCATCTTTTGGAAAAAACAGAGATACTTAATGAAAAACTACTCCATTCCAATCCTAGGAACTGACATCTTGCCTTCAGTTTTGACTTTAACCCTTTGCAAAACTCTTACCTGCCTCTCCATGATAATGTGGTGGCTTTGAAAACAGGACTCCTCATGCAAAGATTTCAGACACCCTGGGGCTGTATTCTGCAAATAACTCAGTGCTGTTCTATTTCTCAAGGTCATTCATACACTGGGTTTCTTTACAGATTCCACATAAAAGTAAAATAGAACTATCCCATGGAAAGTCTCCTGCGAGACTCTCTCTCTTTGATTAACACTTTGTACCTATATTTTTTAAATCCCAGCCTTTATGTTTAGGACAATTTATTTAAATATTTCTTTCTATTTATCCTTTGAAAGTGTACTCTCAGTTTGTCTCAATGAATGTGTAATGGTCACTAAACAAACAAGTCAAAGTTTTCTGTCTTAAAAGTGATTCATTCTGAGCTTGAAACAATCACTCTGTCAGAGTTTGACATTGTCGTTTCTAGCAGCATCTTTCTTAACATTCTTTTCCTGCTTCAGAAGTGAAATCACTTGACGTGCTGAGAAAATAAGAAAAATGAAAGTAGGGCACAACATACCTGTTCCACTATTCCATAAAGAGGGTCTTTTCAACTCCAAGAGAAATGAAAACCAGATGCTCTCCGCTAAGAAATGAAGGCATTTTATTGTGGTCTTCAAAACTGATCATCAGCGTGGTTGTGATCACCATCAAATATTTTTGGTGTTCTCAAAGGACACAATTACATTTGGGGCTCCAGCAGTGTTTTGTACTATTTACTGCCTTTCAATGAAGTATCATGAGTATTACATCACCTTCATTACACCATTGCTAAAATGTGGAGGTGCCTGTGCGGGGCTTCTTTTCCTGGTCATACTTACCTTGGAAAACAATCATACCTTCCCATTCTAACAGCTTTCATGTAGAAGCGCAGCAAGACTGTCACATGGCCAGAGTATAAAATTTTTAGATGAACATGGTGTTCTCAAATCCTCTACAGCTTGTTGTCTCTCAACCAACTACAGTCCAGACATTTTCTATAATACAGACCTGGCTAGTTTTATATAGTGACTCATCAACAACTGAATCAGTTTTTAATATGCTGGACAAAGCTGGGTCAAACCATTGAACCTTTGATTTTTGATGTTGTGCTGTTTGGACTTGATCTCAATGACAGAGTGAATAGGATAGTAATAATTTCTCAAATCGTCCAAATTCTCAACCTGAAACATTTAGCAAATAATATGGTGAATTCACCTTATAGCACCAATCATTCTAATCAGTGATTTCCTTTCCAGTCTTCTCTCCTTTCCCTGTTCAACTGCCAATACCAAATTGCCATATCTAATCTATCAGAATAATTTTTGTACATCTCTACTTTATGTTTCCTAAGTGGAAACACTCTTGACTACCTATTTTCTGAGACACCACTGATGATACTTTCTTTCCTGCCATTTTATATAAACACTAGTAGCTCCTTTTTAAAGAACGACTTGAGTTGTTTTTTACTATCCTTATCCTGAAAGATAGACCAAATTGTTGTGTTTTGATCTACAGTGTTGTGCCTGGCATATTGTTTTCTTAACACAGAATTTCTCTTTTGGTCTCAGAGTTTTCCACCATTCTTGTCACTACCCACTGCCCATGGGGTTGTGCTAGTTATCACATACAGAGGATTGTATATATAATATTCTTGCCCTTTGGGTAATGCCTTTATGAGTCAGACCCACTAGCATAAACTCCAAACTGAAGAAAAATGGGGAAAGAGAAGTTTTAAATTAATAAAATTTGGAAGTAAGATATATCCAGGCTATTCAAAAGAACTCGAGTCCTTTCATGTTTCTGTTTGAGCCTTCGGCACATGTTGGAAGCAAATGGTGCAACATCACATAAAATAAGAAGGCCCAACAATGTTTTGGTGAGACTTTGTGGTCACATCCATTAGGTTTCATTGTGGTGTCCTTTCTTGGAGTTGGCATTTATGACCATTGATAGAGGTCTTTCAGCAATTTCTGGCTATTTTATGAACTTAAAATTGAGTAGAAATGGAATCATGGAAAAAAAAAAACCTTAGGAATCAAGAATTCTAAAATCGGAGGAGGAATGGTAATTCCTGGGGTATGCAAACATTGTTTTTAGGTAAAAATCTTCCTGTGCTCTTCCTAAATGGTAAGATTTTCAAACTGTGGATAAGCAGCGTCAGTGTCTGTTTTCACAATCACTAGGTTATGTGAAATTGCCTTTTTGGTGGTTGCTGGACCTAACGAGCATGCTATTAAACACGAGTGACCATTTAGTAGATTATAGCATAGGCAGTTTATGTCATTCAAAAGCAACTGTCCTGATATTTTTAAATAAGATGGGCAGGGCAGGCCGGACTCCAATAGTTATTACTCTTGTGATCAAACACCCTCGGCCTGGCTTGTTGACGTACATGCCAATAGTCGGGAATTTCTGGCTTAATGTAAAATGTAAATGTCTTCTCTATCCGGGTCTTCTGTCGGTTTCTGTAATAAGATCAGTGCGTTGTCCTCTGTGCACCAGTGGTTTTGCCCTTAATTTTTTGGCCAGCAGTCACCGCAATCTGTCATCCGGTGCTGCTGAGAAAAATCATGTTGCCAAACCTCTTTTCTTAAAATTGTACTGCCGATGATGTTTTCCAAGATGTGAAAAACAATTATCCAATAAAGGATGAATACTTAATAACACGACCATTGTTAAACATTTTCATGCTGTGTTCACCTTCTTTCTGATTTCCATTTTTTGTATTTGAAAATATTAAATGGAAAAGTCAATGGTGTGTTCCAAATTGTCATTGATGTTGTTAATACGACTCTCCTTCAAAGAGAATGAAAAATTCCCTTCTGTCTTGTGTTTTCTACTGAATTAGATTTTCTTCTAGTACGAGTGTGAATAAAGCTATTTGAAATAAAAGTGTTCTTATTTTTCTACCCTCAGTGTCTACCATTAGATTCTGAGTACTAGATAATTGACAAATATCCATTGAATAAATAAAATGCTACTAATAAATTACTGTGACATATACTGTTCCACTTTCTATGAAAGAGTCACTTGCAAAGTAATACCCATTTTAATGATGTGAAAATTCACAAAAGATGAAAACATAGTTGCTATGTGGATGTAAGTTGTCAGTCAGGATAAAGAATGATAACATTAAAAAAAAAAAAAAAAAAAAAGATGATAACATGCCCTGGCCAGGTGACTCAGCTGGTTGGAGCATTGTCCTGCACACCAGAAGTTTGCAGGTTCTGTTCTCTGTTAGGGCGTATGCTTGGGTTGCCAGTTCAACTTCTGTTCAGGACACATTCAAGAGGCAACCAATAAGTGTGTTTCTCTCTCTCTCTCTCTCTCTCTCTCTCTCTCTCTCTCTCTCTCTCCCCCTCCCTCCCCCCCTCTCTCCCGTCCTCCCTCTCTCTCCCCTTCCCCCTTGCTCTCCTTTTCTCTCTCAAATCAATAAAAACATCTTGGAGTGAGGATTTTAAAAGAGAGAAGAATAATCGCTAACACTGATGAAGCACCACCATGTACCTATTACCAAAGTTAAATTATTCACTACATGGACCCTACAACATGTATTACCATCCCATCTATGTAGGTGAGAGCATGGAGCATGGAAAAGGTTAACTCATTTACTTATTGTTACAGATAGTAAGAGAGAAAATTAAGCCCTTATCTTTGCCTACCTAGCTCTAAAGTCTGTTTTTCTCTCCAAATGGCATATATGATATGCCTAAGATGGTATACTAAAGGTATTCTTAAACTATAAAGACTATGACCTTCTGTATAGACTATATGCTCAATCTGTGCTAATCTTATAATTTTTATGAAATTATTTTAAATGAATCTGGTCATTGTGGCTAGGTCTGTGTGGTAATTACAAGTTATAAAACAGTTCTTTTTCATTTTCCATTTTGACATCTTTCTTTAACGTAGCCAAGAACCTTGAAATATCTGTGGAATACATATTTCAAAAATTCTTGAAATCTATTCCAAGATCAATACTTATTTTTGTAATTTATAACCCCCTGCAATGTTTAGCATTCTAAACCATAACTGTTCCCAGTGAACAATGGTTTGCCTTTCTTCTGGGAAAAGATAGTAATTTTTGTCTAACAAAACAAATTTGAAATGGAGTGGGTAGGTAAAGTCAGTTTTAATGGTAAACACCCTTAGTTTAATCAGACTTGTCAAATGGCAAATGTTACTTCATGGTTCTTTGTTTCTTAAGTTTACATGGTGAAAAGGGAGCAATTGAAAAGGTGGAGTACAAGTAAAAATTAAGAATGAGTGTGTTATTTTTATTTTTAAAAAGTAGTTTTCAGTTAAAAGTAGAATTGTAAGGGATTTTTTTACTACTGAATACTTTGAATTACTCAAAGTCTTCCAAATATTGTAATTACTCCTTAGCTTTTTAATAGCAGTATCAATTTTTATGGTTATCCTGATGACCATGAATGGATCATTATCCACATATCCTAATTAGTACTTTGGAAAACTTATAACTATTCTTTCATATGTCATAAGAAGAGAGAAATAAGATTCAAGGAAAGATGTGCATGGATTCCTTTATTTAATCTTTCAAAAACTGGAGGTATAATAAATAAAATGAAAAAGATTGCATTTAAGTCAACTTAAAGTCTTAGGGTATCTACAGAAGACACTGCTAACTTTATATTGAAAGCATATATAATATATTAAAATCTAATGTAGTCCCACATATAAGTTTGCTTTTTCTTCCAAAGTATTTTTCCAAAAGAATAAGATATAAAAACTTAGATGTGGTATAGATGAATTTAGATATGTAATAAAAATAAAATTTTAATAACAGTTAATCATATTAATTGGATACTAATACTTTATATCCATAGTAAATAAGGTTGTTTCTTTAAGAATCTATATCTTTAGTGCACTATTTTTTAATTTTCTTTTTTGCCAAATATTTGGCATTGCTAGTTATTATATTTATTCTAACAATAAGAATATTAATATTGTGGGGAGGGGGACAGAGGGGAGCAAAAAGGGGATGGATGTAATACAACAACAATAAAATTTTTAAAAAAAAGAATATTAATATTTTTTAAGGCCAAACCCTGTGCTCACATCTAAATCTCAAAACACTCCTGTGAGGGGAATAATTTAATAAAAGGGGAAATTTAGGCTTAAATGCCAGGAATAAAAAAAACTTCTTGACAGCTACTCAGCTATTTTATTCAATGTAATGTATAGTCACTGAATGCCTATGTGTCACATGTATCATTATTCTCATAATAGCATGTACCCCAGCAAGAAAATTGGGAATATAACCATATAAAAGAAATGAAAATTTCCTCAGAGCTCTCTCTTATATAGTTTTAAAAGAAATACTACCACAGAATAGACTTGGGTGTTGAATTGCTTAATACTAAGACTTTAAAAAAGTGTGACCTTTCTTCTCTTTCCATAGAATTAAAACTGACATAGGATATATTCAAGAAATATATGTCCTCTACTTACATATAATAATTATCTTATTTTTCAATTATAGTGTGCATTTGATATTATTATGTATTAGTTTCAGATATACAGCATAGTGGTTAGACAATCATATACTCTATAAATTGATCCCCTTGATATTTCAAGTACCCACCTGGCACAATATGTAGTTATTGCAATATTATTGATTATATTCCCTATGTTGTACTTTATATCTCTGGGACTATTTGGTGAATATCTATTATAGTTCTTAATCTCTTTACCTTTTCACCTGGGTGCCCAACCCAGTTACATATTATTATATCCACAGGAAGATTTGTACAAAGCTCTATCAAGAGAGTAGATAGGATTTAGGGTGTTTGTTAATATCTATTTAATTTTTAATGTCTACCTTCTTTATATCAGCATTTAACTGAAAGTATATAATGTTGAGAATTAGAAATAAAGGAGATAAAATGTATAGAGATCCAAAAAATCCCCTTTCAAATTTCTTTTAAATTGCAATCATTTACATTTATTTTATTAGTTCTTTTTCTAAATTAGCTAATTTTAATTTCCTGTACACAAGTGTCAATCAAGTTTGTCAATAACCATGGCTGCTTTATTTCATTTGCCCTTTAATGAAGCATTATTTCTAATTGATTTTTACATTCCAAGTACTGATCTTCATAAGCAGTACTTGAGGTGATTTTATCAGACCCTGAACCCTGACAGACCACAACATCCTCATTAGACAGAACACATTGATAGTCTTTGTGCCATTAAAACAATGCTGCCATTTTGACATTTTAATTTCCCCACTTTAAAATTCAGCCCATATTTAACTAATCTATCTTTTAGAAGTGAAAGACACATAGTCACCTGACAAGAAAAAGCTAGAGGAGCTCACCACCATCAAACCAGTATTAAAGAAGTGTTTGATATATCAAATTGAAAAGTTTCTGTTCAGCTAAAGAAAATATCAGCAAAATTCAAAGGGAACCAACTGAATGGGAAAACATAATTGCCAATGATACCTCAGACAAGGGTTTGATCTCCAAAATATATAAACAACTAATGCAACTCAACACCAGGGAGACAGACAGCCCAATTCAAAAATGGGCAAAGGACCTGAACAGACAACTCACTGAGGAAGATATACAAAGGGCCCAGAGGCATATGAAAGAATGCTCAACATCACTAGTCATCAGAGAGATGCAAATTAAAACTGCAATAAGATACCACCTCACCCCTGTCAGAATGGCAATCATCAGTAAATCAACAAACAAGTGTTGGCAAGGATGTGGGGCAAAAGGAACCCTCATGCACTGTTGGTGGGAATGTAGGCCGGTGCAGCCACTGTGGAAAACAGTATGGGGTTTCCTTAAAAAACTAAAAATGGAACTGCCTTTTGATCCAGCGATTCCACTACTTAGACTATACCCAAGGAATCCTGAAACACCAATTCATAAGAACCTTTGTACACCTATGTTCATAGCAGCACTATTTACAATAGCCAAGTGCTGGAAACAGCCTAAGTGCCCATCAGTGGATGATTAGATCAAAAAACTTTGGTACATTTACACAATGGAATACTATACAGCAGAAAGAAAGAAGGAACTCCTACCCTTTGCAACAACATGGATGGAACTGGAGAGTATTATGCTTAGTGAAATAAGGCAGTCAGTGAAGGACAAAAACCATATGATCTCCCCCATTACAGGACAATAATGAACAAAACTAACAATAAGCAAAACAGAACCAAATATATGAATACAGTGAGTTGGCCTTCAGTGATCAGGGGAAAGGGGGTTGGGGGGAGGGGGGAAACAGAGGCAAGGAAGGGGAGCAGCTTAGACAAGAACCTAGCATAAAGGAACCATGTACATGGACAACAGGTGGGATTGACTTTGGGTGGATGGGGAGGGGGACAGAGGGAAGCAAAAAGGGGATGGATGTAATACAACAATAAAATTTTTTAAAAAAGTGTTTGAGGGTATTCTTTGAGAAAAAAAGAAGAAAATATAAAAGATCAAAACCATGAATAATAAAATGACAATAAATACATATCTATGAACAGTTACTTGAAATGATGAGATCTTGCCATCTGCAACATGGATGGACCTAGAGGGTACAGTACTGACTTAAATAAGACAGAGGAAGGCAAGTGCCATATGATCTCACTTATATGTGGACTTTAAAAAACAAAATAAACAAGCAGAATTGTAACAGACTCAGGTACAGAGAACATTTTGACGGTTGCCAGATGGGAGAGAGGTTGGGGGCATATGGGTGAAAGGTGAAGAGATGAAGGAGTACTAATAGTCATAGGAATGTAAAGTACAACATAGGGAATATAATCAATAACATTGTAATAACTATGTATGATATCAGGTGGGTACTGAATTTACCCAGGTGACCCTTAGTAAATTATATAAATGTCTAATCACTGGGTGTACACCTGAAACTAACATAATATTCTATGTCAACTGTGATTGAAAAATAAAAATTAGTTAAAGCCAACTATTTTTAAACTAAAAATGCCAATTATCTTAATCACACACCTCTACTTTCCCCTTACAAAATATAAAAGTCCTAAATTGCATTAATTCCTATATACCATATTTACTCTTACATCTCATTGCTGTCTAGTATTTTTCACTTTGTTTTTAAACCTTGATTTTATTTTTAACAGTCATGGCTACATATCAGTAATTATTAATGTTTTCTATTTATAACAATAATAGTATCAACAATTATTGAGCTTTATCAACTGTACCAATTTCTTTGCTCAATAGTTTTATGTGTGCCCCATTTCTTTCTTTTCTCAGGCTTGGAGTGATTAATTTTCTCCCACTTTTCTTTCTGAAATATATATATATATGTATATTTTTGGTTTCACTGTTAAATGATAGAAAGGCTGGGTATTGAACTCTAGGTTGTCAATGATTTTTTTTCTCAGCACCATGATAACATTGTTTTATTGTATTTTCATTTCTATTTTCACTACCAACATCTGTAATTGCTTTGAAATGCATTTTTCTACCTTAGATCTTTTAAGATCTCTGTGAGCAGATATGATCTTTGTGTTTATCCTGCAAGGCATTTCATGTTTCCTAAATCTATTAATTAAATTCTCTCTTCCATTCTAAGCTATTTATAGTTGAGAATAGCTCCCCCAAATTTCTAGACCAATCTTCCCCATCTCTTACTAGCTACAACTCTTGCTAGATATATATTGATAGGCCTTAGTCTGTACTTTTTGTCTGTAAACTTGTCTCTTACGTTTTCCATTGCCCTGTCTCCTTATGCTGCCCTCTGCATAATTATCTCTAATCTCTCATGTCTGATTTTGTGCATTTCTATCCTATGAGTTTTAACATTCAAGGACTATATTATTCATTTTTAAAAGATGTACTCACTTCATTTTCAATATTCATTATTCTGGTGTCTTACTTTATTATTGCCTAAACATTTTCTTCTATATTTTAATCATTTTCTATACATTTACTTTATAGTGTATTAGCAATCTCTGTGATCTCAATTACTAGAGCATTGCTTATATTAGTTTATTTTCTCCTCTAAAAGTATGTATTTTGAATGTATGTTCCATAGGCATTTACCTGTGAGACAGCAATGTTATTTAGATTGGGGACATAGCTCTCTTGAACAGTTTATTTTCTTCTGACAGGAATCCCAAAGATTTTACCACATAGGACCATTTTACTGCTTATGGGTTCTTTGATCATATGTCTAACATGAGTTAAATCACAAATCTATGTGCAGACTCAGGAAAAAATTCTTCCCACCTGGTGTACACATAGAAACAACCAGCTTCCTTATTGTCATTCTGTTGTCAGTGGACAGATAATATTTTATAATCTATCCAACAACGTAGGGGGCAGCCTTTCTAGGATCCTAAATTAATTGTGAACATGTGTGCATAGGATGAGTTTCTCATTTCCAATTTGCTTCCTCAAGAAGTCCCAAGTGTTCATCTCTTGTCTCTGCATAAGTATCCAAACATAAGCCCTTGGGTTTCTTACGTTGGCCTAGCCCACAACCCATCCCACGCCAGTGACAGCATCCACGCCCCAACCTTCCACTCTTATCTTCGTGCCTCCCTCCATCCTGGTACTAGGTTTTTCTAGCTTTGGTAAATTCATCTAAACATTTATTTATATATATATATATATATAAATTTTATTTATTATTTTGAGAGAGAGAGAGGAAGGGAGAGAGGCAGAGAGGGAGAGAGACATCAATGTGTGGTTGCCTTTCACCTGCCTCCAGCCACAATTCATCTAAACATTTAAATGAAAGTTTCATCCAACTTTTTTTTATCTTTATGGCAGAAGTGTTTCAGTTTAACTGCTCCTTCACATTGACAGTATTAGAAGTGGCCTCAGGTTCTTTCTATGAAAAGAGAGCATCTAGTCCCTATAGTTCCCTTTAGCTCTAATATTACATGAATTCTTCCTGTGCATGAAATTGACACTTGAGTTTCTGGAACTGCTGATCACTCCATTGCTTAAGAGAGCTCCTCACTCTGTGAATAATAGATAGGTCCTGCCATACACATTTTTTAGGAACTCAAAATGATAAGAAAGTTTTTCAGGCTGCTTCAAAAGAGAGGGGAACGTTAGAAGCACGCAGGCCAACTATAGGGGTTTAACTACTAATGATCTGGAGTTTCTTATACCCTCTGCAAACTACCTCTGATGATGCAGTGCTGGGAGTCTTTTCTTTGGGTATGTGTGCTCAATCTCACTGCTGGCAACAAATGAAAGGAGAAAGCAATAGTAGTGAGTGCCACTTGTCTGAACTTTAGAAGTGAGGATAGGGTTACTTGGGCATCATATTCTCTCTTAAAACATGACAGGGAAACAGATACCCATCACATGTCAGAGAGCAAAAGATTGGGCTAATGCTTGGCAGGAACATGCATAGCTGAGGTTTCATTTCTTTGCTCTCTAGTACATACTGTGGCCATGTTAAAGTTCAGGCTTCACATTTCTTTCTGGTGAAAAAGAGATGTAAGCAATATGCTACATGTTCTTCTAGACACTAAATGATGTGTCTCTCTCTCATTTTGGGTAACCTTTTCTTAATACTTTGACTATATTGTGCATGGGTTTCTTTCCAACTGAAAAATATTTATTAAGAAGGAGGAGGAATCATTGCTATGGGAGAAAACATTTTCCCTCAAAAAAGAATGTACAAGCACACACACACAAGAAAAAGATGTGGGATTTTTATGAATCATATCCTGTAATTTTTCACTTTTTTCCAGCTACCTCCTTCTTAGAACAGAATCCAAGAAAACCAAAGAAAACTATTTGTGCTGTGAGCAAAAATTTTGCCAAATTGAATTACGTAATTCATCTAGCAGATTTGATGAGTTCCTGGATGCAATTTGCAAATTTGCATTTTGGGCACAAGGAAATAATGCATTTGTTATATATGAAAAAAACACAGTGCTTGTCATAAAACCATATTTTGTAACTGCTCGGGAATGTCTTTGTGTGCGTGTGTGTGCGTGTGTGCGTGTATGTGTGGGCATGTGTGTGTGTGTGCATGTGTGTGTGTGTACTTAAGCATGAAACTTGGCTATTTATCATGACCCTTCAGGATATCTGACAGTGAACATAGTAAATTATGAAATCAAATTCAAGAATCACTAGAAATTAAGCATGTTGATAAATTGATGATATTAAGATGTTAGTTAAGTATACATATACTAACTAAATATAATCATTCAACTTTCAAAACTTCCAGGTAAAGGAATATATGCAAATTAATGTGTTGTACTTTAATTTATTATACGTTGTCTTATTTCTCAAAATAAAACATTATAAATTATGTTGCAAAGGGTTGATGTCAGCAAGATGGTAGCATAGGCAGCTCCAGGCCATTATTTCCCTAAAGAATTAGCAAATAACAACCGCAGACTGACTAAAATAACTTCACAGGAGCTCAGGAAACCAGCTAAAAATCTACAGCAGCCAAGCAAATGCCCAGTCAAGAAAAAGCCATGTTCAAAATGGTAGGAAATTTCCTGCTGCTTTTCCCCACATTTGACCAGCTCCTGCATGTCCTTGCACAACTGTCCACACCAAGGTCAAGAAAAGGTGGGCTTAGTGCACTCAGACCACTCTGACAAAATACCATCAATGCCCAATTAACAACCTAACTTTACACTCTAAGAAACAAAAGTAAAGAACAAACTAAATTCAGAGCTGACAGAAGGAAAGAAATAATAGAGATAAGAGCAGAGATAAATAACAGAGAGACTAGAAAAACAATAGAGTAAAATCAACACAGATGAGTTGAAAAGATCAACAAAAGTGATAAACCTTTAGAGAGGCTAAGGAAAAAAATGAGAGAAAACCCCTAATAACTAAAATCAAAACTGAAAGAGGGAAAATTACTAGAGATTTTTATGGAAATAAAATGATTATAATAAAGTATTATAAATAATTATACTCCAACAAATTGGGTAACCTAGATCTAATGGACAAGATGCTAAAATACATAATGTACCAAAACTGACCTTAAAGAAATAGAAAATTTGAACAGACCTATAACTTGTAAGAGGAGTAAATCAATAATCAAAACTTTCTAATAAAAAGGGTATTCTTTCAGAGAACAAATAGTTACACTGATAAATTCTACCAAACATTCAAAGAATACCTATACTTTTTCATCTCTTCTAAAAATGTAAAGGGGAGGGAGCACTTCCTAACCTATCCTGTGAGGCCAGCATTACCCTGATATTAAAGCCAGTCAAAGACTAAAAGAAAATTACACAAATATCCCCCCAAATATTGATTCAAAAATCTTCAACAAAATATTAGCAAACAGAATTTAACAAAATATTACTAGGATCACGAGCCCTGGCTTGTGGCTCAGTGGATAAGGTGCTGGCCTGTGAACCCAAAGGTCACTGGTTGGATTCCCAGCCAGGGCACCAGCCAGGTGTCTGGCTGGAGGCAGGTAAAAAGCAACCATATACTGATGTTTCTCTCCTTCTCTGCCTCTCTGTCTTTCCCTCTCTCTAAAACTAATAACTTTTTTAAATAAAAATAAATAAAAAATCAATAAAAGGATCATACACCATGACCAAATTATTACAGGAAAAAAAAAAAAAAGTCAATACCCTTCATGATAAAATTGTAACAAACTAGGAATAGGAGGAAATTACATGAAAATACTAATGGCCATATATGAAAACCCACAACCAACACTATACTTGCATTAGTCAGGGTTCTCTAGAGAAACAGAATCAGTAAGATAGAGAGTTGACCCTCCATAGCCATGGGGAATTAGTTTCAGGACAACCCCCCCATATCCCTGGATACCAAAATCCATAGATGCTCAATCAAATCTCTCATATAAATGATGTAGTATTTGCATATAACCTATGCACATTCTCCTATATACTTTAAGTCATCTCTAAATTACTTATAATACCTAATATAGTGTAAATGCTATATTAAATAGCAAAATGAAGTAGATGGATAATGGACTATAATTCAGCCTTTAAGTAAAATTTTGACACATTCTACAACATGGACGAACATTGAAGACCTGCTAAGATGCTGAGTAAAATAAGCCATTCACAAAATGATAAATGTTGTATATGATTCCACATGTGGTTCCTAGATTAGTCAAGTTCTTAGAAAATAGAATGGGGCTGGAAGGAGGGGGCAGCTAGTATTTAATGGGTCTAGAGTTTCAGTTGGAGAAGATAAAAGAAAGTTCTGGAGATGGATGGTGGTGATGGATGCATCACAATGTGAATATACTTCATGCCACAGACCTGCACACTTAAAAATTGTTAAAGTGGTAAATTTTATATTACATAATATTTTACCACAATAAAAACATATTCTAGATATTTCCTAAAACTTCTGGAAAAAATTTGGAGTTGGAGAAATCTTAAAGAGAATGAGAAACTGTGGGTGGGCAGATTGGAAAGAACATTGGCAGCAAATGGCTCATTAATTTAATTTTCATTTAACTTTGGACTTCACTCTTCCAAGTGAATTTAATGTGCAAATGTAATATGCTGGACTAAGAGTTCTGAGGGTCATAGTGAAAATATTTTATTTCTGGCATTTACAAGATAACTTTTAATATTATATATACACGTATATATACATATACAAACATACACACACTCACATATACCTTACAAAGACATATAAACATTACAAAGTTTACACTTAAAGCAGTGAGAATAAATAAAGCAAATAACCTTATAGTATAAATGCCTGACATTAAGTTCGTTGATTGTAATGTAAATACCTAACATTCAACTTTTGATTGCTGAGGGATCCATTTCTAAAACAACTCCAAGAGGCAGCTACTAACAAAACAACTAGGTAAGGAATTAGCCACCCTGACCCATGAAGATTCCTAGTGCAGAAAGCCCTGGGTATCCTGGACCCTTTGAATGACCCTGCTTATGCCTTCCTGCATCTTGCTTGTATGCTTTACAAGCATACAATCTCAATGGAGATTGAACTTGCAAAATCATAGCTACCCCACCTCACACCCCAATCAAGGCAGAGCCTCAGGTCTTCACACTCTACCCATGACCTTGATGCGTGGCTCTTGGGCACATGATGTACCCTCAGGGACATGTGAGTCATAAAATTCATTCCTCCAAGTTCTCTGATGGGTTTTGCTGGAGTGCATTCTGTAATCAGAGTAAGAACCACAAAGGCCAGGCCAGCCACAATACCAGCCCCAACGGGGAAATTGCCTGAGGGGACTTGCTACCAGTCATCGGGGCCACGGGAAGTGCCTCAAGCATTCCTAGCCGATAACATCACTATCCATAGTCTGGGACCCACACAGGGATCCTATTCCAAGCCATTGGCATATCTGGTAGAAGGAACCAAGACTTGCTTTCTGTTCTCAAATATACCACCATATTAAACCCTTTTGCTTTGCCTCAGTATGCCTCGGGACCCAATTTCCACATCAGAGGCTATTGTGAGAATTTATTGGGCAGGTAGGATAAATTACTAAACTATGTGCAAAAAACCAATTCCTAAACTATATTATGAAGGCCATTTCAGTCCTCTGCCCTATGTTATCTCCCTCCCAGTCACCCAGCAGACATGTATTGAACATGAGAAAAGTCAGTAACTTCATAAGGAACAATATACCCACCCTTAGGAAAAGCCATGCATTAATATATTTTCATCCCCACTGGAGGACATTGTTTTCATTACTTATCTTGGAGTGAGAAAAAGGGAGAAACACCCATGCGAGAGAGAAAAGCATCAATGGGTTCCCTACCTTACACACCCAGACCAGGGTCATAGTCCCAGGGTCCACAATGGGAATCATACATGCCTACACTAGGGATCAAACCTGCAACCTAAGTATGTGCCGTGACCAGAAATCAAACTCATAGCCTTTTAGTTACAGGACCAAGCTCCAACCAACCGAGCCACACCAATCAGGGTCATGCATTAAGTGTAAACTCACCTACCCACAGGGTAGTGTATGCTAACACAACTTAGAAGAGAGAAAGACCTTCAACGCTTGAAAGAAACATGCCAAGAGAGCAGGAAATTCTTCAGAAAGAAAGCTGAAAGCACTAAGAAGCCTCCACAATATACCATTACTATAATAGAAAAATCTTCAAAAGAAGGAACTACATATTACCCTTTACAGTGATAATAATCTTTGTTCTAGTAGAAAATGAAATTGCTGGCCTTCCTGTTTGTCTGCACTGAATCAAGAATTTTTAGTAGAAAAAAATTTCCTTATATCCATCTAGTTACATAGGAAGAGAATCTACATGTGGTTTATTGAAGTTTCCCACACGGAAAAGGAGGGGTTTGCGTTCCAAGACTCTAAGAGGTTGTAGAGCCTGCACAGATAAATGTGTGACACATAACACACCACTACTTCGGGGCCGGGGGCTTCTCCATGAAGAGCTCCTGCCCTTGGCCGTGGCCATGGTGGGATTTTCCTGCCATTAGAGGGAAACCCTGTTCAGAATGTTAATTCAATAACTATGATTGCTGTGAGCCTATTAAGGGGTAGTCTAACTGGGCAGCTGCCTTGGAAGCTCAACTATAAAAGGTACTAAAACATCACTGGAAAAATAGTAATATGATGTCAGCTAACACTGATTTCCACGTGGGACTTCTTACATAACTGGCAAAAGGTCAATTGGCCCTGATTTCCCTGACACAGCACCCCAAAGTGGGAATAACACACACTCCTCACCCTCCCTAGCCTGTCTCTCTTGAAAATGTTTGCCACTGATATGTGCGGGTTATGTGGCACGCTACAGGTCTTCATTTCCGGGACCAACAAAGCCATAGTACCCCAGAGTTGGCAGCCTCAGGGCAAGCTACCAGGAACAGGTGATTTATATTTTCATTTAAGAATGGAAACCATTCAATGTGTCTCCAAAGAATATATTTAATTCAGAAAATCACAAAAGAAAACCAAAAAGGAATAGCTGGAAATACCTTACGTATGTGGAAGCTGGGAGGGGGGCAGATGGTGGTAAAGAAATGTAAACATTAGCTCTGTCTTCAGTGAGTGTGACTGATACCATATGACAATGAGTAGGGGAAATTTTCTGAAACAAAAGCAACCACAAACAATGTGAAATGTTATGTTGTGTTCTAGCTAAGTAATCTATTCCTACCACAGGTATCAGCATGCATTCAGAGGAAAGAAGAGACTCATAATGACTTTCAGCAACCTTGGGGCATTTGTTAAAGTCATGAAATATCATAGACTTTAGGCCAGCAGGTTGATTTAAGATTTTATGGTACTCTTCAGAACAATAAATACCTAGAATTTTGAAAAGAGTCCACAGTAATGTTGGCAGAAATGACTGAGCAATCTGAAAGAGAACTTGGAGTTGTAGAATTCTGTAAGCATGAGACTTATTGAAGAGTGGCCTCTTACTGATCATTAATTGTTAATGTTACATTTTATGGGAGAGTTCAAAATTTTAGTATCTTCATCACAAAACATTTTCAATATTATTTCAGATATGCAATCTTATTTACATGAATCCCTTCCTTACTCCAGGTTTGCTTTATTAATTTGTATTATTTCCCCACAAACATAATAAGCCAATGAAATAATTTGGGGATCTTCTCTATGTTTAGAGGAGTTAATAAAATAATAACTTTCTAAGAAACATATTTAAGATTCATGAAAGGTATTTTAAGTATTTAATTAAATTTCAAAGTTCCTGGAAAGAAGTATAAGGTACATATATATATAGATCAGTCTTTATTTTAAAAGTTTCTCCCCATTTGGTTGGATATACTTTTGTATAAAACTTCTAATTAATATAAGTTATTATTTCCAGAAATAAAAAATATGGATATAATGCTTAATATTTTCAAAATGTTTTTCTGACCTTGGAAAACACACATTTGTGTTACCACAAGTAAAGTGAATGAATTTGATGTTTATTTTTTATCATTTGTAACTAGAGAGATGTAATTGTTTAAGTGTGCATAATTTAATGCTTTGGCATCTCTCAAATTACAATATGAAAATGACTTAAAGCTGTAGCTTAGCTAGGAAGCACATGAGAGATTGATAGAGAGGCATTAAAAAGCACATTGAAAAGAGAAGTCACTTCCATAAGCATCTAAGATATCTCAATGACATAAATTTTAAAAAAACAATTACCTATGTGTATTATTTACATCTCTTTATATTTTCAACATTTCCTTATTGGGTCAACATGATGAAAACATTTGAAAGAGATGTTACCTTGGAAGACCAAGTTAGAAATCTGTTTAACCCTTTGTTCAAAAACTAGGGAAATTGAAAGTGAGTGCTTCAATGAAATATTTAGACATATAGTTTCAGAGAAAGTATTGTCAAGATGGAATATAGAATTTTCAGGAATATGAGGGGTGTCCGGAAAGTACCCAGCCATTATTCATATACTGAGAACAGTTGTGTGACATCCATGCAACCTGGCAGCAAAGGAGAGGGGACCAGAATGCACATGTACGAACAATAATGACTTCACTGTACTAGTCAGTGGGGGCAGTAGATGCCATTGAGTGAGCATGTGTACTGTGTGGCCATCGCATTCAAAATGACTGAGTGGGTAGAGCAATGAATTTGCATCAGATTTTGTGTTAAGCTTGAGCATTCCTCCGTGGAAACTGTTCAGATGGTTCAGAAAGCTGCAGCTATGGGTGGCTGGTGACTGGCAGCTTCCTCAAGACCATGTGCCCACCCTTGCATCCTATCTTATACAGAGATTTTTGGCAAAACATCAAATTCACCCAGGTGACTCAGCTCCCCCATATATAGCCCAGATTTGGCTCCTGGACTTCTGACTTTTCCCAAAACTGAAATCACATTTGAAGGGGGAGATTTCAGACTATCAATGAGATTTAGAAAAATACGAAGGTATAAGTCATGGCAACTGGGAGAGCTGTGTGAGGTCTTAAGGTGCCTAATTTGAAGGGGACTGAGATGTCATTGTCCTATGTACAATATCTCTTCTATTTTGTATCTCCTTCAATAAATGTCTCTATTTTTCATATGACATAGCTGGACACCCTCTGGACAGGTCTCATCTGTGTGTGTGCATGTGTGCACATGGAGTGATACTGTCTGCAGTTAACATTATACTTAGTCCAACCTTTGCTCATGAAAACCTCAGCAATGTAAATATATACAAATAAGAAATAATTTACTGATTTTTCAACTCTAATATTCTCTACAATTTTGAAATAGTCAAAGCCAGGACAGTTTTTTACTAGAAATTTTAAAAAGCATTGCCCTCACTCTGCCATTTATTCAAGTTAAAGTTATTCATATAATAACATTGAAAGTTGCTTATAATCTTTATGTATCCCTATCTCACAGTAAAATAAAGCACCTTGCCTTTTCTTTTATTCTTTCAATCAACAAATATTTATTTAGTTTCTACTAAGTGTCAGATATGGTCTCTTGGGAGCTATCTGAAACTAAAGACCATTGCTCTAATATATCTTATATTCTAGTCTTCAGAGATTTCAACAAACAATAAAAGAAATCAATCAATAAATATATTAAACAGTAAATTATTAGGTGGCATGTGTTGTGGGGAAAAGGAAAGAGTACAGCAAGAGAAGGGGAGTTAGAATTTAAAGAGAGAGAGTACGAAAATTGAAATTTTAAATGAAGTGGTCAGGGTAAGCCTGGTGTAAATGCTTCCACCGTGGACAATTCCCAGCTACAAAAGCTCTGAAAACTGGCTTGCAGAGTTCCCGGATACTTAATAATTGGCTCTTGTGAACTGGTAAAAGCTGGCTCTAGAACGAATTTTGAACAAGGACTTAAATAAATTGCCAAGCATACATCTGGGAAAAGAGCCTTTAGAGCAAGGTAGTACCTGGAGGATTTGGGGACAGGAGGTCAGTCTGTACGCTGGATCGCACGACAGAAGTGACAGGGGAGGGCTCAGAATCTATAAGGCCCTGCAGACCTTCGCAATGACTGATTTTTCCCACGTGCAGGACTTCATTGTAGACCACTGAGTATAAAAGAGTAAAATAAGCACATTTTCAAAGGATCGCTTTGGCTACTTTGTTAAGAACAGATTTTAAGAGAACAAATTTGGAAATAAGGAAACCAGTTTGGCAGCTACACCATTCATCCAAATAGTGATGTATGCTTGTAAGGGCAGAACTCACCGGCTTTACTAATGGTTGGGATGTAGGGTGAGAGAGAAGAAGAGTCAGGGACGACTCCCAAGTGTGGGAGCAGAGAATCTGAAAGACGGACTTTGCCCCTGAATTAGATGGAGAAGACGATGGGTGGAGGAGGTTTCAGAGAAAAGCTGTCTTATTGAGGAGCTTTTTATATTTAGAATGATTTTTCTTTGGCCTCACCCTGTATGTGTATGTGGCATCTAGGATGTAGAACTATAGAATTTATGTTCTAATACTGTGATGTTTAGTTGGAGGTAAAACCCACTTACCCTAATAATGATAAAAAAAAATTGTATCTATTTTAGTAACTTTAATTTGATTTTCATGCAATTCAAAGGATTCCACTATCAAATTAGTTTGATTTTCATATTTTTGGAAGTTAGGGGCAAATAGAGTTGAATTAAATATAATCCTTAGTTCATAACTTACTCCTAGCATTACTGGTCTACTTTTATTTATATAGGTATTTATATTCATCACCCATAGCTACCACCTGAAATCCAGCACCTGAAACAAAAGCTAGGATCTTGAAAATTACAGAATTTAGCAATATAGTTGCCTAGCTTCCTATTCTGTTGGCTTCTTCCACCCAAGAAACCATCTGTTTAATTCTTTGTTTATTATTCTTTCAATGGTTTACTTTTTATTTTTTAAAGATTTTATCTATTATTTCCAGAGATAGAGGATGGGAGGGAGGCAGAAAGGGAGAGAAACATCAATGTATGGTTCCCTTTCACCTGCCTCCAGCTATGGACCTGACTGGAGACCTGGTTTGCAACCTGGTTATGTGCCCTGGCTGGGGAATCAAACCAGTGACCTTTGGGTTTGTAGGCTGGTGCCTTATCCACTATGCCACCAGCCAGGGCCTACTTTTTGAAATAGGTTTAATGCATCCCTAAGCATTCCTTTAAAAGTATATTTCATTTGATTTATTTTTAATTTATAAAAATTGGAGATAATGAACAAAACTAACAACAAGCAAAACAGAACCAAATATATGAATATAGCGAATAGGCCTTCAGTGATCACAGGGAAAGGGGTTGAGGGGAGGGGGGAGGCAGAGGCAAGGAAGGGGAGCAGCTTGGACAAGAACCTAGTATAAAGGAACCATGGACATGGAAAACAGGTGGGATTGACTTTGGGGGGAATGGGTGGATGGGGAGGGGGACAGAGGGGAGCAAAAAGGGGATGGATGTAATACAACAGCAATAAAATTTTTTAAAAAGTGGAGATATATAATGTTTTGAGACTTTTTCATGTGTTGTATTGCTGAGATTCATACATACTGTTTTATGTTAAAGTAGTACATTCATGTTGACTGTTATATAATACCCTATTGTGTGAATACATTATCAATTGATGGACCCTTGCACTGTTTCCTGATTTTTGCTAGTGTGAATAATACTGTTATGATCATTCCATAGATTTCTTCTGTTGTATGTGTATCTGTTCCATTGGTTTCTTTCTTATAATATCTTATGAAGCAAGTTGTACCAAATTATCCTCCTTCCTTTGTATTTTAGCATTTTTTGGTTCTTTGGTCTTCCATATAAATTTTGATAGCAACTTGTCAATTTGTACAAAACGTTTGTTGAAATTTTTATTGTAATTGAATCGAAGCTATAGGTTCATTAGGAATAAGAATTGGCTCATACACTTAATGTGGCTGGCAAGTCCAAAATCTGTAGCCAATGTCCCAGTTTAAGAATGAGTCTGGGGAAAAAAAAATAAAAACTGAGTCTGAAGATTGTCAGACTGCTATAAAATCAAGAAAAGTCAGTTTCTTAGTGTGAAGCCTCTCATGCAGGAAGACCTAATATTGCAATTCCAAGGCCATTTCAAGGCCATCAGGCAGGAGAATTCACTCTTAATCAGGGGAGGGTCAGGCTTTTGTTTTGCTTTTTTCTTCTAGGCCTTCAACTAATTGGATGAGGCCCACCAACTTTTTGAAGGGCAATCTGCTTTACTCAGTCCACTGATTTAAGTGTTGATCTCATCTGAAAACACCTTCACAGAAACACCCAGGATAATGTTTGACCAAATATCTGTGCACCCCAAGACCCAGTCAAAACACATACATTTAACTATCACATCCATGTATGGAGATAATCATTTGACTTTCTCTTGGCATGTGTTAATATGACTAATAATTGATTTTCTAATGATAAATTCTACTTCATGAATTCTTTTTTTACATATGACTCGAGTTTTTGCTAGCATTTTATCAAATTTTTATGTATATCTTTCTGAGATTTGCCTGAAATTTTGTTGTCTTGTACCCTCATCTACATTAGGAATATAGTTAGTTTGTTTATACTATTTAAGATTATGAATAGAGGAGTGTTTTCTATTTCTCTTTACTCTTGGGTAATTTATATAATATCAGCTTTTTTTTGTTTCTTGAGTGTTATAAAAGCTTGCCCTGAAAACCATCTGGACTTAGTGCTTTTTACTTGGGAAAAGTGGTAACTGCTAATTCAGTTTCTTTTAATGGTTTCCTAGAACATTCATATGTCGTATATTTTACCAGTTTTAGTTATACCTTTCTAGGAATTTGTCCACTGATGCTAAGTTTTCAAACAAATTTCATCCTAATTCCTTCTTACTAAATGTTACTTATATCCCCTTTATCATTTACTATAATACTTATTTATGTCTCCTCTCATTTTCGTAATCAGTTTCACCAAAACTTTGTCAATTTACAAGTCTTTTTCAGAGATGAAACTTTTATGGTTTTTATTTCTCTGAATCATAGTTGTTTTCTATTTTTATAAAGGCCAGATAAAAAATATTTTCAATAATATAGGTGATAAGATCACTTTAAAAATGACTCAACCCTGACATTGGGCATGAAAGCAGCCATGGTCAACACCAAATGAACTGATGAGACTGTGTTCCAATAAAACTTTATTTACAAAACAAACAGCCAGCAGGCCTACAACAAGCTGCAGTTTGCTGACCTCTGTGCTATTTTATTAATTCCTGCACTTTATAACATAATGTTATTTCAAATATAGTGCTTTACTAGAATTCTATTTATTTATTTGTTACTTTTAATACATAAAAATTTACCACTTAAAATGAAGTTAAGTCCATCTCTTTCAAAATAATTTATGTAACTTGGTTGATATTTTTTCATAAGTGAAAATAGACACATATCCTACTGAGTTCAGTTTTGATAATAGCACTATAGCACAAAAAAATGTCTGACTCTAGAACATCTTATTTGCTATTTGATTCAAAGAGAATCTTTAGGCCAAACAGCCCCTAAGAATTAAGGTCTCTCTAACAAAAGCCATTAAACACAAAGCAAACAAACAAGCAAAGAAAAGGAGCAAATAGAAATGTGGACTCCAGACATACAAGTTTGTATGTGCTTGCTGAAGGTCAGGGTCTCTGGAAACAGAGGCTGAGACGGGTTGCGGGGATGGATACCTGTGGAAAGGAGGGGGAGGATGTAGCAAGGGCCAGAAGGCAGTCAGACTGGGATGGAGGCCCCACAAAACCTCAGCCAACCCCCCCTCAAGGAGATATGGAATTGGAATAGCCCTTCTGAGTTATCTAGCATTGAGCTAAAATGGCCAAGCTTTTATATTCACATGGTAATCAGTAATTGGATGTGGGCTTCCCAGGAACCAGTGTGACTTTAGCCAAGACAGTCCTTTCTAACTGGGGAAACCCTGAAGGGACTGCCTGCTGCCATTCTCCCAGGAAACGAGGCCTGCAGCACACGTCCCTGTCTGCCACAGAGCTCCAGCTCCATCCCTGACTTCACGTTGGGCTCTCTGGATGGTGTCATTGCACATTCTTTTTAGAAAGCCATTCTAAAATGATGGGGACATAGGCTTTAGTTCAATTGCTCAATCCCTGGAGTTTCCTGTTCAGCCACTCACTGCAATGCGTCACCTTGATTGCCAAGATTCAGCCTGACCTGAAGATTGGAATCCCCCATTCCCTGAGAGACTGGCCCTGTCCTATCGAAGGGCCTTGCAGTGCCATTCTTGACTGGGTTCTCCTTCAGTGTGCACATGTGTATGTGCTGACAAAGAAGCAAAATGCTAGGAAAGAATTGTCACCATCTGGTGAGTTAGAAAGGATTAGTTTTGCCAAATGAAGAAATAAAAATATTTCTCACATAGCTTAACTCTGAAACTAACATCTGCTTTTAGAAGAAAGACAATTATAAAGAGTATATGAAGCTTTATCATAGATGTATCAAGAATGCATATAAACAAGGCGCAGGGGCAGACTGAGCTCCTGACAGGTACATAAGGAAGGTTGTTAAGAATGTACTCACATTTCACTTGTAATAATATAAAATCTAATTTTGCGAGTCTATAATAAATGACTACATTTTAAACTTTTACACTATTTTTCCATTCCCAATCACATACTGATAAATAAAAGATGCAAATATCATGTGATTTTCTAGAATGTTCCACAAGATTGCATTAAGAACATTCTTGATAAATGTTCTCCCTTTACGTTTTCTTGTGCGTGTGCCCTGAAGGTAGTCAGCCATTTCTAGGGTAGCAGGGGGCAAGGTGCATATTCATCTTCTAAAACTTTTTCTGTCTTTGTCTTTGAAATGTTTTCATTGTTTTAGCCAAGGAAATGAAAGGCTCAGTGTAGCATAGCTCAGAAAGAGCAAGGTGTGTTTGCTCTCTGCAGCTCCTTCCCAGATTAGAAATAGCTTGAGGTGGTATAAGTCAAGTGAAACACCACCTCTTACGTGCATTCAAAACTTTCACCTCGGATATCTGTGATCTTTAATTTTGCACATTAAATCCCAGATTTCCAGTGACTTAAGTGTCATCAGAATCTGCAGATGTTATTGGCAGTAGTACCCATCAAAGAGTGTTCAACATGTTCTGCTCCGTGGCCGAAAAACACTTTACAGTCTCTTGATGTTTAAAGCCACAGAGCAAAATGCCTTGTGCAGTACACGTGTGATTATTTGTGAACTCACCATTCTCTGGCGAGGTGTTCTTTCTGGCTTATATAATTCATAAGCTCAGCATTTGCTTTGTTTTGCCCTGTCAGGTTGAACATGTTTTTAATTGTGTATTTTTAGGAAAGGTCTCAAGCCCAAATAATAATATGGTGAATTATTCTAACTGCTACGAACTTGACTCTCTTAAAGGGTATTGTTGAGCTGGCAGTGATTTGCTCCAAAGTGTGAATCACATTGTAACTCGAATTGTACTTGTCTTGACTGGTTTTGCAGCCAGACTGACAAAAAACACAGCACTTGTGGCAGATTTTCCCAGTTCCTCTTTGTGCACTGCTGAGAGGCAGAATTTTGACCTTTTCATGATTGGACCTTAGTTTAGGTATTTTTCCCAAACAGCACTATCCAAGGGAGAGGAAGTTATTCTTATTAACCTATAGGACACACTTAATTGGGAGGACTGTCTAATTGAGACATCTTCCAGATACTCCATTTAAACATAATGATGTATAATGGCAGTAAATGCCACTTAATTAGGAGAGTAATTCTGCTACATCACAAAGTAGCCAAGCCATTGAAGGGTGTTGCTTTTCTAGTAAAAGGATAGACTTCCCATAGGCTCAGAAATTATATTTTCACTTTCCTAAACTCTCAGTTTCTGTGACATTAGGGGTACCTCTTAGTATTTTAGCCCCATTGCTGTCCTGAAATTCCAATTAATAAGTGCTGTTTGTTTAATTAAGACATTTTTATGCAGAATATTAGATAATATAAAGGACAAGAACAAAAATTATCAAATGTCTATGCTGCACCAGGGGCTATTTTATGTTGTTAAATATATGATATCTTCTTTGATGTTTACAAAATATTATTATTTTAAAAACGCAGAATCTGAAGCTCAAAGAGGTTAAGGAACTTGAGATTCAATAGCAATAAAAGTTCAAGTGAATTGCAGGCCTTAATCGATCTCATTTTGCTTTGTAACTAGGGGTTCTTTAGGTTTTAACAAGTGTTAAGCACCCATAAAAGTGTGAAACACCCATAATACATAAAGAGGTGTAACAAGTTTGCATGCTATTTCTATACTCTCTCAGTCATCAAATAAACTCATACTGAGGTCTATGTGATGATTCATTTATTTCTAGAAACAGTTCATATTTTCCTACATCCAACTCAATTTTAAAAGGCAAATGGGAAATTAAAAGATTATAACAATTAGGTCAAGAATTACACTGCTGTCACTGCTACAGGTATATTTTCTTAGGAAGGTATGGTAGAGACAAGAATATTATTTACCTAAGGTCTGAAGGCACAATCCTAACCTAGAACCTATTTTTAGGTCTTAGTGAGGCCAGCAAACATTCTCCCACCCTAAGAAATGGTGCCCTGAGTTTTTCCAGGCTAATGGAGATCTTTATGTTGGTTTCCAGAGAATTTACACACACATGTGCATACATGCATACCACTCTGCACCCCATTATCCCAAAGCAGTAGCTGTTTTTCCATCCATAATTTGTTCATCCACCAGAATTATGTAAAAAGAGTGGAAGCAATTTTCCAATTGGGCCTCCAAATCTTCTGTTTAGAAAAAAATTAGTTTGCTTGTCTACATTGATCAAATTTTCTTGTTAAGTGCTTACTTAGTTCTACATTTTGCTCTACGTGATAGACATATCTAGAACAAAGCCAATAATAATAATTCTCAGTATAATATCTAAAAATTTTGTGAAACTAAGTCAACATAGTTTTCAGTAAATTTAAGCTAAAGAAATGACATAAATTGCCTCCATTTATTATATTTTTCAATTAACTTAATTCATAAGTAATGGGCTACTTTACATAGTTTCTCATTATCCAAGCGATCCTTTCTCTGACTTTTTAATTAAAAAATATGTCACCCCAAGATCTTGCTAGAGTTGTGAAACTTAAATAATAGGAAGCAAACTTTTCTGTAATGCTGAACATAATTTTTAGATTTGTGTATAGTTGATAAACAATATTATGTTAGTTATATTAGTTTCAGGTGTACAATATAGTGATTCAACATTTTTATACCTTATAATTTGATTACTCCACCAATACTAGTAATTACTAGAACATAAACATTTAGGTCATTCTTGAGTTAATTTATTTGCTCATATAATGGAAGAGTTTTAAATCTAGTGTAAATTATTATTGGAATGAAATTGAAATGTTAAATCTCTTTATCCAAAATAGCAAACATTTATATAGAAAGCACTAGAATTTCTAATTAGTTTCCTCTAGTTCTTTCCAGGCTTTATTTGTTTTATAGACTACATTTGACATAGAACATTATGTAAATTTAAGATGTACAACATATTAATTTGATATATTTATGTATTATATGATTAATGTTGTAGCAATATTTAGCCCCTCTATTACATTAATTATCCTTTCTGTTTAGTGGTTGGAATAATTAAGTTTTAGTCTCTTAGCAAACTTGAGCATATCAAGATTCTGAACACTTTGACTCCTTTAAATAAATGTTGCCTAAAATCAATAATATAAGTATGTATGAAACAGAATGAGGGTAGGTGATTTTTCTTACTTGCATACTTTAGCATTAGACAAAAGGACAAGTGACTAACTCAATTGCAATACTAGGCAGTATTTATTCAAAAATATGTATTGAGCATGTGGTCTGTGCCAGCCTCTGTGTAAGATAATGGGTGTGAAAAAAAAATACTCTTCTTTTCTGATAAGTGTATGAGGCAAGAGAAGAGATAGGAAAGACAAAATGGGGTTGTTTTTCACTTGAAACAATGACTGCCAGGCAAACTACTTCTTCAAACATAGATACTTGGCAGACATTTTCTTCAAAATTACCCGAAGGGGCCTGTCACTCCAAAACAACCATGTTTGTTGTCAATGATAAAAGTTAATCTTTCAAATAAAAATTTCAAATTTTGGAAACTTGTATTAACCACTCTGAGTTTGACAGCTTCCAATACTTAAGACTTTTTGGACGAGCTTGGTAATACCGTGTTAATGAAGTGGGGTTTTCATATTGGATAATAAAATATGTCAACATTTGGAAAGTCTGCATAACTTAATGAACCAATATTTTTCAAATTATCAATGCATAATGTGACAAATTTATATCTTGGTAAAATATGCATTCAAAGTACAAGATAAAAATAGATTTTCATGAAACAAAGAAAGATAAAGCATACTAATGTGGTTTCAAACTCCACACTAAAACTAATCATTAAGAAACTACCATTATTGAGTTTTGGTGTAGTAGCAAAGAGGAATGTTGATAATCATCTAAAAAGCTAGTAAAATATTCCTCCTTTGCCTACCTACATATCATTTAAAACCAGATTTTTGTCATGCGTGTCAATCAAAACAACATACTGAAATAGATTGAATGCAGAAGCAGACTCTAGCTATCTTTTTGTAAACCAGATATCAAAAGAGTGGCAAAACTGTACCATCATGTCACTTTTTTTCACTACATTTCTTATTCTTAGAAAATGCAGATATTCTTTAGGAAAATGTGTTCTAAATTTTCATTTCTAATAAAGTAAATATCAATACACATAACCCAGATAAGCAAAACCCCTTTGAGGTGCTCAATAATTTCTAAAAGCCATGTTCTCAAGAGATTCTGGCCAAATAAGAAAGACCATACAGGGAGTTTAACTTTCCACTGGGGAGTTTTAGAAAAGAAGACAGGCTGGAAATAAATTTTCAAAACCCAATGTTTCGGGAACAGAGGTGGCTGAAGATGAACCTTTACACTTTAAGAATTGCCATATTATGAGTTGCTGAGATAAAACAGTAAAAGCAAGCACTAATAGTGGCAAGTAGAAAGGAGATGGGAGTGCAGGAAGGAAAGGAAATAAGAGGTCTTTTATTAATACAGGTGGAGTGAACTCAAAAGATGCTGAGGAGTAAAAAATTTCCATCTGAAGGAATATACAGGGCAGCTCTGGGATCTGGCTTAATATCTAACTGTATTGTGCAGGTTTACTGACACCACAAAAATCTATAATATTACCGTTGAGTTCTAGCTTTCTGCCTTCATGTGATTTTCAAAGCCTCTACCTATAAATCACAAATCAGGAAGTCTTTGATGTTCTCTGATTAAAACATAGGACAGCATGAGTATCAGAAACTACCTGTTTGAGTCAACTTATTTTACAAGTGAAGAAACCAAAATCTTGAGTGGGGAAGTGATTTGCCCACACAATAGTTGAGCTAACACTAGAATCTGGGTTTTCTGACTCTTGAATTTGGAATTTTTATGAGTATAAATATGGCACCTTAACATTTTTATCCCAGAGAGACCAAGAGATTCATTTCATCCTAAATCGTCTGAATAGCTTTGACCAGTGTAAATGTACTGCAATCTAGATTTGAATTCATTGGTTATGTCAAAGTTAGATTAATCAGAACAGACTGGCTTTGTCATATGAGCTGTTTTAAAGGAGAATGTCAAATATCATCTGCATGTTCAGCCTGAGTCCTAGTTCATTAATTCCATCTGCAGCCACTTTTGCTTTTTCCTATAGTGTCACCCCCTCCCCTGCCTTAAATGTATTGTATAACTATTGCTTATGATGTGGCAGTACTATCTCTCAAATATGATTATGCTAGTCCATTTCCATGCTCCAGTTAATAGGTCACAATAATGGTACAATGTGCAATCCAGAAAACACTTGAGTTTCCACATTAAAAGAAAGAAAGGGGTGTGGATAATTAAAAATTGTGACTAATGCAAAAGATATTTAAATTCGTAATGTGTTTTGTGCTAACATTAAACATGGATATAATTATGTTTTGAAAATTCTCTTCAAACAAATGAAGTCACCCTCTTAAACATCTCCCTTTTTCTTATTTCTGCTGTTTAATTATCCATATCCTTTCTCATATCCTCCCTTTGGTATACTTCATGATAATCATGTCTAAAACCTTCAGAAGCACCCTAATTTAGAAATATAAAGACCTTGGTAAATTATATAGTTGAGATATAGCAAATATTTACTTCAAATGTAGCTATTTCTTATCCTTCATTCCTGGTAGATAATCTCTTATTGACGGTGGTATTCCTGACCAATCGGTCTAGACTTTGTTTCAAAATTCTTGTCAGCACAGCACTCTCAGACAGCTGTGTCGAACTAACACAAGAGTTAAAACCTATTGACACTGCTAGTCAATGACACTTTTCCCAATGTCCCTCCCTCCTCATCCAATAATGCATGGTTGGTTAAGTCTAGAATGCAAATCTGTAATGCTTTTTTTTGTAGACTATTTTAGTGTCTAAAGTCTCACTTCTTTATTTATATGAGTGCTACAAGTTAAAATCACAATAAGATTTTATTATAAAATTTATACTGTAGATGATTACAGTTAACCTATATTATTTTATCTTAAATTATTCTTAACTTGTTCATGTTTTCATACGTTCAGAGAGCATTATACACACTAATTTCTTGCAAATTATTTTTCACTTAAGTGATATATTTTAATAGTAAAGGATCTTGAGATCCAAGATGGTGGCAGAATAGGTAGAAGTTACACTCACCTCCTTTCAAGACCAAAGTGGAATTACAAGTATAATATAGAGCAATCAACTTGAATAACCAACTGAAAACTAGATGAAGAGAAGTCTTATAACCAAGGATGTACAGAAGGAGCCATATTGAAACTGGTAGGAAGGGTGGAGACGTGCAAAGGGTGGATCCCACTTCCAAGGCAAACAGCTGAGGTTTTGGCGGGCTAGTTCAGCTGCAAAAGTTTCCACTGAGTAACATGGAGTCTCAACCCCAGAACAGGCTCCCCAGCCCAGAGCACCAAAGTTGGGAAAGAGATGTCCACATAACACCTGGCTATGAAAGTAACAAGGATTCTGTCCACCAGGGAAAAATGCAAGGGGGAAACAAGAGTCTGCTAAAGACACAAGTACCCTCCTAACATGCAAAATCTCATTTACAGCCACTCATCAAGACACATCATAATTAAAATAGCAAAGGTTAAAGGCAAAGAAAACTTAAGAGAATTTTTAAAATTTTATTGTTGTTGTATTACATCCATCCCCTTTTTGCTCCCCTCTGTCCCCCTCCCCACCCACCCATTCCCCCCAAAGTCAATCCCACCTGTTGTCCATGTCTATGGTTCCTTTATACTAGGTTCTTGTCCAAGCTGCTCCCCTTCCTTGCCTCTGCCTCCCCCTCCCCCAAACCCCTTTCCCCCTGACTCCTGAAGACCTATTCACTGTATTCATATATTTAGTTCTGTTTTGCTTGTTGTTAGTTTTGTTCATTATTGTCCCATAATGGGTGAGATCATATGATATTTGTCCTTCACTGACTGGCTTATTTCACTAAGCATAATACTCTCCAGTTCCATCCATGTTGTTGCAAAGGGTACAATAATTTAAAAGCCACAAGAGAAAGAGTTATGTACAAGGAAGATACTATAAGACAGTTAATTTCTCAACAGAAACCTTTCAGGACAGAAGGAGATCAGCATGAAATATTCAAAACGATGGAACGCAAGGACTTACAACAAAGAAAGATTACTTTATCCAGCAAGGGTTTCATTTAAAAATGAAGGAGAAATAAAGAGCTTCCCAGAAAAGAAAAAGGTAAAGAAGCTTGTTACCACCAAACCAGTATTACAAGAAATGTTAAAGGGTCTTCTTGAAGAAGAAGAAGAAGAAGAAGAAGAAGAAGAAGAAGAAGAAGAAGAAGAAGAAGGGGATGGGGGGAAGGGGAAGGTCAAGGTCAAGAGAAAGGGCAAGGGAAGAGGAAGAAGGAGAAGAAGAGCAGGAGGAGGAGGAGAGGAGGAACACAGTTAAAAGAATATAATGGCAATAAATATTCATGTATCAGTAATCATTTTAAATGTAAATGACTCAAATGCTCCAATCAAAAGATACATGTGGCTGAATGGATTAAAAATAACTCATATATATATATGCTGTCTACAAGAGACCCAACTAAGAATGAAAGATATGCACAGACTAAAAGTGAAGGATATTTCATGCAAATGAAAAAAAAGTAAGAAAAAGATGGGGTTTGCCCCGGCTGGTAGCACAGTGGCTAAGGCGCCGGCCTGCGAACCCAAAGGTCGCAGGTTCGATTCCCCAGCCAGGGCACATAACCAGGTTGCAAACCAGGTCTCCAGTCAGGTCTGTGGCTGGAGGCAGGTGAAATGCAACCATACATTGATGTCTCTCTCCTTCTCTGCCTCTCTCCCTTCCCCTCTTTCTAAAAATAATGAAATAAAATCTTTAAAAAAAAAAAGAAAAGGAAAAGATGGGGTAGCAATGCTTATATTTGACAAGATAGACTTTAAAACAAGGCTACAAGCCATGGCTGGTGGCTCAGTGCATACATAGGTGCTGGCCTGGGAACCCAAAGGTCACTGGTTCAATTCTCAGGGCACATAAACAGATTGCAAGCCAGGTCTCCAGCCAAGTCTATAGCTGGAGGCAGGTGAAAGGCAACCATACATTGATGTTTCTCTCCCTTTCTTCCTCCCTCCCTGCCCTTCTCTCTCTAAAAAATAATTAATAAAATCTTTTAAAAATATCTTTAAAGTAAAAAAACAAAAGAAACACAAGGCTATAGTAGGAGACAAAGAAGAATACTTCCTGGTGATAAAGGGAGCAATCTAACAAGAGGATATAACCCTTGTAAACATTTATGTACCTAACATATGAGCACTTATATAAAGAAAATCTTGATAGATATAAAAGGAGAGATCAACAAGTAATACAGTTTTAGTAGGGGATTTTAACACACCACTGACATCGATGGGTAGATCTTCTTTGACCATAATGATATGAAACTAGAAATCAATCACAAGAAAAAACACTGAAAAAACACACAAACACATGAAAGCTAAATAGCATGTTACTGAACGTAATGAATGGGTTAACGATGAAATCAAGGAAGAATTCAAAAGATACCCTGAAACAATATGTAGTTACCTAAAAAAATTAAATATGAAACTACCTTACAACCCAGTAATTTTACTTCTGGGAATATATATTTTTTAAAACCTGAAACATTAATTCAAAAAGAATATATGCACCCCAATACTGTAGCGTTATTTACAAAAGCCAAGATATGGAAGCAGCACAAATGCCTATCAGTAGATGAGTGGATAAAAGGCTGTGATGCACTTACATAATGGAATGCTACTCAGATATAAAAAAGAATGTTGACACATTCTGCAACAGCATGAATGGGTTTGGAGAATATTATGTTAAGTGGAATAGGCCAGTCATAGAAAGAAAGACAAGTACCATGTGATTTTACTTGTTTATGGAATCTAATAAAGAAAATAACAAATAAAATAGAAACAGACACACAGATACAGAGAACAGATTGACAGCCGTCAGAGAGAAGGGAATCTGGATGAAAAAGGTGATAAGATTAAGCAAAGCAAAAAAATACCTGAGAGACACAGACAACAACAGTATGGTGATTGCCAGAGGGAAATAGGTAAATATCTTTACTTTTTATGCTTTGATTAGCATTTGCATTTGTATCTCTTGGCCTTATGTAATGCACAACCACTCTTTCTTAGTATTAGAACACCATGCGGAGCAGATTGAAGGCCCTGTTTATTCCAAATTGTACCTATCACTCATAGTATACACAATGATAACCACACAGATTTGTGTACCAGATGCAAATCTAGGTGCTTTCAAACTAGTGTTACTAATCCTCATAATAACCTTTCCAACAGGCCTATGAGGTTACACTGACATGAAATACTAAGGACTTTCCAAGGCACCTTGTCCAAACTCACAATGTGAGTAACAACTAGCTGTGATTTGTACTTCACAGGCCTTACGTTTTCGACCATTGCAATTTACCACGCACACTGGTACTTGATAGAATATATAACTCGTACACTTCTATGTGTCTTTAATATGATTTTGTTGCATCCACTGAGGCAGGCTGATTTATAATAGTTCCTATAATAAATAGTTCCTTTTCAGTATGGGGACTTGTGTTTTCTAAGACCTCTCTATAAAGATCTAGATTACCAGTTAGTATATGATACTAATATAATTTTTGAATGACCAGTAATTCTGTTTGTGATAGATCCAACATCTCTGACAAAAAGAAACGTTTCTGGGCTTTCAGTTTACAAGCCAGTCTGTAAACCTAGAGTACTGAGTAAGAGTGTGTTCTGAGTCAGAGTCACTTCCAGACTCAGATATTCCATTGACTGGCCACATAACTTTGAACCTGTGTGATAATCAGGTTCCTCAACATCTGTGTCATGGACTTGATTTGAAGATAACATAAATGGATAGACACTGGCAAGCAAGTATTCAATAGTGAATGCTAAATAAATAGCAGTTATGACTGGTCTAGATTTCTTGTTTCCAATTTCTACTTTCCCATCTTTGACTCTTTTTACTAGAAACTTCCCTGATCCATAGTAAAAAGATTATGGTAGTATTTTTCATCAGGGGCATTTGCTGTTTGGGTAAACAGATGGAACAGTGAACTAAAATTCAATTAAACATAAAGTGGGGAAGGAACCTAGAAAAAGGAAAACATTGATTAATGTAATAGGGATCCTTTAAAGTGATTTATTTAGGCCCTGGCTGGTGACACAGCAGATAAGACCCCAGCCTGCAAACCCAAAGGTCACTGGTTCTATTCCCAGCCAGGGCACATAACCAGGTTGCAAGCCAAGTTTCCAGCCAGGTCTGTAGCTAGAGGCAGGAGAAAGGCAACCATACAGTGATGCTTCTCTCCCTCTCTGTCTCTCTCTCCTCCCCTCTCTCTGAAGATGATGAATAAAATCTTTTTAAAAAATCAATAAATAAAAACTAAAGTGATTTATTTAACAAGCATATGAACTGACATGAATATTATAGACATCTATCCGTAGTGGTATGAAAAAGTATATAGATTAATAATTGACCTAAAAAGTATTTATATGTGAACAATAATGTTTATGGGTCTGTGACACAGAAGCAATAAGATCCATCATCTGAAACTGGAACATGCTATCTTTCCAACTTCATACTTTTCACTTTTATTTGCCTATATTTTATAATATACCTAAGGATGATAAGACATCAATGTCTCAAATCCTTTTTAACACTTACTCTAAATGTTTTCACCAATTAGAAAACTTAACAGTATTTGAAATCACTCATGTAAGGACATTTTAGAGAGCTCAATACACTGCAAATCCATGTCACAACACAAAAGCTAAACAGGGACTGCTGTCCAAACTGACTATATAATTATAAAGCAAACAAACAAAAACAAACAAAAAAAGACAAGAAACAAAGTAATGTCAAAAAATTGACCATTGGCAACGTGTTAGGATTTAAACAGTATCCACCCAATAAACCATTTTATTAAAAGAACGTTTGTAAGCAATAAATTCTCTTATCTTGAGAGGATAATTCCAGAGTTTCCGGTCTCCTTCACATTATTGACATGCCAATACTATAAATATAGTATTATATAAATACTATAAATATAGTATTATATAAATATAATACTATTTAATAATCAGGATAGTTTTTCTACTCTGAAACATGAGTTTACAAGAAAAGAAGAAGAATTATGAAGAAATATTCTGAACAAAACATTAGATAACATAGATGAAGTGAACAGATTCCTAGAAAGACACAAACTACAAAAATTGATTCAACCTGAATAGAATTATAACAAGAAAATAAATTGAACTGGTAAACAAAAACTTATCCACCGTGAGAAGTAGGCTCAGATGGCTCCAATGCTGAATTCCACCAAATAGCTAAGGAATTAATACCAGTTTTTCACAAACTCTTCCAAAAAAATGAGAGAGAACATTTTCAGACTCAGTATGAGGCCAGTATTATCCTGATACCAAAACTAGACAATCACGCCCTGGCTGGCAGCACAGTGGATAGGCTCCGGTCTGCAAACTCAAAGATCGCTGGTTTGATTCCCAGCCAGGGCACATAACCAGGTTGCAAGCCAGGTCTCCAACCAGGTCCGTAGCTGGAGAAAGGCAACCATACATTGATGTTTCCCTCCCTCTCTGCCTCTCTCCTTTCCTCTCTCTCTGGAAATAATAAATAAAAATCTTTAAACAACAACAACAACAAAAAAAAACTAGACAATCACCATAGATAGGTGATTTTCAACCTGTTTCATCTCATGGCACACATAAACTGATTACCAAAATCCTGCACACACCAAAAATTATATTATAGTTTTACAATATGACAAAAAATACATATGATTTTGATTCATTCACGCTGGGTGGTTATAGTTGTGTTGGCTGATGTCATTTTTTTTATTGATAACCTTAGGGAAGAGACATCAGTGCTCCTAACTAGACATCAAATATTAAATGTTTTTAAAACATTATAAAAAATTCTTGTTGCACACAAATTAAAAATCGCTGCTATAGACCAATGTCTTTTATGAATATGGATACAAAAGTCCTCAACAAAATACTCACCATCGCTAGCAGCATATATAAAGAATTATACACCATGGAAAAAAGATGGGATGTTTCCCATAAATGCAAGGTTAGTTTAGTATCTGAAAATCAACTAATATAATAAATACATCATAATGACCAAATAAAAGAACACATTATCACCTCAATAAACTCATTTGACAAAATCCCACACCCTTTCATTAAAAAATCATTTCACAAACTAGAAATTGAAGGGAAATTTCTCAATCTGATAAAGGGCATCTATGAAAAATCCATAGCTAAAATAATCTTCAATGGTGAAAGATAGAATGCTTTCCCCACTAAGATCAAGAATAAGAAAAGGATGCCCACTTTTACCATTTTTATTTAAAGTTATACGAGAGGATTCAGGGTAATTAGGACATAAAAAACACGCAGATCATGACTATAGAAAAGTCTATGGAATTTACTAAAACAGCAAACAAAAAATGAATAGAACAAATAAATGAGTTCAGCAAGCTTGCAGGATTAAGATACAAATATCAACAGAGTTACCATACACTTGAGATTAACAACCTAAAATAAAATTAAGAAAAATTTGACATTAGCATAAAAAATAATACAATGTTTAGGATTAAATTTAACAAAAGAAGTTCAGAACTGTATTCTGAAAACTATAAAAGATTATTGAAAGAAATTAAGATACATAAGTGAAAAAAACGTTCATGGATTGGAAGACATAATATTGTTAAGGTGGCAATACTCCCCAAACTGATGTATAGATTCAGAATGCTCCAGTATCATCCCAGCTAACTTCTTCATAGAAATCGACAAGCTGATTCCAAAATTTATATGGAAATTCAAGCAATTAAAAAAATGCAAAACAATCTTAAACAAAAAAAAAAAAAAAAGATCCAGTGGGAGGATTCACATTTCTCAATTTCAACCAAGTTACATTAATCAAAGCAGTTTAGAGCTGGCACAAGAACAGACATATAGATCTAATGAACAGAACTGAGAGTCCAAAAATAAACCCATGTGCTTATAGTCATTTGATTTTCAGCAAGGGTTCCAATAGGGGAATTATAGTTGTTTCAACAGATGGTATTAGGACATGTTTTACATGATAGCCACATGTAAAACAAATGACATTGGGACCTTCCCTCACAACATACAAAAAATATCAACTCAAAATGGATCAAATACCTAAATGTAAGAGCTAAAACTATAAAACTCTTGAAAAAAAAAAACACACACACACAGGGATAACTCTTCATAATAATGGAATTTAGCAATGAATTCTTAGACATAATACTAAAATCATGAGCAACAAATGAAAAAAAAATAGATCAATTGGACTTTCTTATTTAAAACTCTTGTGCTTCAAGATCAGTATCAAGATAGAAAAGTTAACTCACAGAATGGGAGAAAATAATTGTAAATCATATATGGGATGAGGGACTTGTATCTACAACACATAAAAAATTCAGGCAACTCAATAACAGAAAGACAAATAACCCCATTTAAAAATAGGCAAAGGAGGCCCTGGCTGGTAGCACAGTGGATAAGGCGCTGGCCTGCGAACCCAAAGGTCGCAGATTCGATTCCCCAGCCAGGGCACATAACCAGGTTGCAAACCAGGTCTCCAGTCAGGTCTGTGGCTGGAGGCAAGTGAAACGCAACCGTACATTGATGTCTCTCTCCCTCTCTGCCTCTCTCCCTTCCCCTCTTTCTAAAATAATGAAATAAAATCTTTAAAAAAAAATGGGCAAAGGATCTGAATACATAGTTCTTCAAAGAAGACATACTACAACTGACCAGTAAGCCCAAGAAAAGGTGCTTAACATCATTACCTATCAGGGAAATGCAAATCAAAACCACAATGAGATACTACTTTGTATCCATTACAATGGTTAAAATCAAAATGTCAGATAATAATGTGTTAGCAATTACAAATATGGAAAAATTGGAACTTGGAACCCTCATGCACTGCTGATGAGAATATAAAATAGTGAGGCCACTTTGAAAAACACTCTGGCAGCTGTTCTAATGGTTAAACATGAACCTTATATTTTTAAGATTGTACTTATTTATTTTTAATTTTATTTTATTGTTGTATTACATCCATCCCCTTTTTACTCACCTCTGTCCCATTCCCCACACACCCACTTCCCCCTCAAAGTCAATCCCACTTGTTGTCCATGTCCATGGTTCTTCCATACTAGGTTCTTGACTAAACTGCTCCCTTTCTTTGCCTCCTCCTCCCCACTCCACCCCTTCCCCCTTCCCCCTGCCCACTGAAGATCTGATCACTGTATTAATGTATCTGGTTCTGTTTTGCTTGTTGTTTGTTTTGTTCATTATTGTCCTGTAGTGGGTGAAATCATATGGTATTTGTCTTTCACTGACTGTCTTATTTCACTAAGCATAATACCTTCTAGTTCCATCCATGTTGTTGCAAAGGTTAGGAGTTCCTTCTTTCTTTCTGCTATGTAGTATTCCATTGTGTAAATGTACCAAAGTTTTTGATCCAATCCTCCACTGATGGGCATTTAGGCTGTTTCTAGCACTTGGCTATTATAAATAATGCTGCTATGAACATAGGGGTACATAGGTTCTTATGAATTGGTGTTTCAGGGTTCTTCGGGTATATTCCTAGTAGTGGAATTGCTGGATCAAAAGGCAGTTCCATTTTTAGTTTCTTAAAGAAACTTCATACTGTTTTCCATAGTGACTGCATCAGCCTACATTTCCACCAACAGTGCACTAGGGTTCCCTTTTCCCCAAATCCTCACCAACACTTGTTGTTTGCTCATGTGTTGATGATTGCCATTCTAACAGGTGTGAGGTAGTATGTTATTGTGGTTTTAATTTGCATCTCTCTGATAGCTAGTGATGTTGAGCATTCTTTCATATGCCTTTTGGCCCTTTGTATGTCTTCCTCAGTGAGTTGTCTGTTCAGGTCCTTTTTCCATTTTTCAATTGGGCTATCTATCTCCCTGGTATTGAGTCACATTAGTTCTTTATTTATTTTGGAGATCGAACCTTTGTCTGAGCTATTATTGGCGAATATGTTTTCCCATACAGTTGGTTCCCTTTGAATTTTGCTGGTATTCTCTTTAGCTGATATTTATTTTTAGAGAGAGAGGAAGGGGGTAAATATTAATGGGTGAGTGAAATATTGATTGGTTGCCTCTCACACACCCACAACCAGGGACCTGACCCACAACCCAGGCATGTGCCCTAACCAGGCAGGGATCAATCCCACAACCTTTTGGTTTGCAGGCCAGCACTCAATCCACTGAGCCACACCAGACAGGGCAACATGAATCATTTTTTATTTAATCCAACTCCTGGCTATATTCTCAAGAGAAACGATGCTGCTATATACATGAATGTTTATAGCAGCATTACTTACAATAACTAAAAAGTGGAAAGAGTCCCAGTTTCCATCAGCTGATATATCTATACAATGGGATATTATTTGGCCATGAAAATGAGTGAAATACTGGTACATGCTACAGCATTGATGAACCCTTTCAATATTATTACACTAAATGAAAAAAGCCAGTCACAAAAAACTACATATTACATGATTCCATTTCAATGAAATGTCCAGGAGAAGACAAATCCCTAGAGACTGAAAGTAAATTGGTAGTTGTTTAGAACTGGGAAACCTAGGGAGGTGACAGTTAAATGACAGATGGTTTCCTTTTGAAGTGATGAAAATGTTCTGAAAATGACTGTGGTCTCTGCATATGTTTGTAAATAAACAAAAAAAATTATTGATATGTACACTCTAAGGTGGTGAACGCATGGTATGTTAACTATAGCTCAATAAAGCTGTAAAAAATTGACTTTTTAACATATCAATGTAGAACTGAACAAGATTTAGAAAGTTTGAAAGAACATATGGCCTTAAATTTTCCCCTTTGAAGCTTCATATTAATAATACTTCCCTTTATGATTCATTTACATGTAATTCGTCAACATGGTTTCTCACATCTGATGACTAAGAGGACTGATAAGCCTTTTATTTGGTCAAACTTGGTTAGTTGTTTTCCTCTTTTTCCCCCTGAACCGTGATGTTATGCTTGACAACATGAGCTTTAATTTAGTTCTGGAAAGGTTCATTGCCAGTTCCAAACTCAGATCTTAGAAATTGCAAGGGAGTCCTACATTTGGTAAAAAAAAAATGCGGAACATATTATTTCCTCTGATTTGAATGATGAAGCCAATTACATGTGACACTGACCAGCAAGATAACAAGTTCAAATGCCTGACGATATTAGCCGTACGTAAAGTGAAGCACAGCATCTAAACCATGCTTTGCATCAGCTCTCTTCCCTGTAGCTGTGGGTGTGGTGACAAGGGTTGCCACATGGGTGCTTCCTAGAAGAGGCAAGGGGGACAGTCACAGCAATTGCTAATGTAGTGTCACGCACTTGGTGACCCTCAACTAGACCCTTACATGAGTTATGTCAGTGGGAGCATGATACAGTGTGCTGTGGAGGAGGGACAGTGATAGGAGGGCCTAGTGGAGAAAGGAGGAAAAGGTGATGTTAGAATCTGGTGTTTCATTGTAGAAATGAAGTGAAACAGAAGCGCTGACTGAGGGATATTTAGGAGCCCCCCGCTGGCAGATCCTCAGACTGACAACCCCAAAGATGCTCCGTGGAACAGCCCCTCGGGGCTCCTCCCTGGGGCCTGTGCTCCACGCCATCATTTCCTGGAGTAGCAAGCATGCTATTATCCTCAGGACTCGCAAAGGTGTGCCAATTGTCCTCAACCTGAGAACTTTGCTCTGCTACCTCAGTTTTTCTTCTTGATTGCCTTTTAATGCATATTGGTAGCAGAAATCTTGTCCAAGTAGCCAGCAGAGCTTGCAAAAAGTAACGTGCATATCCTGTTTTTCCAATCCCTGTGTCTACTCCCAATGGCAGTGACTCCAACACTCTTTACAAAAACTGGCCAAGGTGTTTCATTCTGAAATCAATCCAGGAACTAGCTGGTTAGTGACTGAGTGGCTAGAAAGCAAGAAAATGAGGGGTTGGAGGGGTATTAACTTTGCCTTAAAACTTTGGTCAGTAAGGCTTTTCGTTTTGTTTTTGTTTTCAATAATTGGTCACATAAAGGACTTGTAGGGTAACATGCTCTTAGACGTTCGAAAGCTGACTCAGCCTGGCCCCTCCTCTGACCTGACAGAAGCCTTCCCATCATTAAAGTCAGACACAGTTTCACAACCCTTCGCTGCTGGGTCATAGCCATCTCCAGCTCAACTATTGTGAAGCCTGTGCTGCAGAAACCAGATTTACCAAGGGAAGAGACAAGACCTGAAGGAGAAGACATCCATCCCAATGAACTATGCCATTTAGAAGGGGAGGTTCTACTTCCCACCTCACTGCACATCCAAGACTTACACACACTTTTGCACTTGTGAGCGTGTCTGGGAAAGGGCTTAAAGTGAGGGCAAAGCTAGGAACAAATTCAGATTCGGAGTCGCAAGCCCATGCTGGAGCCCTATGTTAGGAAGCTGAGGATTCTCAGCCTCAAGCAAGTACTAAACTGTGAGTGAGGGGAGAAGTTCGGAGAAATAATTTTTCTTCCCTTCCTCAAAATCTAAGAATGATTTTTTCATGTCTTCTCTGATGATAACCACAACAATAAGAATGAAGAGTTACTTTGTTCATCCTAAATAGATGGGGGGGGGGGATAAGAATATTATAGGAAAGAACGAAACCAAAGAATTTAGATGTATGACCCAGGGACATGAACTAAGCGGGGAGATTGCTGAAGGGAAGGGGGTACCAGTTGGAAAGGAGCAAAGGAAAAATATTGGGGATACTGTAACAGCATAATTAATGAAACATACTTTTAAAACAGAATGATACGCCTGGCTGGTGGCACAGTGGATAAGGCGCTGGCCTGCGAACCCAAAGGTCACTGGTTTGATTCCCAGCCAGGGCACATAACCAGGTTGCAAGCCAGGTCTCCAGCCAGGTCCGTAGCTGTACTGGAGGCAGATGAAAGACAACCACACATTGATGTCTCTCTCCCTCTCTCCCTTCCCCTCTCTCTAAAAATAATAAGTAAAATCTTTTTAAAACAATAAAAATTAAAATAAATGATTACTTTATTAGGTGGAATGATATGAAAGACACTGGTCTAGATCCTGTTTTGATCAATACCCTCTTGAGATAAATACCATGATTGCTCACTTAACAAACCTGAAAACTGAGTGTAGAGAGACTGAGTGCTTTGCAAAACCTCACTGCCGAACAGCCACAAGGGAAATTTGGAATCAAAGGATCAGACTTTGGAGGCCAAAGGCCTCACCAGTTTGTGGCAGTGAAGGGCTGGTGGGGGGGAAGTGAACAAGACACATGGCTAGATATTAGTTCAATTCACCACCCATTTACTGAAAGCTCCTTATCACAATGAGAATATACATGGACCCCCAAATAGATATTTTTCTACCCCTTATTAAAATCCAATTTCCAGAATTAAGTATGGAGGGGGAAAATTTACTTAGTTTTAGAACTTATGCTTGTGACTGGGAAGATAGGCTTTCAGCCATATACACAATATTTAGTTTATAAAGCCTTTAAAGAAACAGATGAACCGTGGCTGGTAGCACCAGCCTGTGAACCCAAAGGTAGCTGGTTCGGTTCCCCAACCAGGGCACGTAACCAGGTTGCAAGCCAGGTCTCCAGCCAGATCTGTGGCTGGAGGCAGGTGAAAGGCAGCCATACATTGATGCTTCTCTCCCTCTCTGCCTCTCTCCCTTCCACTCTTTCTGGAAATAATAAAATCTTTTAAAAAAGAAAGAAAGAAACAGATGAGATTCTGGAATGGCAGATTGAGAGAAATTATATAAAAGTGACTAACAGGCCCTGTAAAATACCATAAAGTTAAAATGAAAAAAATAAATAAATAAAAAGTCTCTCTGCTGAAAAGACAAGCAGAGTCGCTGCCTAAAATTAGATCAATCGTATGGTTTCCACAATTCCTCTAGAGGATGAGGAGGGGACATGAAGACACAGGAATATTTAAAATGTTAAAAAAAAAAAAAAGCGCCCTTCTTGAGACTTGAGAACAAATGCAGCTTTAACAATGTGGGCAACCAGCCCAAAACTGCCACGTTGCCTTTGGGGATAAAGACACTTAGCTGAGATCTCGGACCGGGAGCAAAACAGACCGTCTTCCTCTCCTCCTACCTCCCTGGAACAAAGTCGAAGCCGCTCTGTGCGAAAACACTGCGTTCGGGCTGTGAGGCCATATGCTGACATGGGGAATCTGAAATGGGCTGACTCATGGGCCTTGTGATTTTTTTCCTTCATTGTCCTGATTAATAAGGTTAGTTGATGTCAAGTTATGAGAAAAAACAGTTGAGAAAAGACGACTTTTTGTTTCTTTTCAGAAAAATACCACCCGGCTTTTAATTACACATGTTGTATGCCAATATTTTATTTGCCTTTACTGAGAAGGAAAGTAATATTTTGACATTTTTTTTTTTTACTTTACAAAAAAGAGCAAGATGTTTAAAAACATTATCAGGTTGCAATTAGCTGTGTGTCTTATCCCCAGGCCCCACTAGAGTGGCCATTTTGACTAGAAACAAAGTTGGACAGGGTGAGGTCATGCGACTCTGATCTTAACAAACTTAAGTGGAAATCCTGCTGCTATCACTTAATGCTGTGAACTTCTGGGTAATTCACTCAGCCTCTCTGAACTTTATTTATTCCCTTATTTGTATGCATGGGGATTGTATACATCATACTATGAGTTACTTTAGTAATTAAAGATAAAGTACAGATGACTAATATATATGCTAATTTACATTATAAACAACTTATTATCTCATGAACTGATTGTCTCATAGGTTTGTCTACTAATCAAGACGTTCCTTGATCTGGTGGTGACTGTTACCAGAGTTTTTGAGGTCTTTTATAAAGAACTACTTTAGCTAAGGAGTTTGGAATTACAGAAGACACAAACTTTTTGGTTGTTCCTGTAACGTACAAGGTACAGGATGCAATGGAGAGTAATTTAGAGCTCCTGATTTCAAGTCCCTAACGTCTAACCCCAACCGTGGTACTTACGAAGTATGTCCTTGAGTTTCGTTGTGTAGCCGACACAGGGATTACATGGGTGAACCAGGCGACACCCGATTCCCATCATGTTCATGTGTATGGATATGTATGAAATAGGGTGGGGTAAGTAAGAAGGCAGAGGCTGGAGGTAAGAAACAAAGGCTACGGGGAAATGTAAGGTGAGGTTCTAGATGGGGCTGTGGATTACTTGTGCAGATTGATCAAGAATGAGCAATGTGTGAACTAGCTCTCCCCTTGTACAAAGAAAAAAAATGTTCTTAAAATATTTAAAAATTTTATCATATCCTGAGTGGCCACTTTCTTTTAAAGGTTTTATTTATTCACTTTTAGAGAGAGGGGAAGAGTGGGAGAAAGAAAGAAACATCAATTTAGGAGAGAAACAAGGATTGGTTGCCTCTCCTACACCTCCAACCGGGGACATGGCCCACAGCCCAGTTTTGTGCCCTGACTGAGAATCGAACCTGCAACCTTTCTCTTTGTGGGATGGCGCCTAGATGACTGAGCCACAGCAGCCTGGGTGCCAGTTCTGATTTTAATTCAGCTTTTGCTCAATTACTCCAGTTAGTTTTTCATTGCTTTTTTTTTTTAAATGCAAACATCTTGTCAATATGTCTCCTAGGACTCTCACTTATTATCAGGATTATAAATTGAATGCATTTATGGTTTTATGTGATATCTGTGTGAACTGAGGAAAAGATGTCTTCCTCAAGCTATTTGAGGCCGTAGTTTTTAGTCCTTTTCAGGTGAAAAAGGCCTCTATGATGTGTCCTTCCAAAATTCCTTTGTTGAGGTCCTAACCCCTAGTACCTCAGAATGTGATTCTATCTGAAGATAGGGTTTCTAAAGAGGTAAGATGAAATGAGGTCATTCTGTGGGCCTTAATCCAATAGGAGTGATGTCCTTAGAAAAAGAGGGATTAGAAACATCCTAACTGTCCATCCATGGATGAATGGATAAAGACAGCCACACACACATACACAAACACACACACAAAAATCTTCCCATTTGCAACAACATGGATGGACCTCTAGGGCATTATGCTAAATAAAATAAGTCAGACAGAGAAAAACAAATGCCATATGATCTCACTTATATGTGGAACCTAAATTTAAAAAAAAAAAAAAAAAAAGCCCTGACTGGCAGCACAGTGGATAAGGCGCTGGCCTGCAAACCCAGGTTGCTGGTTCAATTCCCAGCCAGGGCACATAACCAGGTTGCAAGCCAGGTCTCCAGCCAGGTCTGTGGCTGGAGGCAGGTGAAAGGCAACCATACATTGATGTCTCTCTCCCTCTCTGCCTCTCTTCCTACCCCTCTACCTAAAAATAATAAAATGTTTTTGTTTTTTTTTTTTTAAAGTGCACAGAAACAGAGAAAGATTAGTGGTTGTCAGAGGTGAGGGTGGAGGACAGTGGGACAAATGAGTAAAGGAGGTGACAAGGTACAAACTTCTGGTTATAAAATAAATGTCATGGAGATGTGATATACAGCATAGTGACTATAGTTGACAATGCTGTAGAGCCTACTTGAAAGTTGTTGAAAGTAGACCTGAAAAGTTCTCATCACAAGAAAAAAACAAACTTTGTAGCTCTGTCGGGGGGGACAGAGGTTAACTAGACTTATTACGGGGATTATTTTGCAATGTAGGTGAATAAGTTGAAGCATTATTTATTGAAGCATCATATTGTATACTCAAAACTATAAAAAATATTGTTATATATTTTATACATATATAAAAAATATAAAATTATATGCCAATTATACTTTAATTGAGAGAGAGAAAAAGAGATTAGGGCACAGAAACAAGGAGAGAGTCCTCAGAAGAAGCCACCCCTGTCACACATGAATCTTGTACTTCAAGCTTCTGGAGTGGTGACAAAATAAATTTTTATTGCTTAGCCCAGTTTGTAATCCTTTGTTATAGCAGCGCTAGCTAACTGATAACAAGCACCAAAGTAATATGAAAGCCATATAAGTGCATTTGCCTTCTTGATCATTTACTTTTAAGTTACCTGACTTCCACTCAAAATAAGGATGTAGATAATAAACATTGTTGAACATTTATGGAAAAGCTTCAGACTTCACCCTCTAGGGCCAGATATGTTCCAATCTCCTTAAAGTTTTCCCCCTTTTGGCAGAAAGGTAAGGGCATCAGGCTAGCTGCAGACCTCCACATTTCTTCTTTATAAAAGAGGAGAAATACTCTGAAAAATAAAAAGACATGTCCATTTTGATTTCTAAGAGCTTGCTGGAATGCAATTTTAAGTATCCTATTCTTTGGGGGAGACAGAAATCTGACCTGCAAAACTATCTTAGCTGAGATTGAAAAAACTGTGTATTGTCTCAATTTCTCATTTCTCACTCCTATACCATTTTTTTAAAAGGCAGAAAAATAACAGGTTACTAAAAAGTACCTGTCAGCAGAAAACGATTTGTGATGGTATCAGCTAGTTCTTTCCCATTGATTTTCTAAGAGTTTAGCAGAAAGTTGGAATGTTGGACTAACAAAGCAGGAAAGGCCTTAGAAATCTCCACTTCCACATCTGCTGCGTCTTTTCAAACCCATTGTCTGAAGTTTAACAGTGTACCCAAGCTTCCCCAACTGATCAGTCAGTCAGCAACTCCCTAGGAGTAGGCCTGTAGTTTTGGTAGATGAACAAATGATCCCCAAGTTCTTTTCGCCTGAGAGAGTAACACTGTAAAAATATTTGCAAAGAAGTAATGAGGATGAAACTCTATTTGTATACAGTCTGTGCCACACGTATTCATTCAATTATCAAAATAATACACATTGGTAAAGGGCTTTATATTTCTAAGTTCTTCTTAACAATTTTCTCATGTAATTCTCAAGACAACTGTTTCAGTAAGTAGGCAGTTATTGGTCTGGTCTCAATAATTTTGGAGAGGTGTAAAGAGGGGAAGACTAATGGCCAATCAACAAATAGATGGACCTAGAACCCAGAAAGCCTAGGTCCCATCTAGTGAGTTTCATTCCATAAATTATATGCTTGGGTCACACATTTGACCTTTTCCGACCATTTGCATATATCAGCAATATTTAAAAATCTGGTAGTTTGATTGACATTACTGATCAATCAAGTGCAAACAGTTACCCTGGTCGTGCAGGGAGCCACTGCCTTGGGGGTAGTGCGCTCTGGCACACAGGTGTGCTTTGTTATGCCAGCAGGATTCGGGGCAATTAATGCTTTCTTTCTGCTGTCGCCTATTTAGCACACAGCAAGGTTGGCCTCTTCCAGAATCCTCATGTGATCCTTGATTGCATTACAAAATATGATCAAAAGACTCCACCTCAATGGGCATGATTGGGCTGCTTGCGAAACTCAATGGCAATTTATTTAAATATGATACTCTGCAGGAGAACTCCTTCAAAGAAAAGGCACAACAGGCAGTTTATCATTTCCATGCGAGGCATTTGGAGTTATTGCTTCTTGAAAGCATCCAGGGAAATGAGGATAATGCTGGTGGAAGAGTTAAAATGTGATATGATCATAAACCCTACTCTCTATGAACAATGCTAGTTATATCCTAGTGTTAATAGCTTGGTGGTCTCTTCTTAACACAAATCGGCCTCCCAAACAGAGGAAAGAAATGGGTGTGGGTGGTAAGGAAATTAGGAGCATGGATTCTAGACAATAATGTATCTGAGATAATCGAGTGATGCAAGCACATTACTATTCAGTGTGTGGCAGAGTGCCGTTAATTCACTAAAGAGCTAACTCAGGCAAGTATAAATTAAAGCCTGTGCAGGACTGGATTGTAAAAAATAGGAGCAATTAGCACTGCGGTATGTGCACATCTGCAATAATCCTGTTTGATGCATCTTCTATTAATTAACTTTATGAGAAGGAAAAAAATCAGGTCAACAGAAGGAAATGCGCAGCTCTTGGCCACTACAAAGCATTTCCAAGCATTGACTAAGTTCGCCATGTAAATGTGTCAAATGTCCTCCGTCAAGCCCAGAATAGAAAGGCAAAGTACCTCTTTTTTGTAAAGCTGTGACTTTTAAGTTTACCAGGTTTAATTTTCAGAAGTGCGTTATTTTGTTCTTGGATTCCTTTTTCTCCCTGGTAACATAGTTCCTATGTTTATGGGGGGAAGTTATGTTAAAAAGCAGATTGAATAATTTTATTTATTTCCACATGAATGGCAATCCCATCAAATTTATGATTTGGAATATATAATGTGAAAAATTATAATTATGCTCCTGAATCTGGAAATACTTCATTATGTAGTCTTTATTCAATATTGCATTTTAAGTACTTCTATATTCAATGATAGAGAACGAGATTGTAGATCAAATGTACTATAAAAAGTTTCAATCAATGTGGAAAGTAGTTTTAGAAAGCAACAATTAATCCCTTCCGAATATACAAATAATCTAACTCCTAGCTTAATAGTTTGTGACATATTCCTCACTAAATGTTATCTTACCAGTACTTTCTGAAATCTCTAGTGTAGGCAGGCAAATTATCAGTTTTCAATAAGTTGAATTATATATTAAGAATGACTATTTCTTAAATACGTCATCCATTGTGTCTCATTTTTATAGTCAGTTTGCTTTGAAAACAGATACAGCTCTAAAATTTAAAAAAGTATTTGGGCAGGTAATGTTTATGTCAAAAACCAAAAGTTATTTTCCTTTACTAAAATTGGAAGCAGTCTGGGCTTTGTAATTCATGTAAGTTCATCTTTATTTTTCTGATTCAAAGTGTGCTTACTTTAAATAACTGATACATTTGTTTTTACCACCATTTTTGTGCATTTACAAAAAAAGCAAATAACATGGCTGTATATGAAACAACTCATTAATTCACCAGTTAATTATCATTGCTTAATTCTTTTGACTAAACTCCAGCTCAACAGAAATAGTTATAAAAGTGTGCTATTTCCATTATGTGACAATGCACTTTGAAAAATACCATTAAAGGTATATTTATATGTATAATTTAAAAACTGTCAGTCTTTTTATATTTGCAGATATTGAAACTTTAAAGCATTCTATACAATCCATTGAGATATTTTACTATAAATTAAGCCTAATTCTGATAATAATTATCTCTTTAATAATGTCTTTTGAAAACAAAGCCACCCTTAATATAGATTTTCTTATTAAAATTCAAAATATGTTCTCTGCACTAAATAATAATTAAATTTTAAAATGGAAACAACAAGCAAGTATAAGGTTTTGGGGAATAAATTCAATACAGTGTAATAACAAACTAGATTAAATGTTTGCATCAATAGAAATTTGATTGATTAATGCATTTCAGTTTTATATAATTACATGTAAGATGAAATTTGAAAATCAACACTTAAAACTATATCCTTCACAACCATTGCACTTTTGTTTTCTGTGTTATGTACATAAAGAAAAACTTATTTCCTGAGAACTAATCTGTGTTAATAGCCTAACTCTCTGGCCTCTTAAGTGAGACCAGTGAAACAGATGGCTTTGAAAGGGTGGCTTCTCCCATACAACACAAGCAAAGATTATACAACTAAATAACACTTCTAAGCACTCATTTAACAATATCATTTTTGTAAAGTTCATACCATTAAACACGTATATACCCCAGACCAAAATCTACACCATCATTTCAGAAGTCTTTTGAATTTGTGATTTCTATGTATTAAGGTTAGACAAGAAGTGGTATTTATGAAGAGCATTATTTTTATATCAAGTGTAAAGATTAGTGTCTCGGATAAATTATACTAACTATGTATGCCTTCTGCCACATTATCCTGCCAATACTATTGTTTAAAACAAATTTTTTTTAACATAGTATATGTAAAAAATACTATGGGGCACTTACAACCTGTTATTCTTCAGAGATCCTTAAGTCCCTTGTACATAGAGCCAGATAAGGGTTTCTGCATTAATTCGTAATTTCCTGGCTTTTTGAAGGCTTCGGCAGACCAATAATGTGTCTTTAACGTTGGTTTTGTGTGTGTGTGTGTGTGTGTGTGTGTGTGTGTGTGGTTTAATATTTCTAAAAGCAGTAAATTATTTCCAGCATATGTAAAAAAGACAAATTTCTCTGTGGTTAGTGACCACAAAACAAAACAAGAAACAGAAATACTTCAGAGCATGAATCCTAAGAAAAGTTTCAAGTTTTAAACACTTACTTTGATGTCATATATGGAAAAGGAAATCTCAATGAAGAATTATGAACTAATATTTTGAATACATCTTGTAGCCAATGTACATTTTCTATCCATTATTTTCATTTTCAGTAATAAGTATGCTAATTGTTAGGTAAATACACAGACTCATTTTTCTCATAGGCATCTAACAGCCATGAGCTACTAAATATGATAATATTGACTAGTAAAGATATTTTTAAAATTTAATTTATTGATTAATTTTAGGGAGAGAGAGGAAGTGGGGATCAGTGGGGAGGATTGTTTTGTTGTTCCACATATTTATGTCTTCAGACCAGAGATCCAACCCGCAGGTAGCAAAGATATTTTATAAATGACTAAGATAGACTCAGTGTTCCATTGAAGAGATTAATAACAAATATTTTGTTCCAGCAACAAAGTAGCAAAATAAAACTACTAGCAAATGACTTTTAAAAGCACTAGCATGTTACTGATTTATTGCTGCATTTGTACCTGTTCCCAGATCTCAAGTTTTTGTTTTTGTTTCTAACTACAATAATTTGAACTTGAGAAAGTTTTTGTATTTTTAAATAATGCCTCCCTTCACAGTTTTTTAAGTTACAATTTTAGAAAATATAAAATTTTAATTCATCTTACAGATTTAAAATTTGGCACATGGCAGGGAAAATTTATTGACAAGTTAATTGATGATGGTAATCACAATTATATTTTATTGAAGTGTCATCAGAGATATTGGAGTATACAATGACAGAATGATAATGTTTGCAGTATAGTTGAGCATGCTACCCATTACCTGATGCCCAGGTAAATTCAGTTAATTCCAAATAGCACAGCTAGTAAGTGGTGGAACCTAGACTTGACTTGTTCTTCTTTGTTCACTTACACCCTCAACTAATCCAACTGCACAGTAGAGGAAAAGAAGAGCAAAAACTATGCTTAGATTATTTAATGAAGAAAAAAACTGTTAAAATCTTTCATTCGTTCATGTTGCTAAACCTTTATCTTCTTCCTCACGTGTGGCCTTGTCAGTGGACTGAGCACAAAGCAACAGAAATTCATGGAAGAGAGAGACCAATAATGACAAAATACAGTACAGATTCTAGACTCTCCATCTCAAGTAAAGTAAAATAATCAAGTGTTTTACTTTGTTCAACATTATTCCTGCTTGTTTATGCATATTTCTTCTGGAGCAAATCAAAACTAAGCAGAGAACCCAGATGGTATGTACAGATAAAGGAAATGGGCATATCACTTTGAGATTTCCACCCCTGATAGAGAAAGCCAATGTTATATATGGAACAGCTTTTTCTAAACTTTCTAAATTACATATCTTGTATCTGTGAATTGCTAAGCTTAGAAAAATGGATGACACAGACCCAGGATATTTTTTCTTTTTATATATAACTACCACTAAGATGGACCAATAACTGTTTAAGAATATATGATGTTAGAATTGTTCCAGAACTTTTAATCTTGTTTTTGTAATAATCCTTTACTATGAACAATAGGTTCTATTTTGAAAACTCAAATTGAATATTAACACATTGTTGACAGGTCATAAAAAAATAACTCATGTTTTCAAGCCCAAATGTTGTTGACCAATAATGAGTTAACTCATGTTTGTATTTGCATTAGCTTTTGCTATAAAATTGCTGGTCAACAATGTGTTGAAAAAGGAAAACAAAACAAAACAAAACAAAACAAAAGTTTAGTTTAATTGTTTTGTTTCAAATATATAATTTTTGTCACATTAAAGCAATAGTCTCATTTATCAGACCTTCTCTATTAAAATATATTCGTATCCCTTCCACTAGCTCTTACTAGGATGAAATATAGCAGTTACTGGATATGCAAAAGTGTTGGGATTCCCTGTTCCACACTTGACAATGATTTTTAAAATTCAAGGTAAATTATGATATGTTATTCTGAGAGGATATTAAAGCACAGATGTTAAGTGGAATATTACAGTCAGGCTTGTCAAACACTGAGTTAGTGGTAAATCATCTAGCAATGCCAGGGAGGAATAATCCAGACTTCCTATTAGGACTCTTCAGACTAATGCCTCTGATGTGAAAGCAAATAACTTTGTTTGGAGACAGACAAAACAAACTTCCAGGAAAGAAAAAGATGGTCCTAGAGAAAAGTGAAAAATGCTTTTAAGGTTTAAAATGTGACAGTAGCTTAGTTAAAAAGTTAAAGTTATACATAAATTTAGTGAACTAAATATGAATATGAATATATATACATTATACTGAGATCAAGACAATAAATATAAATATATGTACGTACACACAAGGTCTGTCCCGAAAATGTCGAGCCAAAGTCAATATAATGAAAAGTTTGCGCAGCTGATACTTTCGGGACAGACCGCATACATATAACATTATATTGAGATCGAGACAATGCCCTCTCACATATAAAGAAGGGAACCTAAAGATCATGCTTCCACTTCCTATGTGCAAGCGATATTCCTTTTGCATTTTAAACTAATTTGATTCAGAAGCCATGTGATTTTTCTGGAGAAGAAAGACCCACATGGTTCGTCATCTTCCACATTTCCAAAGTTGCTACTCTAGCCCCTCCTCTGCACCGAAACCTTTTTTTCTTACATGCACAAGGATGCCATTTCTTAGAGATTTTCATTCTGAAAGGGGAAAAAGCAGAAAGGTGGGACGTCAAAGAATCCCAGCCATGCTAATGGCCCTGTAGATGTTACTTACTGATTCCAACCATGACAAAGAGACCACTGTGTGCCCTCAGGTGAATCACTTAACCGGCTGTGTCACAACTACTCCACCTGCAAATTAGATAATTGCCTTTGCCACCCATCTTCCTCTTGGGGTTGTTTTGAGAATGTCATAACTGGTCATTTCTTCAATCTGTTCAAGAAACACTCAATGCCCTTGGACCTGTGAATGTGCCTATCCAAGCACAGGCCCAGTTATAAAACTACATCCAACAGGAATGTTTCTTTACTGAAAGAGACAAAGGGCAGCCAGCTGAAGAATGCCAGACCCAAACGACATCTTGAAGGACTTTGAGATTCTCAGATGAAAGGCTTTATATAAAAATAAAGTATTATTACCTAGGCAGAGAAAAATGTACACATTTTTCTGTCAGCATTCAAGAGCCAAATATAGGGATGCCCTCTGCTCCCTTTTGATATTTTGTTTGTATTTAGTCTGATGACAATATAGATAAATCCTCCAGTTGATGCCATTGGGCCCAGGTTACATTTCAGTGTGTGGAAAATGACGAAATGCAAGAGGGAAGCCTTTGAAAGAAAGTGAAAATAAATGTAATAGCCAAAAGCCAAATAATAGTCAGAGTATATTTAAAGTCTATTAAAGAGCAGCAGTCATGGTATCAAATGCACACTCTCTCATCCCCTGTGGTCAGCCTACTATGTGGACCACCTGCCTTAAATTACACAAGTTCACCGCATCCCTGGCGTGAGGGGGGAAGGCTGGAGAAGAACGGGGGAGAGGGGTGGAGAAGCAGCTTTCTCCATTCATACCAATCACACCGAATGTAAAATGTCTTTAGAATGCCTCTTTCAATTCACAGTCCATCACATCTGAGCCTCTGAACCACCACTCTTGAGTTTGGAACAGTGTGTGCGCGTATCTGCAATAAGGAAGTCACTTGGAATTTCAGTTTTTCAGTAGATACCGATGGGCATGACCTGCTTCGTTATCAATGAGTGTGCTGTTTTAGGATGTAACAGGGCTCTGATAATAAGCTAATAGCTGTATCCCTTGTGAAATTTGACAGTTTTGCTTTTCAGGTACCAAGGCTGCCATATATGGTCGCAAGGGATGTTTATTGATAAATGGCACATTGTAATGGGGCCTGAGAACAGCCCTGCTCTTACAGGCCCTTGGCAAATAAGGGTTTCTATACTTTCACACAAAGAAATATAGGCAGATGGCTGATGTGGGCTCCGTACAGAAAAGCGCTTAATATATTTCAGGTAAACGTCTTAATCTTTTTTATCAGTGTCTTAATATTATACACCATATTTTAGTGTATAATAATAAGTGTCTTCTTTAGTGCTTGAGTTTTCAGTCTAAACATCAACCTGAGAGACAAATATATGAATTTGCCCATCACAATAGCATGGAACTGTCACATGGTTGTTTTCTGAGTCTTTTCAATATGGATTTTGCCTCTCTGCCTCAGTTTCTTATTAGTATAGTGATGATGTTAGTTCAAATACATGAAAATGCTAGGTGGCAGGTGCTGAGCAGGGCTTTGAAATTTCAGTGATGAGCTGGATAGGCACCTGTCTACAAAAAGCTTAAAGTTTAATAAGCAACTATTAATCTATAGAATATTGTTACAGATGGTGAATGTGCATTAAAAAAAAAAAGTAGCAAGACCACTTCTCTCTGTTCTAAAGGTTCCATTCTTAGAATGCTAAATGCAGAGGAGACATCTTTAGCTAGTCTTCCACAGGTGGGTGGATTGGGGAGGCTAATTTTCTGCACCACCCTGGAATATCGAAGAAAACTAAGAGGACGTTACCACTGAGGGGCCTTCAGGGCACGCACAGCAAATATCCACAGGTGAGACAAGCCTTCTGTGATTAGAGGCTCCTCTGTTTGTTACTATGAGCCTGACAAAGTCACTTCTGCAATAGCCTTGAGAGCATAGAGAGACCTTCAAGTGACGTTTGTTGACTGAATAATCATGCTTTTGTTTAACTGAAGGTAGTGTCATAGTGGCCACCCACGCAGCCTGTCACTTGGGGAAAACTGCTTGGGAAAGAGTGAACATTGCAAAATTGCTTCTGCAGGACTAAGGGATATTTAACTCTAGCTGTGCAATCAGACCATTGAGTAGATCTTTTCCAGAAGAAAAATGAGTCTCTCATGGCTGTACATTTGAGTAAGTCCCATGCTTTTCCTTGGTTGTTTTTTTCTCCTGAGTCATGCTACATAAAACCTGATTTCAGGTTGTCCTTTGTGCCAGTCACTCATGAAAACAAAACCCACCAGAAGGAAAGTGTGTCAGACGTAAGCATGGAATCACAGATCACAAACTGAAAAAGCCTCTGGGATCATTTACTGAGTAGGAAACCCCACTTACGACCACTTGCCTTTGGTTCTGCCTCATCCCACAATCACCCCAGGGAGCAAGCCACACTCCTGATACTTCTGCCCAACACGCAGTTTCTGCACATGCTAATTAAATTATCTTTCTTTTTTTTCCCCCCAATCTTGAATTCATAAGAGTATTCTTAGTGTCAATTATCCTCATCAAAGACAAAAACAATGGGCCTTAGGGCATTTTTCCACAAACAAGACTTTGTTTCAGTTATTGCAAAAATCAAAATATACAGAGTAAAAAGCACCCTGAAAGGTACACCTATTTACAGTATTATTATATTTACTGTATATAAAGATATAGTCATTTTCATTTTTAGGATATGAAGAGGCAAAATAGTATAGGAAGATCCTGGCCTTTACAATTTACCAGGTGTAATGTCTGTACACAAAGCAGTGTCCAGGCTCAGTTGTACACGGACGGTCATGACCTTGTTGTTGTCTGCTACATCTGTGCGAAACTTAGCAGTAAAACAGGAAGGTAGTGAGCCTTGGGAGACAGTTGTTCAGCTGGAAGATCCTGGTTAGTTCTGGTACTCAGGCCAATTCTGGAATTTACTATGCTGTTTAAAGTCTTTTTTTTTTTTTCCTCTCTTTCTTTTTTTATAATAGTTGTTTAAAGTTGTAAAATATGCTCCCAAGTAGTGAAAAGAACACACTGGACTAGGCCCAGTTAGTCTTGGGCAAATATCTTTAACACTTTGGATTTCAGAGTTCCTTGTTTTATTTTATTTTTTTAATTGTTGTTCTATTACAGTTGTCCCAATTTCCCCCCATTGCTCTATCCTGCTCTGCAGAGTTCTTTGCTCCAAATTAAACGATTGAATTACATATATCTAAACCTTGAGAGAAATGGAGATTTTTATTCCAATGGTAGAGAGCATATTGATATCCAATCCAAGAAGGTAATAAAATTATCACAAGCTAATGGTAACACTGGGAACCACTTCTCTAGGAAAACAGAGAGCTGGGTACCCAAAGCAACTCTTAAAGTAACTGTGAGGTCAACTGTAGGGAAAATGGGACGTAATGCCAATGGTGTCAAATCAACTATCAGAATTTATCAGAGGACTACTTCAAAAGCAGCTGCTGATAAACAGATTAGCCTGCACTTCAACAGGTAAAAGTTTGATGTCGTTTTTTAAGAAAGCCAAAGTCTTAAGGAAGCTCTGAGTGGAAAAAGTAGCTGCTTCTATTTTGCAGATTATTCCAAGTCCCATGTTTGTCTTGTTCATCACAGCCAACTACATATGCCACCAGTGTCACCTTCCAGTCTAAAGGACCATCTCTCAGCATGGCAGAATTACAGGTTGCAAAGACTATTTGAATAAACCGTTTCAGGAGGCAATTAGTATTAGCTGTTAAAAACCAATGCACACCTTCTGGCCACAATACCGTGTCCCTCCCTCCCCTGCCCCCCGCCCTGGGAAATAATATTTTCTGTCTTAGCCACCATAGTCTTCTACAGAAAATAACCAAACTCATAAGGGTTCAGCACTAACTTCTTCTTACAGAGAATACAGATGACCCCTGCGCTCACCAACCTGTCTTTCACGCTAGCTTTAGAATCCCTGGCAGGAAGAATAAAACTTTCTGTGGCTTGTGGAATTTTGGGGAGGTGTAAGGTCTTGACCAGCAAATATGAAAGTACATTGTTCGGTTCCCTCTCAATACCAATACTTAGTGTCACATTTTTGGGTCTTTTAAGTGTTCCCATATGTTTCAAAACTAACTAAATTTTTATTGACATTTTGGCCTGCCTCCTAAAGATGAGTATCCTTCAGCTGTGAAAAATGTGATAGGTTTGAAGTTGGAAGAGTTTTATTTATTTTTTTTTAATATCTTCGTGCTCTTCAATATACACACACTGAAAAGATAAGAGGTGACCTGAGCCTTTTGATGCTGGGATCAGAACTCTAGGAAGAAACATGCCCAGGCTGTGTGTTCTTAGAGTAAGCAGTATGTTTTTCGTCATACGATTAAGCTTATCAAAATCAGGTTCTCCATAAACCAATACACTGATCTGATTCCTCATTTTTGTTCATAAAGAATGAAGAAAGCTTGCACATTGGAAAAGGAGGATTTTCTAAAGGCTCTCGAGTTAACCCATTCTTTCACCAGGAAATCAGGCTTAATTTTCCATCAGGAAAGCAAACCTGACCTTGAAGTTACTAAGGTGGAAGGGACTTGGGAGGTAGGGGGCTCATCAAAAATTTAAACATTCTGACACTGTTGCCCAGATGTTATAGATTCTTAGCCTTGTGGGATTTTAAGCAAATGAGGATATCAGTCAGGGCTAAATCTGCCTTCCTAGGCTACACTCGCTAGCAGTGCCCTGGCCTGGACACTCCTCACTGCTGGTCTTCAAGCCTGCGAGGTGAATCTTTTCTTAGTTTGCCTTCACCTTGGGAAAGAAGAAAACGAAGTTCCTCTTCCCCAATCCCCAGTCTGTAACATTTTGAAGGGGAAGAAATGGCTAGAAAACCTCTTTTCCTTAGGGAAAAGCGTAAGCTGGCGGCTACTAAAGGTCGGGCCCATCTTTAGCTTCAGGGCTTGGGGTTGACAAATGTCTGCGACCGAAGCATTCTCAGCTCTGCTGGTTCCGGGCGGGGGGGTACCCAAAAATCGCGCTAGAGTCCGCCCTGTCGTCTGACCTGCATCCCTACCGCGCCGCACATTTCAGCTTTTCCGTTTCCTGGTGGAGCTCCAAGTAATCGAGTCGAAGGGTTATTTTTCCTGGCCTCGCCTTACCATTCTAAGCCTGCAGGAAGCTTTCGGAAAGACATCGCCTCCCGCCGCCCCTCGCCTGCCCCCCAGCCCCGCCGCCCGGACAGCTTCTCAGCATTGCCAGGGTCTGCACCCGGCGGGAGCCAGCGCTGCGGTGCTGGCCGCAATGGCCAGAATCTGAAGCCGAGGCGGGAGGGTGAAACCACCAGGGGTCCCAACGGAGGGTTTATTCCCGCCCCGTTTCACATTCGGGGGTCAAATCGCATTAACTCCAAACCACCAACGGGGCAGGAGCAGGTGGTTAATTGCACAAAACAGAGTTGGCTGCAAGAAACTAACTTTTCGAATGGGTGACTTGGTTTCCCTCTCGGGTTTGGGCGTCAGGAAAAAGGAAAAAAAAAAAGAAGCCCCCTCCCTCCTCCTGATTTGCAAGGCCTGGAAAGGTTATGAGCTGTTTCAGAGGGCTGGTGCACACGGTCAGTTTAGGGTGACCGGCAGGCGCGCTAGGGCTCCCATCTGTGCGACTATTTGGAAGCAGGTTTCCTTCACCCTTCCTGGAAGGTAAGAGCTTTGGCATCTGGAAGTGTCAGAAAGGAGCCTTTTGCCATAAATCATCCTGAAAAGCATTCAAATCAGACAAGCGTCTAGAGACCGCTTAGACACTCCACCCCCAAAACCCTAGATCAAAGTGCAATTCCTGGAACCATAAACACCTATTATAAGTAAAATCCTACTTATCTGGAGGATGCTAAAGCCAAAGGAAAAGGAAGGGGCAAGGGGCATTTGTCGCTGTAAATCCCCCGCACAAATTCACAAACCCTATCTTTCCGTAACACTGTCAACTGCGTCCTGGGAGCTAGCCAACCACAGCGCTGCTCAACGCGCCCAAAACGCGTTTTTGAGGTCCTGGGAGCAGCTAGCCGGAGCGCTTAGCACGCCGGAGTGGACATTTGCTTTCGCTTTTTTTTTTTTTTTTTTCTTCCCCTCCCAACCTGGAGAAGCAGGTGCGAGAGAGTCCCGGGCTGGGGAAAGGGGAGGCGGAGAAAGAGAACTCACTCGGTCCTAGTTCACAGGACCGCAGCCGCTATTACACGTTACACCGGTGCGGCAGACCTCAGTGCAAAGAACTGTTCGGCAGAAACACACAAAACTCGGATCAGAAAACACCCTCCCCGTCCGCTGCTACTCTCCTCCCGGCAGTTACCCTTCGCAAATTTCCCAGAGGGACGGCGACCCTAAGAGGGGACCTGGGGTGGGGTAGGGGGTGGGGAGAGGTCTCCGGTTCTGAGTGCGATTGCTGGGCTCGGAAATGAAAAGACTCCAGTTATTTTGTTTGTTTGTTCCCCCGCGACTCCCTTACTCAATCCCAAATCAACCGAGTGTATTAAAATCTCGAGCCTGGAGCGGGGATGGCCCTGCCGGGCGTCTGAGGCGGAAGCTAGGGGGCGGCGGGGAGACGGTGGGGGTGGGGAGGACCGGGAAGGAGCGACCTCCCCTCCGCCGCGTGCCGCTGGGAGACGCGCTGGCCTACCGGGCGCAGAAAGAGGGGACCCTGAGAACCGCCCTGGAGGCCAGAGGACTCCAAAGCTGAGGGTCTGAGACACGTGCCTTTTACTCCTCAAGATCCATCTCTTCCGCATGATTTACGCGCGAGCCTCTTTGACCAGGGGCGGTTTTATCTAAGCCCTGGCGCACGTGATGGACAAGGCTGCTAAAAAGCCTCGTTCCTGCTGCCGAAAACACTACTCCCCACTTCCAACATGCGGTTGCTTTTCCTCTGGCGATCCCCAACCCGGGCCTCTTCGCTTCCCTCCCCGAACGCTCGCCCCGTTTGCTCTATTAGTTGCCATCTCCCCGGGTGCTTTAGGTCAACAACGACAAAAGCCCTGGGTAGGGTCATTTGGGAGCCGAGGCAGGCAGATGTAGGGTACGCCACCCCCTTTGGTGCCAACTGTGTTTGGGAGTCCTCAAAAGGGCGCCAAGCCAGGGACCAGGAGAGCTCGCGGTTATCCGCGGACCCGAGCAGAACCGCCGCTTTGGCTTCATTAGGGAGGAAAGGAGGCGGCAGGAAAGGGGGAAAGGAGATCACGTTACGGAACCTCCTAGTCCCTAATAGGTAAAGAAAAGCGGAATCTCAGAAGCGGTTAATAGTCGAGTGTGTGTGTGTGTGTGTGTGTGTGTGTTAATAGTATTTCATTAAAACCATATTCTGGAACAAAGAGTGGTTCTCTCTTTTCTTTTTCCTTTTTGCTTTGTTATTACTCTGACAGGAGTTCTCAAAACAGCATTTTCCGAATCAAAGGATCCCTGGTGTCCTCTGCCCCTTCCCAGCCTCCCTCCCCTTCCCCAAACTGCTTTGGTATCATTATCCCTGCACGGAGTTTTATACTCTGGATTCAGCCGGACGACATTTAATAGCTGACCGGATTAAATATTGCAGACTCCAGCCTAGGCTATCTGAAAATCCGGGTCGTGGGCTGTGCCTAACTTCAGAGAAGGAAAGCTGATCTATGAGATGTGTCTTAAGTTTCACTCAGTCCTGGCCTGGAGAGAAGGAAGAGGAAGGATTCTCTGCTCGAGATCTCTTTCCTATATTACAAAGTTAGAAGTTTTAAAGGGTGTGTGTTGATGGGAGGTAGCAGTGAACAGTGGAAGGAGGCAGGAAGCAACCTTAGCGAGAGGCTAAAAGAAATTTCCTTCTGTCATGATGTGCAAAGGGGGCTTATGAGAACACTTGAAAGAATGTTGCCCTGGAAGGTAGGCTTCTTTCCCCAGGAATGGAACTGTGGGGTGTACAGGGGCATCAGCAGACCTCTCTGAAGTGTTCATTGTCATTGCTAACCCTGACATGGTCCCTGTTAGCTGCAATGTTGGCTCTCAACAATAGTAACAATTATTTGGTTTTAAGTTTCAGGAACAAAAGAGGAAAAGAAGTGTAAACTTTCCTTCAATGCTATTTAGAAATGGAGGTCTGCAAGCCCCAAAGGACAGCTTCACCCAGAGGAGTCAGGGTCTCATGATCCAACCCAACATTCATGGAGGTTGGGCCAACCCAGAAAGGAGCACCTGAGGTCTTCCTCCAGGATGCTTTGGGGGCTGTAGCCAGATATGGAATGCACCCAAGTTAATTTTAAAAAAGGTTAAGTTCCTCCAGGGATGGCTGAATGAGTATTTAAAGTAAACAGTATAGGGAGAAAGGATGTGCCTATTTATATGGTCTTGTGCATTTTTAAATGGTCAACCCTTAAAGCTAATGTGATCGCTTTGAATGTATTTCCATTCTGACCACACCTTTGGAAGCCCAAAGAGGAATAAGATAAATTCTGACAGTAAATTAGATTTAATATTGTGGAAAAAGGTACCCCAACTTCCCAACTTTTAAATTTTGTTAAAAGTAGAGAGTATGGGTGGTTATATAGTAACTATCAGCCAGGTGCAATGTCAATTTAGCAGAGTCTTAGGAGTAGTGTTGCATTTAAATTTATATAAGAGCCATAATAGTTCAATGTACAGTCTTAGAGGTATTGTGGACAAATACTTCAAACCTTAATATGCACAGAGACGCAGGCCTGCTCCACATGGTAATATTCACAATAACCTCTATGGACACCTCTCTTAAGTACAGCAAAGGGAATTGGACTCTTCCACAACTGGACAATTGCTAATTCATTCTGTTTATAAACTGAGCTTCCTTATTGTCTGGAGAAAAAAAGCCTCCTATCTGTACAAGCCATTAAAAAAAAAAATCCTTTTCAATCCAATCAATTGATTTCAGTTGGTAGAAGCCCCACCCCAGTGACTGCAGAGATCCCCAGCGGGCTGGGTACCGCCCCAGGAGGGAGGGATCACCGCTCATCTTTCAGCCCATCCAAGGGTCTGTCAGGCCTGGCATTCCTTCGCTCTTCTTATCACTCTCTACCCCTTCAAAAGGCAATTGATTAGTTTCAGCTTTTCCAAACCGAGATCCGATATGTTTCTCAGGATCAAACGTCTTTGAGAAGCCCAGAGAGAGAAGTGTGGGGGGTGGGGAGAAAACTTCCCTTCACCCCAACCCTGGAAGCCCAAGGCACCCAAGGGGATGGGGGTGCCCGCCAGGGGATGAGATTGTGCCTTTTCCTGGAAGAGGCACTTAGTGAAAGATATGTCTTCCCTTTCCGGAAGCAAATATTGAAAGGAGAAAATAGATACTAGAAAAAGAGGTTGATGATTTATGCCTAGATCTCCCTCTGAGCTTTTCTTCCCTTGTGTTTACAGGCGTGGCCCCCTTTGCACGTTGTACATCTGTTCTTTTCACGTGACATTTCATAAAAGCTCTAACATCTGGGTAAGATAAACTTGCTTCAGGTACCTGCTTAACTTTTCACTTGTCACACTTGCGTCACCTCCCCCCACCCCACTCCTGCCTGCCTCAGTGGCTGGGTCCAGGGTGCATTTTGTTTCAGCACCCCCAGGCCCAGGTGACTCCACATCGCACCCCCACCCCATGCCCAGCGCCAACCTCCACCAGAGCCTGTTTCTTTGGCAGACTTTCATCTTTAGGTCTCCTGCCTCTGGCTCCACCCTGTAGGTCAATGGGGATACCATCTTGAATCCAAGGACAAAAGTCTTATTATCGTTGGATTCCGCCTTCGGGACAAAAACAAGACAACTGCCTCATAAACTACACTCCAACTGGCGCTTAGATCTGACAGCCTCACGCACATCTCTATATTCCCGGGAGAAATGAGGAAAGGGAGCAGCCGAGGTTCACGGCTGTGTTTTACCTGAGCATTGGCTCCACCTCCTAGATGTTTAAACTGCATGTCTTACAGAAATTTAGTTTCACTCGCTCCAATCTCTCCTCCCCCAAGAAGGCTGCCTTCTGGGATGAATGTTCTTAGATTTTTTTTTTTTTTTCCCCTAATCTGGAATTGTGTTCCCTTGGCTTCAGCTTACATCGCAGGCAGAAGGATGAAGACACGTCCACAAACTTGAGAAGGGGGGAAAACAGAAGGAAAAGAAAATAGTCCACGTAAACAAGCAAGCCGGCCGCTTGAGGCCCTCGCTCCAGCAAACCCAAACGATCTCCTTGCAGGGCGCCCACGAAATCCCGCCTGTAATTGAGTGTTTTCTTTGAGGTTTTCTAGCCATGTGCTTTTTACCATGGTTACCATGACTCTGATAGAAGCTGGATATACATTATGTACATTATGATAGCATTCGATCCTTTTCCCCAGGCTTTATCTTCTTGGCTCTTACAAAAGGGAATATAAAGGGGGAACTTTTGTGCCAGTGATTTTAACCTGCCCCACCTTCCAGTGACCTGCCACATGCTCCTTCTTACTTTATAGACATCTGGGAATTCCATACATGCCTTAAACTCCAATTACACACCTTCTTCAAAGGACACGCGCTTTGATTTGCTGAGAACGTTAAGTGGGCTCACGTCTGGGGCCTTGGGACAAAAGCGAATGGAAAATGTATCCCACGGCCTGTTTACCGGGTCTGTCTTTCCCTGTTCCGTAAATAAGGCTAATTAATCAATCTTTTTGCATTGGGAGGGCCAACGTTTCGAAGTTTCTGGGAAAGAGTGGGGTTGCCGGCTTCGGGAATTTACGAGGTAAACCGATTTCTCCTTCCACTTGGCCGGCTCCCTTTCCTTCCACTTTCGCTGGTGTTGGGGGTGGGGCACGCTTTACGACACACAATCAGAAAATTTTGGAAAAGTGGCCCCCGGGGATCCCCCTCCTGACCCCCGTTTGTCGCTCATGCGGGCCTGTCTCTGGAAGTTGGAGGTTGGCCTTTGCCTGGAGCTGTCGGTGCTGCCGCCGCTCCCCTCGCTACCGCTGACACTTGGAGCCGACGCCTTTGCGCCGCGCCGGAGGCGGGCTCGGGGCGGTGCACGCAGCCGGACGAGGGCAAGGAAACTGTCGCTGTCCCCACGGTGCTGCCCGGCCGCCACCCAGGCAGGGGAGCCTGGGCCTGGTCCCCTCCCGCGCCCGCCGCAGGTGAGATTCCCGCTCCCCACCAAGTTCTGTTTAGGTTTCCGTGGCGTTTGTTCCCCGCAGGTTTGTTTGTTTTTCTTCAAATTACAGATGCAGGGAAAACCGCCTGACATCATGAGAGCTGGACAAACGCTCACTTTGAAGGATTCCTGGGCAGGACTTCAAGTGAAATCATATGCCTGAGAAGAACTTGATACCGGTCTAGAGAAAATAACCAGTTCTGAGTCTGCCAAACCGTGGAATGTGCAAAATGCTCGACTTTTTTGCAAGAGGCCAAGTGTCCCTGAAAAAGCTCCATTATGAATTTGGGCCTGAGGACCCAAGGGGCAAGAAGCTTGTGCCGTTGTTGAGTGTGGGAAGAAAATACACACGTTGTGTGAGTTTCTGCTGTTTGACATTATCTTGTGTTTCACCTGGGGAAGGGTACTTGCAACGATGCATGAGATTATGAACTGTGCATGGGCTCAGCAAGTGTGTGCAGGAGGAGGGGAAATGTGTGTACATGGGAACAAAAATCTGCTGTTGGCTTATGACTGAAGGCCATCAATCAATCTAGTAGTATTAAAAATCACACCAAAAAGCTATGGGCAACCTAAAAGAACCATTCCTGCTCAGTTGTTCAGAATTCACCCAAGACAATTCAATACAATACTTGTCCTCCCGTGAATACATCCTGGTTAAACGGTTAAGACTCCTGGGTCCAGCCACCACATTAAATGTTCACTTCTGCAACAGAAGTAAATCATTCTGTGTCCTTTAAATAAGAATAGGGAGCAAAAATAAAATGAAAGAAAATACAACAGGAAATAACGGTGGAGAGAAACATAACAGGTGGCTTTATTTCTATTCGAAAAAGGAGTTAGTATTGTCATGTGTATTGGGGTTATACAGAAATAAGTCTGCAAGCTGAAAATTGTATTCTAGTAGTTGATATTTTCCACCATGAATTCTTCTCATTCAAAGTAAAACCAGTCACCACCTTGCTTTCATTCATTTGTCTGAAAATCTAGAGGAAAATATTGCCTTCAGTTCAGTATTTAATATTACTCACAATCAGTGTGGCATTTGCTCTTCCCCAAAGTGTTTTCCCTTATGAGAAAAATGGAGAAAACAAAATGCCAGGAAAAAAAAAAAAAAAAAAAGACAAACAGAAGACTGCCTATTTTTGAAACTTTCAGATTTTACATCATCAGTTTAGGAATTACCTTCTCAGCAATGATGGTCAGCTCCATCCTCATGTACGTCAAGAAATCTGAAATATCAAATAGTCAGACCAAGCTAGTGAACAACGAGATTCCTCCATGAACAATTTAGAGAATGGAGGTAGTTGGATGATACACACACACAAGAGAATTACCATCTTGATGTTCTCCCTCATCCTTCTAGGACACTTTCCTAACATTTCTGCCTTACACACACACACACACACACACACACACACACACACACACTCCACAGATGATACACCCACACGTAATTACCTTCTTATGTCATTTGGTAAAAGACTACCAAAGTCCAAATAGCAATTCCCCAAACCTTCACTAATTTTTTAAAATATAAGTAAATGCTAAGGCTTCCTATTGTAAAATATGGTTTAAAATATTCACAATAATAAATTTGCCATACTGTAAAGTCAGCATTCTGTGATGATGTGTGGAGATGGAAATAAAAACCGTAGGGCTATATAATAACCTCAACCTGAGCTGAGCAAACATGATCTGTTTGCATTCTTCCACTTTATTTGACACAGTCATTGTTTAAGTTAGGCAGCAAAATTATTTTCCAGTTGAAAGCTTTCCTATTTACACTCGAATGCACCAAACTACAAAAGTTATGACGAAGTGATACAAACTTACTATTTCTACTGATACTAATTATTAAACCCAGAATTCTCCAGGTCCAGAAAGAACCAGAATGAAATAAGAATCAAGCACCATTTGTTCCTGTTATTGTTTTTACTTAACTCCATCAGATGTTGTATGCATAATGTAACAGAAAAATTCTGTGTCATTTTGGAGAAATTTATCTGCTAATAAGCTGACTAGAAAATGAACAGCTTTAGCATTTAAGATTGTAATTGTTCCAATAGTTATCAAGGATACTGAAATTTCATGTTCTTTGTTTATTGTGTTAACGCTACATGTTCATTATATATAAAGGAGCGTGCCTCCAAAATGGGTAAGATCAAAATGGCAAAATATTCTTAACTCTGGCTTTTCTTTATAGCAAACAAGACACTAAATGCCATTTTCATTTGAAAGAGGCAAATTACTTTACAAATGGAATTCTATTTCTTGTCAGATTAAACTTCATTATTTTCTCCACATTTGTATGTGTATATAGGGTAATCATTGTAATAACACTAGATGTATCTTTTCACTGAAATAAATCCACTTGTTAATAATCCTTACCAAAAAAATTGGAAGGCATGACAAAAATACACAGTAGCAAGAGAAAAGAGCTGCCTTCATACTGCTGATTTGCATATAACTGTTTCACAGCTGCTGCATCAAAATATAAGCAGGAGGGATGAATAACAAATTTAAGTTTTTGCCGTTTGGGGACCTGATAAGAGATGGAGAGATGCTACTAAGCCCACTGAACACCAAACTGGAAAAACAATAAAGCTGTCTTTCTAAATAGCATGCCTGTACCTGTCAGTAGCTAGTTTATTTGAGTTGTTCACTGCTTTGTTTATATTAGTGCCCCCTCCATCCCATGTGCCTCCTGAGTTAAACAAGCAGGTATTTACCTCCAAATTAGCCCTAAACTTTCAAAATAGAGACCAAACTCTAAGGTTCTTAAAATTTTCAGTCATATTTATTTATTGCAGAAAAATAATATACAAAGATATTTACAAAACAATCATAAAAATATGAATGCATTTAGACACCGGATCTATTTGCATTTTACCGTGGGTCATCAATAAATAAATAGAATGTTGTTTTTTGTATTTTAAGTTTTTTTTTCCCTCAGAGGAAGAATGAAAAAAAGGAATGAACTGACTGTGATTTTGCAAGTCAGTCTGATTCCAGCATTTTTGTTTCTAAAGATGTTCTTAATATTCCTCTGATTGTTACCATTTTAAAATGGAGAAAAGTCCATAATGATGCCTTTCCTTTCAGTGGCTGATTGGCACGACCTCTTGAGAATGCATGCATGAAAAAATAAAAATAAAAACATTCTTCGTCATAAAAAAAGAAAAAAGGAACACAAACAACTGTTCAAACTTCTATCAGAATGCAGAGGTGTGAGGATGGTGCCGCTGCCCGTCTGGGAATCACTGTCCACGGGCCTGTCTCGCTTTCTCTTTTAAAAGTGCGCCCCACGCCCTGTTTCTTTGAATTTGGGTTCTGCTCTTCTAATTTCCAAGAAAATCTTTGGCATATATATTTATTTTTAGTTATCCAGCTCCAGAGTCTCTAGACTGTCCATTTCCTCCTTCTCTGGAAACAATGACATCTGCAAAAACCCAAAAAGGGGTAGAGTTGGTTATTGTGTTGGTCTCTGGCTGTTTTCTAAGACTAGTGAGCACTGTTCTTATCACCACCACGGAGAACACTACGCTGAAACAACCTGGAAGGATTTCAGCCCAAGGGCAAGAGGAAGTGGGTGGGCGGAAAGAAGGAGGAGGTGGAATTTGGAAACATTGGTTGTAAAGAGAACTCAAACTTGAAAGCCAAAAGCAAGGGAGGCGCTGGCAACTGTCCTTACCCGTGACCCCTGACTCTTTCTCAGTCTCCCCTTCTGTCTGTCACGCACACTCATCCACACTCACACCCTCACGAGGGCGCATCCCTCACCCTCAAGCCGTACCGATCTGCCTGCAGGGACGCTCTGGGGACCGGGTGGCCGTACCAGGCTGGGTTGGGTGGGAAGGCTGAGGGGGCAGCGGGGGCAGGGGAGGAAAGCGCGGGGGGCTGGGATCCACGGCCCGGCCGTCAGTCCTTCCGCCACCTGAGCGGCGTAGGGGCGCTGAAGCGCCGGTCCTTACCTAGGTCTCCGGCCTTGCCGAGGGGGTGGGGAGCTCCGCCTGCTAGTGGGACGCGGACATGGACCAGGCCCCCTCCATCCTCCAGACCGAGAAGGCGTAGCTGAGCCGCTCGTGGGCCACATAGCTGCAGCTTGCCATCTTGGAGTCCAGCTCGTCACTCTGGAGGACCTGGTAGAGGAAGTCGATGTACCTGGCTGCCAACTTGAGGGTCTGGATCTTGCTCAGCTTGTCCGAAGGCAGCGTGGGGATGATCTTCCGCAGCGCGGCGAACGCCTCATTCAGCGACTGCGTGCGCTGGCGCTCCCGCACGTTGGCCATGACCCGCTGCGTCTGCAGCTCCTCGTAGGACTGCGGGCTCCCGCCGCCGCTGCTGCTGCCGCCGCCCGCGCCGCCGCAGCCCGCAGACTTCTTGCCGCGCTTGCCCTGCGCCGGGCTGCCCGGCTCCTCGCCGCCTCCGACGCCCCCGCCCGCGGCCCCGCCGGGCCCCGAGCCGCCGCCCGCGCTGCGCCGGCTGCTGCGCCGCTTGCGCCCCCCGCGCTTGCCGCTCGGGGGCTGCTGCCGGTCCGGCTCCTCCTCGCTGTTGCTCAGGCTGTCGTCCGCCGGCGAGACTGGCGAGCTGGACACGTCCTGCATCATCTCTCGGGCGGCAACGTGCGGCCTCGCAGGCCCGGGGCAGAGCGGCGGCCCGGGGAAGAGGAGGAGAGCCGGGCGCCTCAGCCCGCCAGCTTCCCCCGCGCGCGGCGCCGGCCCGGGCGGTGCGGCCCGCCGAGGAGGGAGCAGGAGGAGGGACGGGGAGGATCTCCGCGGGGAGGGCGCGCGGGGGAGGCGGGGAGGGAGGCGGGAGGGGGAGGGGACGGTGTGGATGGCCCCGAGGTCCAAAAAGAAGGCGCCCGACGGCCGCACGCACACCCCGTTGGGCCTCCTGGAAACGCTGCGGGTGCCGGCGAGCCCGCGAGGTGTCTGGGAGTTGGGCGCAAGCGGCGGACTTGGAGGCTCTTATATCTCCGTGCAGGCGGAAAGTCTGGGGGCCGCAGTGTCATTGGCTTGACGTGGGGAGGAGGGACTTTCGAAGTTTTATAGGAAAGTTTCCGCTTTCCAGCCCCCCTTCTCCGTCCCCACCCCCTTCCTTGGGGTCTAACAATTCGTCCTCCCAAACCATTCAAAACCGACCTGGCCCCGGCGGCCGGCCCCTCTACCCGCCTCCTGGCCGCCCTCCCCCTTCCTTCCCGCCCCGCCACCTCCGCCCGCGGGCTCCGGCGACTTTCTTCCGCACCGCGGCGCGCGGGCCGCGCCCCCGCATCCGAACGCAGCCGGGGCGAGCGGTCGGAGGGGACCGTCGCGGCCGCGGTGTCGGTCCCTCCCGGAGCGTGGCTGTGACAACAGCGAGGGCAACAGCTTCTGCGCGTTGGGTGATGTCTCCTTTTGCCCCGGTACCCTCCAGGTCCGTGGGCCGGCTGGGGGTTGCCGGGCGGGGGGCATGGCCAGAACGTTGGCAACCACGTCGCCCGCCAGTGGTCAAGTAGAAGGGCCCCTGGAGTCCCAAGGGCCCAACTGACTGGCCAGGAGGTCGTGGGCGTTTCCGAAGACGTGGCTGCGCCGCCTGGACTGCAAATCTGATCCCCGGCCTGCGCTCTCACCTCTGCCCGAGAAGCATCTGAGCATTTTCTTTTCTCTCACTAGTGACCCAACCTAAAGCTTCCCAGCGCCCCGGGGACGACACCTCCGAAGGTGCCAGAAAGAGGCAGAAGTTCCTTCTCCAGCGGAAGGCAGTCGTGTCTTTGGAGGAGGCAGTTGGGCCAGAGGGGGGCAGCGCGGCGTCTTCGCCGCGGCCCTGGTCGCCTGAACTGCCCGCCGAGGGGGAGGGCGTTTCGTCCACCAAGTAAAGCCTTGCGTGGTGACCTCCAAAGGTCGGTGGAAAGAAGGAGACGGGGTTCAGCCTTGCCAACACCCTCGGGGCTGTGGGCTGTGAGAGCATCCTTTCCCGCCCCCTCCCCCCGGCCTGAAGGTTGAGTGGTCAGTTACGCTTCCTGCGCCCCAAACGCATACCCATTACTTGGAAACTTTTACATTTTAAGCCTGTCAATCTACTAAGGCAACGACGAAGAACCCCAAAGAGAGTGTCAAGGCAGAATCTGGCACATTGGAAGCAACAAAAGCTGGTGGGCTGGTGAAGGGACGAGAAGCCGGCCCGGAAGAGAAGCTCCTCCTTGCAATGCTGGCTGCTGCTTCTTATTATTCTCTCTTTTTTTTTTTTTTGGAACCAATTGGGATAGAATAACCACTTCATGTTCATGTCTTGCGTTGCAAAGCAAACCAGAGGTCAAAAGCACTAGTCGGTTTTTTTAGGGGGTCAGATTTGGGGGGGGCAGAGCTGTGCACCCTAGGCTCGGTTCCCCTGCGCAGACCAAGGTTCCCTCGTGCTTTCCCCAGTCTACACGTGCAGATGAGAATTAACCCAGAGAAGCACCCCTTTCCTGGCCAGACCGAGGGTCTCGGGCGTCTGGAGGAGGAGGCGGGAGACCGGGCTCCTTGCGGGCTGGCCACGTGGCTACGCGCGGCTGAGGGCGCAGCTTTGGTCTGGGAGACCCAGGGGTCTGGAGAGCCAGGGGCCTGCGGGGAGAAGTGGGGGCAAGAGTCGTCCCTACTGCCGGAGTCCAACAAGGCACTGCTTTCTTGGGAGGGGCGATTGGCAGGGTTTGTCTATCACCGTTTTACAAAGATTCAGAAACAATGACCGCAGCGTGCCAACTGGCCTGTTTCTGGAGTCACTGCCATATTTCAAAATCAAAGCCTGTCTGAAAATCAAATTCTACTTGACCTCCACTTAATAGTACTCAGGCAGGTCTCCTTAAAACAAAACGCACGCTGGTAAGTCCCTTGCGTTGCATCTTCTGCCTGTAGCACTTTTATCTCAGGGAAGCAGTTCAGAGACTAGACAGAAATTCCGCCCCGCTCTCTCGATACCCAGTGTTCTTTCTTGTAAATCCGAGTTGCAGAACATTCCGCAATTCTTATCTGAAAGTGGCTGCAGAAACCTTGACATTTTTACACCTTTACTTACCCCTCCCTCCTTCTTTTTAAGAGATGAATCTCAAACCATATTTTTTTCCCTTTAGCCCAATTCTCAGAACTAAAGATCGAATATTTGGATGCTTTTGTGTGTGTGTGTGGCTGTGGGTAAGCAAGGCAGGAAAGTGTGGGCAAAGTGTAAGGGAAACTCTACCTGACCCAGGGGAATAGGGGTGGGGGGAGGGGGATGAAAACGGGGGCGGAGAATCTGGAGGAGAAACCGAGTCCTTCACGAGGCAGCAGCCAGGGATCATTAGCCAGTCGGACTTGCCGAGTCATCAATCTCCAAGACTAGTTCTTTAAACAAATGATCCCGGCCCTTGTGCAGGCACCAAGCTTCCAGGAGACGAAGCGCTCCTGGCCGTTTGCTGGGACCCTCAGGACTCAGGCAACGCACTGGATGACAGAAGGCTCAGAAGAGGGTTTAAAATGAATGACCTAAGTAAAGCCATCCCTGCAAGGAATCTTCCTGACCTAATCTCAATGAATGATTTTGGTTCGGAGAAGAAATTTCTCTAGAACTCCTCCAAGGAGCGGAGGATGAGGATGAGACCGGCTTCTGAGTGTTCAAATGTCACTTTTTGAGCAGAAGGATGGAGCCTGCCAAGTGAATTACCTCTCAGGACGTCTGGGGTCTTGATACTCCCTAGTTTGCAAACTACCAAGTCTCCTGGCCTGATTGTCCCACTTTGCTCATTTATAGCTATATCCTACCTAACATTGTATCTAAAAAATGCTTTTATCCTCTTGCTCAGGCAAGAATAAAGATGGGAGGGATCGCTTTCTATGTGCTGAGGAGGCAAATGTATTTCTGCATATGTTGTGTACACAGCAATAATGATAACTTCAAAAATACTCAGTTTAACACACGAAAGCTTAGTTTTAAAAGCCTAATGTTGGGGACCTTAAAAAAACATTCTTTGAAATTTCCCTTTGAGCCCGAACTGAGCCTGGCTTGAATGTCAGTGGTAGCACTACTGTCTTTGGGAATACGGGATTAATTGCAACTAAATCATTTTGTCTACTTCTAAATTAAATGTTCTGAAAAAAACTTAACCGAAAACAAAAATTTTCCCTTTGCACTCGATCATTCAAAATGAGCTTTGTTTTCAAACTGCAAAGTTGGCATGTGTGCAAGTCCTTCCTGAGGAATGTGTGCTATTAATTTTTTTTTTCAAACAGAAGTAACAGAAGTCTCATGCTGAGCATATGCAATAAATATGTACATATCTGTATCTTTACAGTTTGCATGTACTCCTGCATTCTCTTAGCAATAGTCTTTATGAATACTATTAGGGAAGGAAAAGGAATACACATACTAAGGAACTGTTAGCAAGCTGGTGAGTTTGGGTCTTGCACAAACGGTGAGTAATTGAATCTGTGTCCACTCTGCCTCCTCAGTCTTTGGATGACCTACCTACCACCTGCTTGTTGGCTTAGAGTTCTGTGAAACGATCTCTCCGAATTGCATGAATGGAGCACAGGGTCATTCCCACGGAAGGGGGCGCAAATTGGAAAAGGCTGCAGTGAGTGGATCTTCAGATGAGATTGCGTATTGGAGATGAAATCTTGTTTGGAACACTGTGTAGGGATTTAAGTGAGAGGATTTAACCACGAGAAACATGAACTTTGTGTCTGCACGACCGACTTTGATAAGTCTGTGTAAAACTCTTTCTCTGAGACACAGGTAGCCTGACTGATGTTTGAGCACCTTGTCCTAAGTAAGAGGTTACTCTCTTTTCCATGAAAGTTAATTCATAACTGAATTGATTCTACCTTTCTCTGTAGTAATTTCTTCAAGAAAAAGAAACTAAAGTTACAAGGAACTAAAATTTGAAGCTTGCAATCCAGAAATGAATTGAAAAAAGAAAGAAAGAAAGAAAGAAAGAAAGCACAAGCGATTGAGTTGCCAACACCTCCTCAAATGAGCAGATCAGATTTTCAAATAAATATTAATTTTCCAAATATCTGTCACGAAGGATGAGCTAAGAAGACATGTAATTGGCTGAACTTCTAGGGAGGGAAGAGTCAGAATGTGGAAAGGTACGGAGTTTCGAAGAGCCTTTCCCCACATTCTTTAACTTACTGGGTGTGTAGGCTAGAAAGTCTGTGCCCCATCTTTGCTGCCAGTTAACCTGGTGGAAATACACTCTCACTTCACTTATTTCAAAGAATTGCTGCGATACTCGGAGAAATAAAAAAAATACATAGGTATTCATAAAGGTTTTTGTCATAATCACAATCTTCTTACATCATACACATTTTTACCTCCTTTTTTAATCACCTGATAATTAAGCAGATTAAATATACATTAAATATATGTTGTGTTTTTCAAACTAAATTCTTCTTTTTTTTATTTCATTATTTTTAGAAAGAGGGGAAGGGAGAGAGGCAGAGAGGGAGAGAGACATCAATGTATGGTTGCTTTTCACCTGCCTCCAGCCACAGACCTGACTGGAGACCTGGTTTGCAACCTGGTTATGTGCCCTGGCTGGGGAATCGATCCTGCGACCTTTGGGTTCGCAGGCCGGAGCCTTATCCACTGTGCTACCAGCCAGGGCTCAAACTAAATTTTTCTTTCTAATTCCAATTTTCATCTGTTTTCAAGGGTGTTTTTGTGTTTTTCCCAAACGGCTTTGCCTGAATCTTTAAATGCTCCATCCGTTGTTTGGATTGATTCTTCCTACAGAAAACATGTTGTTTTTGTCTGTGACCACAAGAGGGCACAATTTCCCAGAGAAGGTTTTAAAAGAGGCTCGTAGGAGAAGAAAGCTAACAACATAGCAAACGTACCCCACAATTAAACCCTATTTTAGGGGTATCTAGTTGATTTATGTCACTTTTATTAACTTTTAAAAACAAATAGGAGTGGACATTTAAGCTTTAGATTTTTGGCGGAAAAATGATCTATTATAGAATAGAAAAGCATACATTAATGAAAATGTACTAAAATACCATTTTAAAAGAAAGTTTATTTTACATCAGCAGAATCTCATACAAAACCGTCACTGACCAGGAATTTTATTTTCTTAACTTGAGAGCCATACTTGGCAATTGAAAAGTTTTAAAATATATATGGCCATTCCAGAATGCCTTTGAAAGTCTAAATTTTTAGTTAGGGCATTTGGAATGTCTTTATGTAAAATATTACCTGGAAATTAGGTTTTATGTTTTGTCAATTATATTTTAATGCACACAGTAAGTTCAGACCTAAAATTGTTTTTTTTCAAAGCTATAGAAAAATAGAAGAGTTAAAAAGTATTGACTCCCAACACTCTCCCAGAATTATTACTCATAATCTTTGATTTAATTTAAGATTGCCTTCCCCTTTTCTACTACTCCCTCCCAGAAAAGGTTTCAGGGCTGAGTACTTTGTAAATTAAAGCAAGTTAAAATGAATTAGATCTTGATCTTTTCCTGGAAGAGTTTTATAGTTCTGGCGCAGTGCCATGACATCCAGGCTGGGGCATTTCAGTTTCAGTGGGAACCCAAGGCTTTTGTTTTGCATTTGTGTCTTCTTGCAGATACACTCTGTTCCTAATCCCATTCTCTGAGACCCTGCTGATGGGACTGAGCAGTGGATGAAAAGACTTGGAAAAAGAAGAGAAAAAGACAAGAGAGAGAGAGAACAGAATAACAATAAGGAAGAGATGAAGAGAGAGGGTAAAAGATGGAGCTGGAGCAGGTGAGAAAAAGGTAATGATAGAGAAGGAGAGAATGAGGCTTCATACACAGGGGGACTAAAAGGCTGAAATTCCTATACTAAGAGCCAAGCAGCTACTCACAACTGTGGCGAATAACCCTGATGCTTTTCTATTTCCCATCAGGATTATTTGGGTCAGTTGTGAGTAGCTGCCTGTCCCTTATTATAGGAATTGAGTTTTAAAAATTCCTGCCACTGTTACCTAAGTCATAACAACAATAGCAGCAGCAACAAAAATAAGAAACAGGCTGAAGGGCACAAAAGTTTTCATTAAAGTTGATGTTCATCTAATTGGCATGATCTGTCCAGAATCAGAGAAAAGATGGTAACATGTTGTCATTACTGGATGTCAGGATAGTGAAGGGGAAGTCACCTGGGGGATATTAATGCCATTACTCACTGAAAAATGCTATGAGCCATGATAGGATTTCAAAAATCTTATGTGTAAGCCCTGGCCAGTGGAATAGTGCATAAGACACTGGCCTGCGAACCCAAAGGTTGCTGGTTTGATTCCCCAATTCAGGGCACACAACCAGGTTGCAAGCCAGGTCTCCAGCCAGCTCTGTAGCTGGAGGCAGGTGAAAAAGGCAACCATACATTCATGACTCACTCCCACTCTGCCTCTCCCTTCTCCTCTCTCTAAAAATAATAAAATCTTAAAAAACAATCTTATGTGGTTGCTAAGACTTCTAGCTCATTAGTTATTTTCCATTTGACCTCCAGAATGGAGACCAAACTGGCTGTTTTTCCCTGTAGTTAATCAGGATCAATGCCTTTGCCTTCCCCACCTCAGAGTCCTCAGGGAAAGACACTGGGTAAGTGATGAGTTTTATTCTCACTCACCCTACTCAAGACCATGGGAGATTGTAAGGTTCTGGTTCTGCCTAATGGTGCCTTCAGGAGAGCTGCATTCTGGTTTCAGCTGGCATTAATTACTTGCAACACGTTTATTGATTTGTAATTTAGCATAAACTTGTCAAAGTCTTTCATTATTTTAGGTGCTCCAAGTAAGAGGATTTAGTCTCTGACATCAAGAATGTCACAGTCTGATGGGAAATAAAACATGCAAACAATTTTCTCATAGGGAGAGCTAAATGTTGTGATAGATCTTTTCTTTTTTTTTTTTTTAAGTTGGGTTTACGGGGGTGACATTGGTCCACAAAGCCATGGAGGTTTCAATGTATAATTCAAGAAAACGTTATCTGCATACGACATCACGCACCTATCACCCAAAGTAAAGTCTCTTTCCATTCCTATTTCCCCCTCCTTTGCCTACCTCCACCTGCTTCCACCCACCTTTTCCTCTCGATACATGATAGATATTTTCGAGCTGTGCCAAGGAAGGACCCTGGGCCTGGTATGAGGTGACAGGATGCCTTTGCATTTTGGCACATCACCTCACTGTGATGGTAGCCTCCAAATAGACTTCCAGGAAACCTGTCCTAGAGAGAAACAAGCAAATGAAGATGCACATGGCAAATGGTGTATTGAAAAATACAGCAAGAAAGGGAAACAGAGCAGATGAATATACTAGGACAGGTTGCCAACAGGCAGGAAGAATCATGCTACCAAGGTCTTGAGGAACACAGATCCACAAGGTTAATATCCTCTCATTAATACAGTCTCTCTCTGTCTCTGTCTCTCTCTCTCTCTTTCCTACTCCCTCCCTTTCTCTCTATCCATCAGCCTTCATCAGAGATGGGGGTAAGAGGTCCAAGGTTTATGGTGAGCAGTGTTGGAGGATGGCTGGAACTCTTGGCCTACCAGAGAGGCACAAGGCAAATTTGCTGTTCCACAGATGAGCTTGACACTTAGCTTACGGGGCAGTTATGTATTTGACACTCTGTCGTGATCAGAAGACAGGTGGGCCAGATCCGATGTCACTGATGAAGGTTCTATTTAAGATATGAATATGGTTGCCTCATGAATAAGTGTTTCCTGGGAGCTTTATGACAACTTGATGCTTACATAGTCTTTATGTCCCTTCCTACTTACTTTACTGATAGCTCAGGTGTCTTAGTTAACTGATTTCTTCATTTGTCTTATTATCTTTAGCAGAATCAAATATTCATAAATAATATCGCAAGCATACATTGCATTGTCCTGAAGTATACCAGTACATTAACCTTGAAGGATGAAGGGGGTGAACCAGGTGAGAACAGAAGGGGTAGGGGAAAAAGAAAGATATTGGTATTGACATGGGCAAAGGTGTGATGTGAGTACACATGGTGGCCTTTTTAAGGACCTATTTTGGATGGCTAGAGGCAGAATGAACATGGAAGCAGGCAAAATTGGTACAAAGTGCAGATCACAGTGACTATGTGTGCCAAGCTAAGGAAGTTGGGTTTTACTTGATGTGCAGTTGGAAACTGGAAGAATGTTAAATTAAGCAGGTCAAGTATGTGATCATATTTATATTTAGAAATATCAGTATGTGCAGATACAGTGCAGGGGACAGGTTAGGCAGTCATGTCATTAGATTTAGGAAGGTCTTGCATCAACCCACAAAATATCTAGTGTAAGTACATCAGCTGACTGTAAGAGCTTCCATGATTGCTGCAGCTATGGGATGCAGCCGGGATAATATGAAGTTGAGAGAAAATGCCTGGATTAGCGGGGATTTGGAGACCTCGGTTCTTTACCTGTAAAATAAAGTAAATGGATAGATAATTAGAACAAGTTAAAACAAATATGTAAACTCGAACCGATTTTAGGAGCAATCTAGTTTAACTATGCAGTTTTATAGATGAAAAGTTTTCTCTATGACCACTTATAACTAAGATTTGGCAATATCTGCAACCTGAAAGCATTTTCCAAAGTGATGAGAATGACTTCTAACTCTGGAGACTGTGTGTGGCCATCTGCAGGCCTAAACGTTTATGTCACAAATGAGCAGACTAGACAGTGAAGTGGTTTGAAGGAACTCCTTCCAAAAACCACCTTATACTTCGCATAGTCATGCCTTGAATCTGTCATGGGTAGCTCATTAAGTTGGGGCCTGGCATTGTCCTCTCCAGGCTCCTCTTGTAGATGGCAAAATCCTCAGGGTGAGGTCACACATATTAGGTCACTAACACCTCTGAGTAAATTAGATTGTATGGTGTTTTCTCAAGGCAGGAGAGGCTCAGGGTACCTGAAGTACACTGGGACAGACGAGGGAGACCGGAATGAAAGGTGGGGAGAATTGTGAAGAAAGAAAATGTTGTAGTACTAGGGCCTTTGTGATTTCTCCAGGTGTGGCCCTTGGTAAGGGTTGTGGGTCAGGGGCCTGTGGGAGCCTTCCTTACCTGTCATACGGGGTGGCTGAAGATGTCTAGCTGCCATTTACATTCAGTTCTGATAGGTAGAGCACTAAGGTAGTGAGACAGCGAGGAAACAGGATTGTCTTATCATCCTGATCTCTGTCAAGGTCTTAGAACCTTGACATTTGCCCATCACATAAAGGGGTACTGTTCTATTTACTATCGGGTGTCAAGTGCAAATAATAATTCATGGTCTCTTTTTTTAACTTGAATAGATCTGTTTATATGTAGTTGTGTCCAAGACTAGAAATATTTCTGGGGAGCGTGAGTATATAATGACTGAGAAACCAAAAATATCCACTAATGGCCATAAACAACTTTAATGCATTTTTTTATTTTAGTCAAGATTTTGGGGAAAATCCTAAAGAGAGACACAAAGATGTTAATTCTGAAGTATATCAGCTTGCCTGGAATATCTGGAGGGCAGATATTACAAAAGAGTTATATTTAGCTTATATTTTAATTGGGCCATCCTCTGAAATAGACTACACAGCCCGATATAATTTTTAGGAAAAATAAACTTTACTTCTAGATTTATGTAACCTTTACTTACCATTATTTTCATTATACGGATTCCTATATGAAAATTGGACACCCAGATATTTGGTAGAATTATTAAACTATTTTACTGTACTCCACTTAACACAAATCTTAAACTAGAGAGGAAATTTTAGGGTGCACTTTGGTAAGGCATAATATTCAATTTTATATGTGAATACATTAGCAATAAAGCTACCATCACACGTGCGCTTTAGCTTCCGCCATTTCCCTGAGTTAATAAGCATGGCAGAGAGTCATGCTACTGGCATAATTCCATAGAGTCAAAGCCGAAGAAAAATAGAAACCAAAGTAATCTCACTAGATTAAACAAGATGATCATTTTACTTTATTTTCTTTAAAAAATGTTGAAACATTACAATTGCAGAAGTGGAGAAACGCTTTCATTTGTGTTAGTATTTTCTTTCCACATAGGCTAATTACTATAAATCCAGACTCTTCTGGCATTCCTTATGGGCTCCATAATGTGCAAAAATAGGCTCCATAAATACTTGCTTATTAAGTATTGCTTTTGTCAGAAGTGTAAAAAAAAAAAGTGCATTTTTAGGTCCAATATTCCGTAATTTGCCTCAGTGTCACACTAAACCTATGTTTTAGCCGATATACTTGAGCAACAATGAAATGGAATAATACCTATTATTCAGAGGTTAAACGTACTTACTTGAAAAATAATAAATGGATACTGTTTCCTTCCAGAAGTATTCAGTCAAATATTACCACTCACTGGATTCTGAAATCATTCAATAAACATATTTTGTCTGGCTCACCCAAATGCTGTATCTAATAATTAGGACAATGTTTTCTTTTGTATGGCAGCACCAGAGGGACAAATAGTGGTGAGGAGTAAACAAAAAAACAAACAAACAACCAAAAAACAGAACTACAGTAAAGCAAAACTTACCAGTACATTTTCAGTTTTATTTTCTTTGCCAAGAAGAGGCTGAAGCAGTTGACCCTGAGCTGGAGGAGGAGGAGGAAAGCTGTGCGGTCTGAAAGAGCCAGAAAGGAGCATAACAACATGGTTGGGAGAAAGTGCGATGGCAAGTGCCCAACCCGAGGCTCTGGCATTTAAGATTGGAAGGGCAGTTAGTACTCAGACAGCTGACATGTCAATCCTGTCCTTCGCTGATTCTGCAGGATGGCATAACCATGTGGAAAGTGGTCCCCTCTACTCATGTAATGAAGACATCACTCCCCCACCAGTGGGAGAGCTCCAGATGACTCCCTTGAGAACACCCCAGTGGAGCAGGAATATGCCAGGTCTTAGGCATGTGTGGGCTTTTCTTTGGGGGCAGGGAGACTGGTGAGGAGGGCATTGCTATAACTGAGGTGAGAGGGGGCTATGGCCTAAACTGGGGTGGTGGCAGTGGAGTTGGATATGTAAAGAAGTGGTCTGATTCTAGATACATTTTGAAGGGACAGCCAACAGGATTTGCTAAAGGTAAGAGGTGGGTGTGGGAGAAGGATCCGGAATGACTAAGACTTTATTTGAGCAAGAAACAGCTTTGGCAGCTGCAGAGATGGAACATATTTTGGGGGAGATGATAGAGAGTTCAATTTCAGACATGTTGAGCTTGTCTGTTAGAAATCCATGTGGAATTGTTGGACAGGCAGTTGGACATGCAAGTCTAGAGTTTGTGAGAGAGGTCCTTACTGGACATAAAAATTAAAATATATCAGCATATAAGCCATGTAACTGTAGGAGGTCACTATGGGAGTGAGGACATGAGGACGAGATGAGGATGGAAGCCAAAAAAAAAAACAAAAAACAAAAAACAAAAAACAAAAAACAAACAAAAAAAAACCCCCAACAGTTATCACTACTATGGAGAAAAATATCAGAGAAAGAGAATAGGGATTAATCCTAAATATTATTTTAAGTAGGGTGATATTGTGAAATTAGAGGTAATTTATTTTCCCAAGAAAAATGCCAAAAACAAATGGATAAGAAGCAATAATCAATAATAAAAGACATAAAAGAATTCTATAGAGTAAAAAGAAAGTTAACTGAGTTCATAAACTGGAATAACATACTTTATTCCAGACACCTATAAATATTTTCAGGAAGTGTTGGCTCTTGGAGATAAAGAAACCACCCAGTAGACATCCAGGTAGAGAACATGGATGACATAAAGGAATGACTCTCAGGCTAGTTAGGTCTTTTTTTAAGAACACATGCCAAAAGAGTGTAGCCCAAGAAGTTCATCTACCCAGCCAAAGTCATATTTACACATGAGAAAAAGTGTGGAAGGATTCAGAAAATACCATTTGTCTTCTTACCAACAAACAATAAAAGGTCAAGTGTATTCTTAGCGTAACTGTGAAAGACACAAAAACTGTGATGAGCAATGATAAAAGGAAACACACGAGGGTGAGGGGAAAGAGACAGATCAGAGAGGTGGGGGACACCATGAATCCAGCTATTCCTGGTACTGTGACCTGAAAGAAGTTTTTTTCATTTAATTTTATTGGAGAAAAAAGGACTAAGTTTTTATAAGGGACAGAATCCTTGAGCACATCTGTATATTAAATACACAACAAATTTTATAGGGCTATTCTTTTTAAAAAATAATGTCATTTAAGGTAGGTTTATGATATGGTGACAAAACCAATTTTTGTCAAAATTCCTAAATTTCCCAAAGGCTCATTTCTTTCTATGTGGCTTCATTCTGTTATAGATTTTTGAATATCTTGAATAATGCACATACTAGTGGCTATCCTGACTAAATATTGTGTCCCTTAGCTGAGATATTGAAAGTTATTGAGAAGTGATTTTGAGATTTTGCTTACTGAAACCTGGTAGTAAAATGTAATAATTGAATTGAGGTTAATAGTGAAGTGCTATTTTCTTGAGAAAACCATTGTGCCCAACAAAATCTTAAGTAGAAGACATATGCTTGACTTGAAAGTTTGTTACCCTTAGTTGGATGCAAGATATAACAGTGAATATTTATTATCTTACACAACTTAGTATTGTTAGCTTAAATTTGTATTGTCAAAGAGAAAGTCTCAGCAAAGACATTAACCAAAACTATGCTAAATGTATTGTAGTTTTTTTTTTTAATTTAAAATAAGATGTATTGTAACTACAATTTTTGAAAAATTTCATTTCATTCCAGTTTGTACTGCTTATATTATCATAAATGAAAATAACTTTTCATTGTCCTTGGTAAGGTATACTGTTGATTTATATTCTATCACATTTCATGTTCTTTTTCACTTTGGGTATATAGTTAGACCATTTTTCTTTCAATAACATAAAGATGGCACCTTGTGAGATGAGGCTAGCATATGTGGACTTTGAGGTGTGTTATAAACTGGCTTGGGGAAAAGGTATGAAAGACTCACTCTTCCCCTCACTTCAGCCTAACATGTTCAGAAGAATTTGAACTTGGCCCTTGCCTACTTGTGTTCTGGCCTTCGGCTTACAAGCCTTCTTTGTAGTCTGAGGTCATTCTGCCCTTTGGTGGTCCACATGTTTATGATACCCTGTTATGTGCCAGGCACTGTCCCAAAGCACCTAAGAGAAAGAGATATGTAAGGTACGAAATGGTACAATAATTACAAGTTCCAAAAATAGAGTGGATTAAACAAGGCAGTTTATTTATTTCATGAACCAATTGGATAGGATCTATGGCTCAGCCATGTTGGGTGTTAGAGATTTAACTTTTTACTCTACTACCCTCAAAATGAGAACTCCATTTCATGGAAGAAATGGCCATTCTAGGTCTCATTTTAATTTTACATTCCAGCCACTGGGAAAAGAAGGAAAGCAAGGAGAAGACCTCTCTTAAGGGCCTTATCTAGATAGTTCATGAGACTTCTGCTCAAACCTCATTACTAGATTTTAGCCACAGCCACAACTAACTACCAGCAAGACCATGAAATGGAGTCATTAGCTGGATGGCCATGTCTGGTGTAACCCTTCATGGGTTCTATTGATAAAGGAAGAAGGGGAGAATGGATATTGTTAGTTAACTTGCAGGCCCTTTATTAAGGATTGAACCAAACTGTCATCCTTGGCTTTAACTTGACTCCAAGCTTAGAATTACCTCTTTTAGACCTAGTCCTAATCTGCATACTAGGTACATTACCATTTTATTCAATTGACCAATGCTGCTCTTCCTAGCAGCTTCAAGAGCATTAAAGTATAAAGTAGTGCAGGACTTAGAATATGTTAACTATATTTGTCTATTGAACCCCAATAGTTACTGTGTTTTAAAGATTTTATTTATTTTTGGAAAGAGGGGAAGGAAGAGAGCAAGAGAGGGAGAGAAGCCTCAACCAGGGACAGAACCTGTAACTCAGGCATGTACCCTGATCAGGAATTGAACCAGCAACCTTCCGCTTGGCAGAATGATGCCCAGCCAACTGAGCCTCACCAGTCAGAGCTCAATAGCTACTATTTCTAATGCTCCCACATACCCCATCCAATATCTGCACAAGTTCATTAAGGGTTATGTCCCTCATTCTACTATGAGCTCCTTTTAGGTAAGATATATTAACCAAACTAGAAAATTATGTGGAGAAAAGACTGAGGTCCATAATAAGCACACAGTACATATTGAGTAGATTTTTGTTTAATTAGTAATGGGAGTTAGAACAAGAACTGGATGCCAACCAGAGCAAGAACACTCAATCTGATTCAATCCAGTTTAAACATAAAGAGAGCCTATGCTATTGCTACTCTCTCACTATGACATTTACATGCATGAACATTTAACTTGGGAAAGTGTGCCAGGAAGTTGTTCGCCTTCTTGATCATTTTGTCAACTCCTCTCTTCTAAAGGAGACATTCATGTTGTCCAATAACTTCACTTACGTGAACAAAATACATCTTCATGTTTTCTTTCTTTACAATTTCAGTTGAAAACATATACTTCACGTGCATTTTGTAAAGGCTAAAGTCTTGAAAAGAGGAGAAACTTTTGATTTTCGTATGCAGCATATAAAATACAGTCCAAATGACCCCAACAGACAGTGACAATATAAAAGCAAAAAGGACTGTGTGTAGGGAGAGAAAAGGGAGGGAAGCAGGAGAGATCTATAATTATTTTTATTTTTTGTTAAACATAGCCACTTGCCCTTGTGACATGAATGATAAATGAACGGCCAGTAGAACTGTGATACAGTACAATATATTGAAAACCAATTAGGAATGATATAGAAACATTAAAAAGCAACTATAATGAAATTGTAGCAAATCAGTCAGAGTATGAAAGAAAATCATTAGATTTAAGAAAGAGTAAGTTACTCTGAAGAACAGCTTCAAAATCAGAGTTGTAACAATGGCATTATACTTTAAGCTGATGAAGAAAATGTTTTAAATCATATCTTCTACCTTGGAAGTTCTCTTAATGGTTGGAGTTTTATTTAAAGAGAAGCTCTCTTTCTGAATTAAATGTCATAAGTCAGAATTGTATTCACTTTTGTCACTTAATCCATTTGGTAAGAAATTTATGGTAAGCCTCCATGAAGTTTCCAGCTACGTAGTTAAGGCTAGTCTGAGTTATGCCCTTTCTTCTTAAAAGATGTTTTCTTGGGGTTTGTCACTGTCCTCTCAATGTCAGGAGTCAGCATCCTGACCTTGGTGCTGCTCTTGATACTGTTTTGGGTTCCTTGGTTGTGATTTAATAACTTAGCAAATTACTTCTTATACTAGCATTGAATATAGACATGAGCCAGCCTTAGTTTTCAACCTAGAAGTTGTGTTTTCCTTTTGTTGAAAGTATGAAACAAATATCTTGTTTTCTTTTTTTTAATGTTAAATATTTATTTTTAGAAGTTTACATCAATTTAATTTTGCTAAAGAGCATGGACAAAAAGTGAACAAAAGGAGAAAAACCTTCAAGTAATTTGGTGTCCAGTAGCACAAGGGCATGGTACCAAGTTCGACTGCAGTGGGATGGGCCTGGCCAAAGCAGGATGGGTTTATCCAATGGTCCTGTATTCCTCCTCCCCTTTGTGCTGTTTTAAACATCATAAATAAGATAAATAGCATATATAGGGTACTTGAATGAATAGCATACATTATGATTATGTTTAATCGGAGACCCTAATGAAAAGCAATACCAAATTTCTTTCTAATGAAGGAGATGCCACGGATCATTTCACCTTGACATGGAAGCAGCCTTTTGTTAGATGTCAGATAGTAGGAAGCTATAGTGTATGCCTATCACTCACAAATACACATATGCACCCACATACAGACGTAAACACATGTATTTCTGAAGCTTTTAAGAAAGCTCAATTTACATGCGAATAACTTTTTCTTACACTATGAACATAAAGCAATAATAATGTAGAAAATGAGAGTAGGGAAACATAAATCCAATTGCATGAGATCGAAATCATCCAGTAGCAACAGATCCAGTCCTACTTAAAAGATGTAATAAATGGAAACCGTAGCATATAGGAGAGAAGGTGCCCATGAAATTTGAGACAAAACAAACAAACAGCAAGCAAAAAAGAAAACAACACTAGCCAAACAAAACTGAATTTATGTGATTATTTATTTATTTATTTTTGGTGTGTTTCTTTAGACTCGTATTGAAGACCATGGAGTTGGGGAACAGTAAGTAATCACTTGTTTTTTTTTTGTGATCATTTCTCTTTAGAACTCATTGAAATATTCATAGACTCAACTGATTAATTTGTGACAATTAAATGTGAACAAAGAAGAATTGTAAATACTATGTAACATGCATAAATCAATAGAAAGGCTTTTGTTTGGCTCAAATGAGCTCCCTAGGGGCTAATATGAGCATATTCTAGGGATTAATTTAGTTTAAGTGGCTCCCACAGAAACTGCTTTGGTTTCTATGGAAACTTTTGCTCTGGTTTACTGATATATAACAGTTTCCTCACCTTTTCATTTCCTGAAATAGCACCAAGTACAGTATCTAAATTTTGACTAATATAAATCAAAGCACATGCTTTCCTTTCAGTAAAGTCCTCTATTTCAACACGTGTGCAGCATTTTCCTTTTTTAATGCATTAGACATCTGTTATTGCTAATGGGGGTAAAATGTCACATGTTCAAAACAATAAAAGTTATTAAAAACAGTGCAGGTTTTAAATATTTTGAAATTATGTTAGAAATGTAATTGTTTTTCTTTTGGAATATGGCAGCTTTCAGGACAGGAATATGAAAACTATGTGAAAGCAAATGCATATGAATATGAATATGTACGGCTTTTCTGTGAGCACAGTGTCAGGTTCTAGTGTATCCTTTCAAAAAGTAAGGTAAATGTTACACAATCCCTGCATACCTTCACACATGCACACAGGGGGACATGCACCCACTCTATAAGCCCCATCAGGCTACATAGGAAGCAAAGCTGTGCTGCTAATTGTTTAAATCTTACACATTTCACTAGAAATTCAATGTGTATTCCTGACCAGTCAATAAATGCCTTAGCATTAGTATACTTTACTGTACCCATTTTTATTATGTGTGTGTGTGTGTGTGTGTGTGTGTGTGTGTAAAGTTACAGGTTAACTCAGCTGAGTTTAAGAAGAAACAGCTCACATTGTTAAAATTTCCATTTCAGTGTCAATGAAAGTAAAGTGCTTATTTTCTAAGTAATTTCCCTTTTAATTTTTAACTGCATTGAGTGGAATATTTAATCCATATCTCTATAATTAATTTCAACTTCTCTTTTTTGGGTGGAGCTACTGTCAGAATACTTGCTTTACTGAATAAATTTATAAATTTTAATAAAATTTAAAAATTTATAAATTTTTAAAAATCAGTATCTTCCTCAAACCCATTATTTCATTCATATGGAACAATACAAAAGTTCTGATGCTAACTGAGGGTGTTAGTTATCAGGACATGAGATATCCCTGCAGGGAGAGGAGGAAATAATTAGAAGGAATCACAAGAAGAGTCTTGAGTGTGCTGATATGTTCTGCCCCTAGAATCCAAAGGAAGTACAGAATATCATTTATGAGCATGTTACATACCTAATTCGCCTGTTTTAGAGTTAAGTCAAGAGTTCTCACTTGAGCAACAGCATCCTGCTGTTCAACTTAGAGTACAAGCCACAATTTGTATTGTCGTGCTGTTATTTTTAATTTAATTTTATTTTCTTCAGTTTTTGTGATAGTAACATGTAAGAGCTATTTTTTTAGCAACTTTCAATTGTATAATACAGTATTGTTAACCCTGGTCGTCATGTTTATATTAGACCCTCAGAGCTTATCCATCTTGTAACTGGAAGTTGGTATCCTTTGACCTGTATCCCCTCATATCCTCCACCCACAGTCCCTGGCAACCACCCTTCTACTTTATTTCCATTAGCTGGGCGAGTTTAGATTCTGCATACAATGGAGAACACACAGTATTTGTCATTCTCTGTCTGACTAATTTTACTTAGCATAATGCCCTCAAAGTCCAATCATGTTGTCGCAAAAGGCAGGATTTTCTTTTTGTGGCTCAATATTTCATTGTATACATTTTTACTGCTTTATCTACCCACCCATCAATAGACAGTAGGTTACTTGTATGCCTTGGCTATTGTGAGCAATGCTGCAATGAACATGGCAGGGTAGAGATATCTCTTCCAGATACCAATTTCCTTTCCTTCAGGTACTCATTTCCAGCTAGAAGTGAAATTGATGGATCATATCATAGTTTGAATTTTTTGAGGAACTCCATAGTATTTATCATAGTGGCTGTGCCAATTTATATTTCTACCCACAGTGTGTAAGAGTTCCCCTTTCTCCACATCTTCATCAACACTTACGTCTTATTCTTTTGATGATAGACATTCTAACAGGTGTGAGGTGATATCTCATTGTGGTTATGATTTGTATTCCTCTGATGATTAGAGATGTTGAGCATCTTTTCATGTACCTATTGGCCATTTGTATGTTTTCTTTGGGGAAATATCTATTCAGACCCTTAGCCCATTTTTGAATAAGATTATTTATGTTTTTGTTATTGAGTTGTATGAGTTCCTTGTATATTTTGGATATTAACCTCATATCAGATAGATCGTTTGCAAATATTTTCTCCCATTTCATAGGTTGCCTTTTCATTTTGTTCTTTTGCTCTGTGCTGAAGCTTTTTAGTTTGATGTAGTCTAACTTGCTTTAAAATAATTTTATTAGTTTTCTAAGTAAAAGGAGATGGTAGAAAACTGGAAACAAATACAAAAGTGATCAGTTCTCCTACAGGATATATAAAATTAACATTTATACTTATAGATATAAAGATATATCTACTTATAAATATAAAGATATGTATACAGGACCCAGCTGATGGCCCAGTAGGTAAGGTGCCAGCCTATGAACCCAAAGGTCGCTTGTTTGATTCTCCAGTCAGGGCACATAACCAGGTTGCAAGTCAGGTCTCCAGCCAGATCTGTAGCTGGAGGCAGGTGAAAGGCAACCTTACACTGACATCTCTCTCTCCCTCTCTGCCTCTCTCCTTTCCCCTCTCTCAGGAAATAATAATTAAAATCTAAAAAAAAAAAAAAAGATATGCATACATACCCGTATATGCTTATACACATTCCCATATATAATAGAAATGAAATCATGCCTTATGTATTATTTTATAAAATACTTTTTACTTATCATTTATTGAAATTATCTTTCCACAGCACAAACTATTTTGTACATCATCCTTTTAACAACTGCAACAATGTAAAATACTCTCATTTTTAGACATTTAGGCTATTTTATATTTTGGTAATATAAAGAAGACTGAGATACATATTTTATAGTTTGATCTTTGTTCATAGCCTTGATTATTTCCTTAGGCTAAATTCCTACCAGTGAAATTTCATTAAGCAAGCTGTAAAAACCCACAAAACGTGCTCATGTGAAATATGGCTTAGATCTTCCCAACCAAAGCTAAGGTTCAGAGATCATCCTTGAGTCCCTTCAAACTTCTTTCTTGATATGGTAAATTACCTAAACTTCACATACTCTTGAATCTCTCCAAGAGGAAGTAGCTCTGCTCCAAGGGAAAATTCTGTTTTTCTCATTGAGCCAGTGACCCTCATCTAATCAATGAGGGTTCTGAAGGTTTCCTGAATGGCAATTCCAGACACTTTTTTTTTCTACAATTGACTGGCTGCTGGTCCTAGTAATTATATTCAGGCCTGATAAACTCATGTGGGGCTCATGCCAAATCAAGAACTGGAATAAGTTTGGAGCTTGTTTTCAACATATTAAAAAAACACCGATAGTTAAATTTTGATGACAAAAATGGGAATGTTCAACAATCATTAATATTATGACATATGTAGTGCTCAAGAAAGAGATGCCTCTTTGTAAAAAGGGGTGCAACTACCCAAGTATGGAGGAAAAGTAAGAAAATAAAACTTAAAGTTTAAGCTATGAGTAAAAGAAAATTAGAAATGTACCATCCATGCTAAAATACATGTGAATGTATTTTGATGGAAATCCTTCTACATGTACACATGTTCACATGTATGTGAATTGTACAATGAAGGGAGGGATTATAACTACAAAAGTAGAAACTCTGAGATATGCAGGGTAAGGACCCGAAGTGTGGATTGAAATATGTGCGTATTCTCATGCGGGTGTAATTTGGGAAGATTTTTGCTGTTTTGTTATGTAATGCTTTGAGTTCTGGGCATTTTTCAGACTTTTCAGGTTAAATTTAGAAGCATTGGTTGAATTTGATGAAATATAGTACACTAATAAGGGTATGAAATTTAATTTATGGTTGTGTCATGTTGAAACAGAGTGGTAAACTAGAGGCATATATTTTAACCAGCTCATCTCTTTAATTGTAATAGGCTTTGGTGAGATTAGGCACATGAATAGTGATGAAAGAAATGGTATGGCATATTCAGTAAGATCTACGATTAAGAAAACCACTACTTGTCAAGTGCTTATTAACTAGAGTCACCACATTTTTTTGGTCAAAAACATAAGCCCATGGTGAGAATATTTGAAATTGGGTATGCTTCCCAAATCAGAAAAATTTTAATAAATTTCAGAAGGTCCTTTACCATCAACCCTCAAGCCACTGGGAGTTGAATCAAAGCATTGAAAAGGAAAAAGGGATTTAATAATTATTCTTTTAACTTTCTATGCAAGGAGGAAAAAATTATCAGAAAAAGTAGTAGGTATGAACAAAGTTATCCATTTTTTAATTATGAGAGTGTAATGTATAAGTTAAGGCCAACTTAATCTTTTCAAAAGTGATGTTTAAATTGCAAATAAATCTAGGCCAAAGAGTACACTGTTTTTCAGAGATTTTGTGTAAACCCATTAATGCCGAATAAAAACAAAAATCTGCATGCATAAGGAGGTTCAGGCCAGGTAATAAAAAAATGTTCTAGGTATTCACTTTAGGATTCAACTCCTCTCTGCTGCTTGTAAAAGACACCTATTCTCTTTTCCTCCCTGGTTCCCTTCTGTCGGAGGCAGGTGACAGCCTGTTAACCTTCTTGGTGCTCAAGGACCCTTATATTCTGTGGGAATCTAAAACAAATCATGACCCTGATTCTCACTCCCAGTTAGTAGGGTTGAGTGGGTTTTTAGGTTTCATGTGAGCCTAGATCAGCAGTGTTCAACCGGTGTGCTGCAAGAATTTTTAAAACATGCAATACCTGACTATTTAGGGCCCCTGACTGACCTCTTTTCCCTTAGGTTGTCAAAAAAGATTAAAAAAAAAAAAAAAAAAAAGACAACAGCCATCACAATAATATAACTTACCAGAAGTTGTCCTTCTGGTGTGACTACCCTGTCTTTGAACCATGAAAACATAGGTCATATGATAAAGTTGCATCTTATTGGTCATATCACATAATAAGCTGGCACCTGATTGGATAGTACAAGAAATTTTTATATACAAGTATAGGCACCTGATTTTTAAAAAGGTCACTTTAGAACAAAAGGATAAGTGATTACTGTTATTATTTTTGTGTGACTCTATCAAATTTATGCCTATCTTTGTCAGATCAGGTGAAAATATATTTTTGGTGTGCCACAAATTTTTAGTAATTTATGTGTGCCATGAGAGGAAACATTTTCTGGCCTAAATCAATGCCTACTAACTGAGGCAGTCCTACTGGTTGTTTACTATCACCAGCACCTTAGCTTTCAAGATGAATTTACTCAAATATAAATTCTCAGATTTACCAAGTGAGGTGTCACTTTTTCATATACAGAGATTTATATGCAAATTTTAGAGATTGTTTTAAGAATGTAGGGTTTATAGTAACCATCCTTGCCAACCAAAGATTGTGATTGCATATGTCATAGATCAGAAGTCATACCTTCAAATATCTATGTTTTAAAACAAAATTAAAAACAAATACATTACTAGGACAGCAGCTTAAATTGGGCACAAATGCCATGCTGTTTTATTTTAAAGATTTTATTTATTTTTAGAGAGAGGGGAACAGAAGGAGAAAGAGAGGGAGAGAAAGAGAAACATCTATGTATAGTTGCCTTCCACCTGCCTCCAGCTATGGACTTGGCTGGAGATCTGGCTTGCAACCTGGTTATGTACCTTGATTGGGAATTGAACCAGTGACCTTTGGATTCAGAGGCTGGTGCCATTCCACTGAGCCACCAGCCAGAGCTGCCATGCTGTTTAAGACTGATTCTATTTAAAAGAAGAAGGACAGACTAATGAATGTCACTTCTGTGTATTTTCACAAGCACTTCTAAAAAGATGAATTGTCATTTTGCTCTCTATGAAAGTTCAACATTGAACTAGCAGAAATAACAATAACAACTTTGGTTAAGTATTTACTTTGTGTGAAATACTATACAAAGCACTTTATAGGATCTCTTCTGATTTTTTAAATAACCCCATGTTTATTATTTCCACTTTACAGGTCAGGTTAGGTAGTGAAGCCCAGATTTTTTAAGGGAGTTACCTAATTTAGTAAGCAAGAAAATTAAGAATGTGAAGCTTCTCCAACACTACAAAGAGGGGTTGAGTCCTGATTATTGTTTTGGGATCCACAGAATGCCATGCACAAAACTTGGGTTCATATTCATGTGACACTTGAAGAAAAATTATATTACATGACATGAATCAAGTATATGTGAATATCTCACTAAACTTATTGAGACTTTACATTTGTGAGCTGCTTTATAGGTCCAAAGGCATGTTGTAGTAATTATCTATTTTGAATTTATTATAGATTATAGGACATTGCAAAGATGGTACACAGAGGTTCTGTGTTTCTTTCACTCAGTTTCCTCCACTAGTTACTTCTTACATATAGAGTACAATATTAAAACCAGGAATTGACATTGGTTTAAAAAGACATAGTTCTATACCATTCCATCACATACGTAGATTAGTGCAACCACCATGGCAACTAAGATATGCAATTATTTCATTAGGAAGAATCTAATTTGAATAAATGCACACTCCTTTGGAAAATGTATACTTACACATAATGTCTGGGCTGCTGACAAAACAGAGCTGCTCTGAATGGATTCAGATCATTATTTTCAGACTTAAAGTAACTTACCTACCATTTGTTTTTAATACATGTGCTATTATAGTAGCAGGTTAAATGAGGGAGACTTGATTTTTGTATTCATCAGCTCTGGGTGTGTTGTTCTACTTAGAAAGATGCATATACCAAGACTAAATGCTGGGAGTCATTCCAGACATAAAAAACATTGAGGGATAAAAATCTATTTTATTTTCCAGTTTAATAGCATTATATAATAAGTCCTGATGCTTATACAGTATTTTATGCTTTTACCTATTACTGTTGGTTGTAAAGGTGATGACTTGTTCATAGAGTCTTCATTGCCATAGAATTGAAAGGGATATAACAATAATGATAATGATGGAGATGGAATTCTAATCATAGTTACCATTTATTGAGTGCCCACTGTACTCATTTACTTATTACAATAAAATAATTGTGTAATCATATTCTTCATTCATTCACTCAAACATGTTTATTATTCTCAACAACTGTTTCAGCTATTTCCATATCTCATAGATATTTCTTTCACTTTTGAAGACTGGATAGCAGAAAAAGCTGTCTTTAACAGCTTCTTTGAGGTCATCTACATCTGCTGGCTGCAGGAGGAAATCTTCATAGAGCCCTAAATAGAAGGCTGTAAAATATAGTCTTGGAGGGAGCCAGACCATACCAGACTTTTATATAATTCATCGTCCACAGAGTGTGTTAAGGTGCTTTTGATCTTTAAAGGCAGTATCTTTCAAAGTCATGTGCTACTTATATGTGAACATTGGTTCTTCTTAGGAAACTTAGTATCATGCTGATTTTAATGAGTGATTGGCTTTTTAAGATGGTACAGTGATGACTCAGTTTAATTGAGACTCAAGATCCTCTTAAAATCCAGCTGGGAAGGTCAAGTGAGAGAAATTATGTGAATGGTGCTTTTAAAAACAATGAAGAACTGAGTAACCATAAGATACTGTATTATAATAATTTCTATAATATTTGTCAAATTCTTGATTTCACCAAATATTAAAGTTTCTTGGCCTTGTACAAATTATGGGTAGAATTCTACTGAATACTAGCCATAGTGTTTTAAAATATATTCATATTGTTCTTCACATTTGGTTAGATTCCTCATACGTCTTTAAAGAACGTATTTTAAGCACAGAACTAAACATTTGATGTCACAGAGCAAGTTGTGGTAATTTATAAGTTTTGGTTTCTAGAGACTTGAAGAAGTTTTTCCATCTTTCTGGTATTTTATTCCTGTCAGTTTGCATTGCTTCTTTCCTTTCCTCCACCTCTTCCTCCTCCTCCTCCTCCTCCTCCTTCTCCTCCTTCTCCTCCTCCTCCTCCTTCAGGTTTGGTTTTGAGCTTTGGATTCAAAGAAACCCCAAAGTCAAAACAAAATGGTCAGAACTGCTGACTCTTGTTTTATAACCTTTTAAAGTTCAGCATTCACAGAAAGAGAGTGCACTGACCAGAAACAAGGCCTTACTTCACCCAAAATGTTTGGAAAATTCAGGAACCTTGGAATGAATTTAGGCCAAGATATAGATATATACCAAAAATGTCAACACTTTTCTAATTCATTTAAAATATAATTTAATGAAATATTACTCTATAAAGGTAGATTTTGTACTTAAAATTTATTATTAATTTGGCAGCTATTATTGATGAAAATTAAATAATCTAATTTCTATTTTGCATTAAGTAGAATCTCTTGGTTTTTAAAGTTGCAGGTACATTTTGGACCTTCACTTGTAAAATGTACTTAAGAGTCTTAATTGCCTTTGAAATTTTTGAAAACTTGTAATTACACAAAATAAAATTATACTAAACTGTGCTTATCGAGTTTCAACTCAGAATTTTTATAGCCATGTTATAAATCTTCCACAATAGTGTTTTTATAATGAAAGGCTGACAAATGCAATAATAAACACCAATCTGAGGGTCTTAATTGTATGTTCAGGAATTATACAGACTAGCATAATACTTGGGTCTATTTCCAGTGCCCTTTGCCAAAATCTGTTTTCACACTGGGCAACTGTAAAAGATGATCAGCCTGAGGGATTGCCTGCTGATGGCAAAGGCTTCTGATTATTTTTACTTTCCTTGGAAAGCCTGATTATGTCTTTCAAATATGATTTCATTTAGATCTCTTTTTGGTTTACATGTCTGAATACTAATAGTAACCTGATAGTTATGGGGAACTTAGTTTGGGACCAAAAGGCAGTTTTCAGTCAGCAAAGAGTATAAAAATAAATCAACTTCAAGCAATAGCTAAAAATGGTACAGTCCAAGTGCCCAAAGAACTTTGAGATTTCAAAAACTAATTAAAAATTTCCAGAAGTAATGGACACAATTAGGATTTCTAAAAACTGATAGATGGTATTGAAAAAACCAATGCTATTGATATTTCTATCAATGTTGGTTTAGAAGACAATAAAGAACAAAACAATTTTAACATAGGTTGTCATATTCTGAAAGCACTGCATTAAAAGCACAATGAGCCCTGGATGGTGTGGTTCAGTGGATTGAGTGCCAGCCTATGAGTTTAAGGGTTGCCAGTTCAATTCCCAGTCAGGGCATATTGCCTGAGTTTCAGGCCAGGTCCCCGGGTGGGGGCCTGTGCGAGGCAACCCATTGATGTTCTCTCTAGTACATTGCTGTTTCTTTCCCTTTCTTTCTCCCTCCCTTCCCCTCTCTCTAAGAGTAAATAAATAAAATCTTTTCTTAATACACAATTTATAAATCTAACAGGGAAAATGTTACAACTATCACGTTGCTTAGAAAAGTTGAGTGTCAAAATATGAAGGCTCAGTAGATTCATGTTTGAAATACAGATCATTTGTCTGAATCTCTAGGGACAATTTGGTGTAAGGGGGAAAAATCCTATCCATCTCTTTGTGTGTCTCATTCTTATTTGACTTCACATTATTCTACTAATACAATAATTTGAAAAATACCTTAAGAGACTTTGTATTTTAGCTTCCAAACATAAATAAGCAAGCAAACAAACAAACAAAAAACCTTACAGGGAACAAGGCATTTATAAGCTGTAACAGTTTTAAAAAGTGTGGACATCATTCTACTAATAATGGGGAAATAGCTTTTTATTTGGAAGCTCTTCAAGTATTATTTACTATGCTTAAGAGGTATTCACTCTAAGATAATATGTTCTTACTAAGAATATAATGGAATGGTTCAAAACATGAGGGAGGGCTTAAGGATAATGGTTGTACTCACTCTACAGAACCTAGTGATTTTGAGGTCCTTTGTTTATACAAATGCTTTTAATTCTAACTTTCAAAATTATTTCTTTCAACAAAATATTAATGATTCCTAGAGTTGAACCATTTTTTACTATTAAAATTTTGCAGACATTTTATTTTTATTATATTTTATTTTATTGTTACTCAATTACAGTTGTCCAATTTTTCTCCTGTAAAACTTGCAGACTTTTTAATAAATCGTTTTTAGGTTTCAGGACTTTAACTGGGATAAGAAAGGACACTTCCTTAATCTTTCAGTTTTGAATTCATTCACACTGTATGTGAAATGTTGACACATTTTTTAATTGATAAACAAATAAGTGGGTAAACATGAAGGATTGATGGAGTCTCTAGCACTCTAAGTTGGGAAGTACAACACTATTTAATGATGGAATGGGAAATAATTATTTTTCTTTAACCTATTGAAATGAGTAATTTAAAATTTCTCTTTAAAAATACAAATGTGCTAATCTTAGTAAATAAAATGTTACCTAGAAATAGAAAATGGGTAATTTACTTTATAAAACTAATCTAGAGGTCATTGTTCAAATTTCAGTTTATTTAATTAAGGGACTGGGGACTTACAAAAAAAAAAAAAAAGAAAGAAAGAAAGAAAAAGAAAAAAGACAGCCTGGGTCTGTTGTTTGGTCCTAGCTAGTTACAAATTTTTTGTCCTTTACATGTTTATCCCGATGTTCTTGCAGTAGAGATGGAAAAAAAAAAAAATCCTGGTGAAAAGATAGTCAGAATAAGAAGTCATTTTGGGGAAGGTGCTTGTTTCAGAACTAATCCAATTCCTATAGGGAGAATTAGGAAAATGTTTTACATGAAGGCATTTGAGAGGCACACCCCTTCCATGCAGGTGGGAGAAAGTGTGAACCCACAGAACCTACCTGAGATGCGGTCTTGCCATTCCTAGTCACAAACGTAAATGTTCATTTGACAGAGAAATTTTACTTCCATGTAGTATTAGGAAATTACAGCCAGAGATTTATATGAATTGTCTTTGCATCATTATTATTTATTTTTCAAAAAGAAGCTATCTTAGTTATGCATTTGTAAAGGATTGGAGTTAAGTTGTGAAACATCCATATGACAGTTAAATACAATAATCAAAATTATGGTTGGGTTATATTTAAAGTAATAGAAAAAGTGATTATTCCATAATGCTCAGTGGAAAAAGATCAGTTCTGAAAACTGTCCCAAATTTGTTAAACATATTGAATTTGTATCTGCCTAAGAAAAAAAAGACTAGAAGGAAATAGGTAAAAATGCTGTGTGTAGCATGGAGCGATTTTAATTTTATTTCTTTTTAACTTTTGTTTTTCCAATTTTCTAGGATGAGTATATATTACTTCTTAATATGCTGAGTTATATTCTAACAGTGTGATAGGGATAGTGTGTGTGTGTGTGTGTGTGTGTGTGTGTGTCAGGGGTTGCTAAGAAGAGCAAAATAAAATTTTGGAAACCGGGATTTATCCATTGGGATTACTGAATTTACAGTAAGATTGGCATTATTCACTCATGTTCCTCTCCTCATCTACTCCTATCCGAAGAACCCCCTTCCTCCAGTTCAGGTTTGCAGGTCCCGCATAAGGAAGAACTGGGGAATGGCCAAGGGTCCAAACTGGAGGTGACCCCAGCATGGTCCTACTCAACCTCATCGCTAATGCATATATTTTTGCAAAGCAGAGGACTGCGTCGTCTGCCTTGGATTTTTCTCCTCACCTATCCCTAGATAAGACTAGACTGAATCAAAACTGTGTTGCCTCCTTTGAAAGTGCGCAGTCTGGCGAGGCAGCTTGAGGGAAGGCCCGCCCTTCCCCGCGGGGACCTGAGAAGCATCTGCCAGGTGGCAAATGCTCAGGCACTCGGGGGAACACCTTTGGCGCTGCGGCCGGAGCTGCCCTCCCCCCCACACCCCCTCCGAGTTAAAGCCTGGAGCTACGGGAGGGAGTCGCTAGTTGCGCATTGACAGCGTGAACTAGAGCCATGGGGTGGCAGAACGACGTGAGGTCGCCGGTCCTCCCAACTCCCCTTCCTTCCGCATCTTCTTTCTGTTGGTCTCTCTATAAGCCCGAATGAACAGACGAGAGATGGAGCTCCTGGCCTCTCCGGAGGGTCCCCAGCGCCCCTGCAGGGCCTCGGCGCCCAGATCTGCCTAAGGGCGCAGGCTGGAGCACAGCGCCGGCCAGGCAAAGCGCAGCAAACTTCTGAGGCTCCAAAAAAAAAGTCTATTTTTTTTATTTCTAACTTTAAAAAAAAGGTAAGGAGGAGAGATGGGACCCCATGAAAGCCCCCGAAACCTGCGTATGCGGATAGGATTCGCTTCCCACCCACTGGCAGGCAGAAATGCTCCTCGGTACCGCTTCGACGGCCTCACTGGCTCTTAACAGGAGCCGCCCGCCAGCCGCGGCCCAACACCTCGTGGACAGCGATCGCTTCTATATTAATTATACGAGGTCTGGGGTATTTTACAATTCCGAGCCGAGCTCCAGGCCTTTCAGCCGCACCCACTGCCGGGTCCTGAAACACCCAAGCCCGCCCGCGGCCGGGCGAGGAGGGGGCGACGCGCCCACCCCAGGTCAGCTCAGCAGCTCTCCTTTTTCTTGCAACTCTCCAAGAGCTCCGTCATGAAGGAAATGTAGACAATGGCCAGGCGGAGCGTCTCGATCCGGGACAGCCTTTTCTCATACGCAAAAGTGGGCACCTTCCTCCGCAGCTGGTCGAAAGCCTCGTTGAGATTGAACATCCGCTTCCTCTCGCGAATGTTGGCTGCCTGGCGCTGGGCATAAGTGATCACCCTTCTTCTCTTGGGACGGCCCAACAGGGAGGCGCCTCTCCCGTGCTCCTCTTCCTCCTCCTCCCCCTCGTCTACATCACCCTCCTCTTCGTCGGGATCCTCCTCCTCAAAGCGCACCAGACGCCTGGGTCTTCCCTCTCGGAGCACAAGGCCTCCATCCCTAAAAGGGACCCCAGGCGCGAAGTCGCAGAGGAGAGGGTGCCCCGGGGAGGCGAGGGACAGGTCCGCGACGAAGTCCAGCACTGTGGCGTCCGCGCAGCTCTCGGGATAGACCGCCATCGCGTCCTCTGGGCCGTGTGTCTCATCGGTTTCTCGCAGGGAGGAGAGAGACTGGTAACTGGCTTCCTAACAGCCCAGAATCTGATGCGATAGCGTCAGCGAAGGGCTAGGGAACATTAATATTTATAACTAAGCTGATAACAGGATTAGTCCCACCGATAGGGAAGTCTGTGGCGACGGCTTCCCCTCTCGAAACTGATGGAAGAGGACAGGCGTGAGCACGCCTGGGAGACTCACAGAGACAGGCCTCCGACTCTGAGATCCATTTCGCCGCGCCACCTGGGACAGTTCCTTCTGGGCAACTACCCCCAGCTCTTACCTGCTGTGCTTTTTGTGTCTGTCCTCGCCCCGCGGCCAACTAAGGATATTCTTTAGGCTCCTTATCTCATGTAGTCCTTTCATTTAGATTTGGCGAATCAAAGCGAGGATGTTTTCCACTTCTCTGGCTTCTCCTTGGCTTCTGACTCGGAGTCTTGAATCTTGCCTTCCGACGCTGCCAATGAGTGTGAAACAAGCGCATGTGCTTTTAATGATGTCCTGAAGAGGGGCCCTGTCTGCCAGGGGTCGAAGAGAGCTGTTTGTCTGGTATCCCAGTGCAGCGGCTACTGAAAGGCAAAGATCTTCCATTAGTTTAAGCAAGCACGGTTGAGGGGCCCAGAGCGCATTCCCCCGAGTCGCTGTTGGCACCCGGCTTTCTCCTCCCAGGGCATTGTAAACATCTCTCCCGCTGCGTTACAAACCCTGACTTCTCAAGTCTATTTTGTCCTAAGCAGTCTAACAATTCAGATACTTGACTTTCCTCTCCCTACCCTTATCTCGTACTCATGTAAAGCAGAGGATTTTACTTCGAGGGCAGAAGTTATTATGGTGGCAATAAATTGAAAAGGGGAGGCTCAGCCTATTTTCTCAGAGCTCGCTCTAGTGAATAATCCCAGCGTGGGGTGGGGGTGGGGCAAAGCCCCCCCCCCCCCAAGCAACTTCAATGTCCTTTCAAAAAATGTGATTTACCCTCTGGTAAATCCATGGATCCAACAGCTCGCCCTCGGTTGAGAAGTCTTTTGAATTTTAAATTGCTGGTCGGTATTTGTGAACAAAGAAAAATTCTAACACTTCCATCTGGCTTATTTCCCTCATTGATCTGCACCACCCAACAAGACAGAAGAGCAGAGATTATACTTCATTGAATTCTATTTATGGGAGATTTTGGGTTAGCCTTAGATCATTTTTTAAGATGAAAAACAAAATTCAAATTCGTTGTAATGAAAATAAAATTTTGCTGATCTCATATTATCTCTAATATTTTAACAAAGAGGGGCTCACTTTTCCTTCTTTGTTTGCTGGTACCTACATTTAATTATTCAGTGTAGGGAATTTTAAGAAGACACGGTGGGGCAGAAGAACTCGTTAGAAAATCATATTAAAGATGTATGGAAAGACATAGCTGGAAAAAAGTGGGGAGGGATGAGCAAACAGACCCCTCAGTTCAAGGGGGGAAAGTCACCGTCACATCAATTCGTATTAAGGAGGTGAGTGGCGACTATGATGGTTCAGTTGGTACATTGGACAGCTCCCAGACACCCCGTATTGCTAACAGGTGAGCTCAATTCCCTTTCTTCTTCCTGGATTCCCAGCGTATATATTCCCAGACACCATTAACGCAGTACCGTCTAGAATTATTTTCCTTTTTTCTTTTTCTTAACCCACGTGTGTCTTAGCTCCTCTTGCTCTTTGGTCCTTTGGCTAATTTTCTTTCTCCTTGCTTGTGTTTATTCTTCACTCTCCAACTATTGTGATAACTCAAGCAAAGAAGAATTGAAATGTACATTCCTGAAAGATGTTAATGAGAACGAGGTCTTTGAATACAGTTACTTACTTGGTTTTTACTGAACTTTCAAAGAGAAGACTAGGAAATAAAAATGAATTAGAATTTCAACAATGGCTAACTAAGGAATAAGTAAATGGGAGAGTTAATTTTTGTTTTGACAAGCAGTAACATGCTTTCTAATTCTTGTATAACTTAATGTGTTATTACATATTTGGACAAACTTTATAGCTTTTAGTTGTTAAATATTGCTCATGACATATTTCTTTTTAAATGCATACATAAGTGGATCGAATACTTCATCTGGTAAGAATCTAGTTCTGTAACAAAATACTTGAGGGAACCTAATTAAAGGAAACATGATAAAATTTAAATTTAAAATTTAATAAAATAGGTTAGATGCTATCATAAGATGCTAAAGAGCCACTTTTCTTGGACTAAAATTCTTTGTGATTTTATCCAAGGCAATGAATATTTCAATAAGCATGTCACAACAAAAACTATAGCAAAATAAATCAAACCAACATGCATGATTTTTTTCAAATATTAACATTAAAGTATTGAGGAATTTGTAAAAATGTCTTAGTAGGTATGTCTTTAGCAATAATTTAAAAATAATTTCTTTTTAATTTCATCAGATACTCCTAAGATAGATAATTCTCTCTGTACCACAATAATTTTGGTTTACCTTATAACATTCTAATCCTGGTGAATGAATTAAAGCAAAAATATTAAAATCTAAGTTATAATTATTGACTAGTTTTGGTTTATAAATATAATCAATTATAGAACACAAACAAGTGAAATTATTTCCTATGCTTATTTTGAAGCACCTACTTTATTTAAAGATGTTTTTGTGAATATGATTCCACAGTAGGTATAGGTAAATGTAATAAATTTATAAAGTGGTTTAAAAGAGATCATCCTATTGGAAGGAACCATTATTTTCACTTCTATATTTGAAAGTTAGGAGAGAAATTTTTAAAGTATATTTCATTGATTATGCTGTTATATGTGTCCCAAATTCTTTTCCCTTTGTCCTTCTCCACACAAGCTTCCCAAACCCTCCCACAGTCCCAGCCCCACTCAGTTCATGTCCATGTGTTATGCATATAAATTCTCTGATTTCACCTTTTCCTTTAGTATTCCTAACTTCTCCCACCAGTTATGTTTCCTAATCCCTGAGCCTTTTCCTTGCTTTACCTCCTTCTCCCTCCCAGCTGATAGCCCTATATTTACGATTCTGGTCCTATTCTGGTTATTTGCTTAGTTTGTTTTTGTTTTCTTTCTTTCTTTCTTTTCTTCTTCTTCTTCTTCTTCTTCTTCTTCTTCACTTCTGTTGTTGATAATTGTGAGTTTGTCATTTTTTGATCCTCTTTTTCTTAAATAAGTTCCTTTACCATTTCATATAATAAGGGCTCAGTGATGATAAACTCCTTTGGCTTTACCCTGTCTGGGAAGTACTTTGTCTGTCCTTCCACTGTAAATGATAGCTTTGCTGGATAAAGTATTCTTGGTTGTAGGTCCTTACTTTTCATCACTTTGAATACTTCTTGCCACTTCCTTCTTGCCTGCAAAGTTTCTTTTGAGAAATCAGCTAACAGCATTATAGGGACTCCTTTGCAGGTAATTCTCTTCTTTTCTTTTCCTGCTCTTATGATTCTTTATCTTTAATCTTTGGCATTTTAATTTTGATGTGCCTTGGTGTGGTTAGATTTGGATCTAGCTTGTTAGGGACTCTCTGTACTTCCTGGACTTATATGTCTATTTCCTTCACCAAATTAAAGATGTTTTCCTTCATTATTTTTTCACACAAGTTTTCAATTTCTTAATCTTCCTTTTCTCCTTCTGGCACCCCTATCATTTGGATGTTGGCATGCTTGAAGTTGTTCCAGAGGTTTCTAAGCCTCTCCTCATTTTTTTTTTTTTTTTTCAATTCTTATTTCCATGTTCTGTGCTGGTTGACTGTTTATTTCTTCCTTATATTCCAAATTGTTCATTTTAACCCTGTTTTCCTTCCCTTTGTTATTGATTTTGTGTGTATTTTTCTTTGTTTTACTCGGCCTAGCCTTCATTTCTTCCCTTTTGTGTTTGCCTTACATTAAGCACATTTGTCCAGTCTGTGATCATCATTATCACCAGCATTTTAAACTGTGCATCTGTCAGGCTGGCTATTTCTTTGTCAGTTCAGCCCCTGTGACCCTGATTTGTTCCCTTTTTTTGAGTCATCTTTCCCTGTCTCTGCATCTTGACAAGCTCCTGCTTTGGCTTCTGTGTAGAGCTGTCAAACCTATTACATTATAAGCGATGGAGTCTTAGGTATTCCTCAGTGCAGTGTGACCTGTTTTGCAACATTGTGGTGCTGTATGTGAGGAAGGGTTCTGAGAGGGAACATGCCACTTGTTCAGCACTCTCCCCTTTTCCAGGCACTTCTGCTTCGCTTATGAGACTAGATTCTCTCTAGTTGTTGCCCTGTCTGTGGTTTCCAGTGTGGGTGAGTCTGGATGTTCCTAGAGCAGAAATTGCTCTTTGTTCTCCCGCATGTACTTTCCTTTGCCTTTTTAGCGATAGACCACCCACACATACTTTAGCTGGACATTTCTGCCCCACCACATTCACACCAGTGGGATAATTGAGAAGTGAAATGTGCAAGTTGAAGTTGGTCCTTTGAAGATAAAAACACTTGCCTTCTACTTGGTCTATTACCCTCTTCCCACAGCTGGTAGAGTGGGTATTTTGATGATGAACTAGCACTGACCAGGGTGACAAGGACATTACTCCATGCCAGGAGTAGGATAAATTTTGGGGGTGAGGGGGAGGACCAGATAGTACATATTTTAGGTTTTGCAGGCTGTATGATCTCTGTCACAACTAGCCAACTCTATGACTGTGGTGTGGAAACAGCTATAAGTAATACATAGATGAGTGAGTGGGGCAGAGTTCCAATAGAATTTGATTTACAGAAGTAGGTGGCAGGTGGAATTTCATTCTCAGGATGCCTTTTGCTGACTGCTGCCCTTGGGGATGACAGAACAATAGGAAATGGGACTTGACCTGATGTAATGGAGTAGAGCTGCAGCTCTCAAACAGAGTAATAAGTGACAAAGATCATACTTCCAGTGTATACCAGTTCTCTTATTATGGTGGTATGTTTTCTGCTGGCAGAAAAGGTTAAACAGATAGATATGAAACTTCAGATCTATTTTAAAGTATCAGTTAAAAAAACTACATCAATTTATTTTTAAATCTTTTGCCTGAGGTTTTTCCTATTCACATGAAATGTTTTTCCTCTTAATATGAAAGTTAGCCTTGGGATAAATCTATTTTCCAATTTTTTATTATATTAGTTCTTACATTAGTTCTTGTTTGAACCCTCTCCAAATTTTTCATTTCTTTTTTGAAAAACATGTGGAAAATTACAGAGGTGTGAAGGAAAAAATATCCCTCAGGATGTTATAAACTACTACCCCCAAATAATTTCCCCTTTCCCCCTCATTTCCTATATTATAGTTTTTGCACATTATTTTTAATAGTGATTTTCTTTTGAAATAAATATAGGTTTGACATTCACCCATAAATCCAAAAGTTCTGTGTATATGTGGAGTTTAAACACTGTATGTGTGGTTTTGCAATTTAGTAATTTTGCAAAAGTTTTTGCTATCATACTCCTTCCTCATTTGTGATTTGGGGAAAATATTAATATTAAATTGAAACAGATGTAACTGCCAAAAATCAAACCATTTTAACCTGAAAATGTGGGCCATTTAATTTGGTTAAACCCATTATATTCAAGGACACTTCCACTTAATAAGAAAATGGAATTAAATATATAGAATTAATATTATACATGAATGTACTACTTGCATTGATATATACAAATTATAATGTTATTCTATTATACATTAAATTTACTTTACATGATATTTATTTTACACTAAATTAAAAAAAACATACAGCCTTTCTCAACAAATTTTTATTGAATGTCTATGATGTGCTTGGTCTGTGTGGTGTTCATTTAGGAGCTTGTTATGCATCAATGAGCAAACTAGGAAACACAAAACATCCTTTATTGTGTTGAAAGCAGTAAATGCTATGGAAAAAATGCTGAGTATAAGCGGGGATCATGAGTGCTGAAAGTTGGGTGCAGGTTGCTATTTTTAATGGGGGTAGTTATCATGTAATAGTCTGACTGGAGGTGATATTTGAATAAATACTTGAAGGTAATAGGAAGGTAGCTAAGTGTATATCAAGTGAGACCGTCCGGGCAAAAAGAATTGATACTTTCAAGAATATAAGGTAGAAAGGTACCTGGGATACTGGAGGAGCATTGCAGAAGCTATGAGACAGAAAGAAGAGAGGTGGAAGCAGATGGGGAGATGAGGTCAGTGCAGTCCAGTGGGGCAGGGCTGTATCACATAGGACCTTTTCAATCATTTGACATTGGCTTTTACTTTGAATAAAATAGGAATGCACTGGAGCCTTTTGAAGATTTACTTACTGTTTAAAAATCCTTTTTGCTAATGTGCTGAGAATAAATTCTACAGGAAACACAAAGGAAAGCAGGGGACCTGACCAGAGGACCCTACAGTAACCCAGGTTGGGAGTGGTTGCTGTGACATCCAGTGGTTATATTGGGGATATATTTTGAAGAAAATTCAAGATTTGCTGATTGTATGGGAGGGGGCAAGAAATGACTCAATGTGATCCCAAGGTTTTGGGTTTTTGTCTGAACAACTAGAAAAAGTTTTGTGATCAATGGGAAGAGAAAGACCTCAGGAAAAGCATATCTGGGGCAGCACGGATATCAGGAGATCAGCTTTGCATGACTGAAGTTTAATAAATTTATTTGAGAGTCAAGTGGTGAAAGTTATAACCATTTCTTCGAAGGCACTATTTTACATGACACACTATTTTCCAACACTAAACTCTGTGAGAACTCATATCTCATTTCCTTCCTCCTTTCTACTTCAGCTATGTTGGGCTCTTTGCTCTTCCTCCAACATGCAGAATGTGCTGTTCCTTCAACACATTCTCTGCCCCAGTGTATCTGCATTTCTGTTGCTTCTGACTGTAGTGCTCTTCTCTTCAATCTCATTTATAGGTCCCAGGATAATGCCTGCTGACCAGAGAAGCATTCCCTGACCACCATATAGCAAACCAGTCCTCTCCTTCTTCTGTCTTCCATTCCTTAGACCTCTTACTTTCCTTTATTTCTCTCTACAGTATACAAAACTCTGATACAGTATATATTTCCTTTTTATTTATTTTTTGCTTATTTACTTTCAATTCTCCTTATTAGAATATGAACTCCAAATGATAATTATGGAAGTGCACTGTTTGGATTTCTCTTTCAACTGCAAGGATTGCATTCAGCTAACATTCTCCTACTATTGAGCTTTAGGGACACACTGCAGCATACAAGCTGAGCCTCAGCACAAAAGAAATATGAGGGCCTGGCCATTTTTCCTCAATGGGGGTACTTTCAATAAATAGTTTTTCTCTATAACTCCCTGTTGTGTTTACTGTTTTTTTTTTTTCCCCAGCTCTGCATCACGGTTTGAGGTTCTTCTTATGCAGATTCCATTCCTCTTCTTCCTCTCCCTCTCTTCCTCCTCCACTTCTTGTCCTCCCTCTTCTTATCCCCTCCCCATGTCATATTATCTTTATGGTTCAAGCTCTTTCCAGCTCTTTACCTTTCCTCTTTACCTTTCCCAGGAGTTATCCCCCACTCCAACAAAAACAATAATTAAAACCCCCACCCTATTCTAACCTGATATCAGTATCTTCTTTCTGGAGGATCAGAACTTACCAGGTTCCTACTAGGAGTATTCTGACAAGTAGTAAGTTGGATTGGAATTTAGGGAGTAGATCACTAGCCATCCTGGGTGGTAAGTGGGACACAGAAATTCTTGGTTCAAAGTACTGGTCCATTTGCTGAAACTTTCACTGCTGGTAACAATGGAGGGTGTTCTGGTGGGTGAGATTATCCTGGGTGATATAATGCTGTAGGTTTTTTGAAAAGTATGAGGGATGCCATACATTTAAGAACAATGGCCTTGACCAGCTCTTAAGAAGTTGCAGTGATGTAGCAAAGAAAGAATATTTTTAAAATTTCAAGCAGTTTAGACATTATTTAAAATGAAGTGTGATGGTAAGAAGCTTTTAACTCCAATGGTGGGAGAGCAGAAAAAGCTGGAAACCAAATTCAGGACTCAATATTTAGAGTTGCTGAACTCCAAAGATAGCAAAGGTCCTGTTAAATGCTACATTTTGGAGTCATATGCTTCTTCAGTGCCCTCAGGAATCAGCAGATAGTGAGAGGAATTACCATCCTCTGATGAGCAGGAGGAAAGTGTGTGGACTTGGGTGCTCCATGCTGATATCTCTTTTGGTAGTCAGTCCCTTGTCCACTTATGAGCGAGGAGCATGTGGTTACCAGCCTAAGACTTCTGGAAAGAAGGTTTGAATTACATCATTAGGTAAACCTCCAGGGTTGCCTAGCTGACAGCTGAGGGACAGAGGAATTTAGAATAGCAGGTGGAAAGGAGGACAAGGAGTACCAGTTGCAATCACAAGAAGAGCTGCCGTGATGGGACTCTAATTTCTACTACTAATCTTTTTCTTCCAGATTTATGCACAAAGAAGAGATCAACCTTGAATCCTGGAGAAGTCACCACTCAACACTTGCATGGAGAGGTGAATCCATATGGCGCAGAGTGAACTGTGGCATCCATGGATGTGCACTACTCGTATCTTCCTACCAGAAAGGACATACTCAGCTTGAGAAGTGCAGTCAGCTGATAGTTTCCCTTCGCATTTTACTACCCATTGTATTGCCTAAAACGTTGTCACATCTGCCTCACAGTCTAATTCTATCACTGCCTCGTTTTGCTTCCTTACCAAGCTTTCTTCACAGGTGTCTATCTGGTTCACAGTCTAAATGCTTTCTAGGCCAGTTTTGCTTCCCCCTTCTTTGTCTTTCAAACACATCATACCACACAACGTGACCCTCAACAGAGACATCACCTCCTTCATTTATAAATGGGCCTCAGCATCTGCTTCCTGGAGGACCCAAACTGACTGACTTCACAAGGGTAGGCTTTTATCTTTTATTTTTTTGATCTCAGCAGAATCCAGAGGTTTGACTGCCAGGTTACAATGTGTCTACTAACTCAGGTCTTTATTTGATTTCAGCATCTAGCAGAAAGTTTAATCCAATAGTTCCTCAATAATTTTTGAAGGGTTTCTATAAAACTTATACCTTCAATGTTATTTGCATTTTGTTTGGAAGCTTTTTAGCACCCTTTTCTTCAATGAAGAATACTGTATTGGGATCACTAGGTATTTTCATTTAATAACTTTCTTTAAGTAAGGACACCAAGGGTATCATTTAGACTTATTTCTGTCCTATATTATCTCCTCTAAATTTAAGTGATTTGCTTAAGCTTAAAAATGCTGGCTGTATCAGAACTAACAACTTTGAAGTGAAAGACTCCCTAACCATTTTCCTGCTACTTGACTCACCCATCTTCCTTGGGCAGGGCTTCCTGGTTGTCCTGCCATGGTCTTTAGCTTCTTTGTGGCTTCGTAAAGCTATCATTTGAGGATTACAGAATCTCCGTATTGGTGAGTATCCTGAATGGAGAAAACCATCATCATGGTGGAAGCAGCTACTGTCATTATCTCTGTGGGTCCTGAAAGATGATGACCCACTAGAGTGCTCTCTCAAAGGTTGCTCTATGCCTACCAACAATTACAATTTTTGAAACAAATTCCCCCTCTTCCCATTCAAGTAGCACTAACGTCATTATCAGTCATCTTATTTGGCAAAGTGATCTGTTACACAAGTTCGTTATCCTCTCCCTGGACCTCTTTCAATAGATTGCCTCAGAATTTCACATAGGTCTCACCCAAACTTGAACCTAACCTGCTTCTGTCTTTTAGAGCCACTGTGACTCACCCACATACCATTAACTTAAGGAACCTTTAAAAGTAAGTTGCTACACCTACCAGTGGCCCTATCTATAGAACTGTTCTCATTTCCTTACATATTATCCCATACATTTATCGGTGTATGTATAATGTCCAGGCTTCAGAACTTAGTCTCTGTTACTCTACCTCCATTTATGATTATGTACAATGGATTTGATCTGTTATTCTTCTCCCTGGCCAGTATGAAGTGACTTTTGGGTCCATGGTCTCCCAATTGGCTATCTTCAGTCAGAATTCACTCCAAGGAAAATTATGATAAAGTTCTTCCAGTTCATAACAAGGTAGAGTGAAGATAGCAGAGATTATTAGATATAATACTTACATTTTTTAAAAAGATTTTATTTTTAGGAGGGGAAGGGAGAGGGGCAGAGAGGGAGAGAGATATCAATGTGTGGTTGCCTTTCACCTGCCTCCAGCTAAGGACCTGGCTGGAGACCTGGCTTGCAACCTGGTACGTGCTCTAACTGGGAATCGAACCAACAACCCTCAGGTTCACAGGCTGGTGCCTATTCACTGAGCCAGTAGCCAGGACAATACTTAAATTTTTAAGATGCTAAAGAGAAAAAAAAAAAAAGGTCCAATGGTTTTTAAAGTTTCTGACAATTTATCTGTACTTTATAGGTAAAACAAGACTTGCAAGATTTGTTTTGTTTTACCTCTAGCTCAGTTTGGTGACTTTGACATTGTTTGGGTATCCGGTGTGCACTTGGCATGCTAAGGGAACCAAAAACCATGATGGAAAAGTGTGAGCTAGTTCAGTGATGCCTTTGGAATGGATAAAGTAAACAGCACTGAAAGCAATGCCATGATGTTGTTAGCCATTGTCAATTCGCTTTCTCTCCTCTGAGAAGAAAAGTCCCCAACAAACACAATCTTGTAATGGAGTAAGGTCTCTGGCCAGAGAATTTTCTAGGTTTCTAGGCAGAATCTAGGTGCCTTTTTCCCCTCTTCATTTTGCTCTCCTCTTCTAGCCACACTTTTATTCAATGACTCTCAGATCATAGAGCCCTCTCTTTGCACGGGCCCACGGGCCCTGTAATGATTTGTGCTATAATGTTAATGTTGAAAAGAGTCACCTGGAGGTTCCGCCCCAGCTGTTTCCCGTGGCCTGGAGGGCCGGTGCATGCCCCCTTGTCCCATCAGCAGCTGAGTGTGTCCTGTCCGCAAGCGCTGCTCCTTCATCCTGAGGGCACAGCTCTGGCTGGGCAGGTAGGCTGGGCCCAGGGAGATGGGGTGCCCGTGGGGACCACCTACAGACCACGGTGGCTGCCCGCTGACCTAGGTGTACCACCAGCAGCTGTTCCGAGGACTGCGGGCAGGGGCGCCCGACTTTCCTTGTTATTGGACTTACTTAGGGGTGCCGAGTGGCCAACTGGCTGTGTCCCCTCTATTTTGGCCATCAGAGTGGCACTGGGGCTGCCGTGCCGGCACTGGGTACGGCTGCGGCCTTGCTGCTCCGGCCTGCCGTCGGGGTCGGGGCCACATCTATGGGCCCACCATGCAGATGCTGGGCTGGCTAGGCAGCCAGGGCATGGGGACTTGCGGAGGTCATCAGAGGGTCACCGTGAGGGACCCGACGCTCTTTGCGGCTGAGTCTGAGGTATCCTGGGCTGCTGACGGAGGGTCTGCAGAGGACAGGGTGGGCAGAGACTCACATGGGCGGTGTCTGCTCTGCCAGGAGAGGGGCGTCTCCTGGCTGCTCCAGGGACCTGGTGGTGCTGTTGTCGGGGCACCTGGGCATGCAGGTGCCAGTGCAGCGGTCGGGGCCTTGCGGTGCTGAAACTTGCAGGACGACAGTAGCGACGGGTCCAGGTTGTCCGCAAAGGCCCAGAGCCTCTCCTGAGAGTCCAGCCCCGCTCCCTGGGACAGCGCAGCAGGAGGCTCAGGCTGGCCTCGCTGGTGGCCATGGGCGGTGACTGCTCATTCTGGAAGGAGACAGACAGGGACTTAATACCTCAGGGCGAGTGTGGGGAGCCCACCTCTCTGGGCAGCCAGGGCATGGTCGCTGACGAATACAGCGCTATTGAGCTTGTGTTAGACACTGTACATGTGTTCTTCACCTGTCACCTGTTCCTTCTTATCCATGATATGGATCCATTCTGGACCATGTATTTCTCTCAGTGTGCCTTAGTCCAGACAAAGACGTTTTCTTGCATTTAAATAATCGGTTTAACTTTTTATCATGAATACCTAGAGGGAGCAATTCTTTTTCTGATAGGATACAGCTATGGTTAATTAACACTGGAGTAAAGCAGTGGATTCGTTAAATTACCACAGTAAAACGTTGGCCTGCAATGTGAGTGTTCCATCTCAGGGTTCTCTAAGAACAGCTGATTTTGGTGAATATTGGCATCATTGTGGGATGAAATTGACTTTACCCCCTAAAATATGCCACCTTTAGGATCTTAATTTATTCAAAGAAATGAAGAACTCAAGTTCATTCTGTGCTACAAAAGTCCTGAAGAAATCAACTGAGATTTTTTTTTTTTTTTTGGTAATAACATTAACTACCAAAAATAAACCAAAAACCAAACCAAAACAAAAAAAGCTCACTGGCTTTTAGGAGAAGCACAGGGTCTCTCCCTAGCCCTCCTCTTATTTAATTTCCAAAGAGCAGTTCTGGTGCAGATTGTAGGCGAGTTTATTGGTCAAGTTTGCACAGGTGGATCTTCTGCTCACCTGAGTATCCTATTCTTGCTGCTCTCCATTACTGGAGCCCTCACATGCCAACCTGCCCTCTGATTCCACGTTTTTTTCTGACTCTCTGGGTCTCTTTTCCTTCTGAAATTGGGGTAGGTGTGCATTAGACATGCCTTAAACAGAGATTGGAATGATACAAAGTTTGATTTTGAATTTAGGACAGTGATTCTTATTTGATCTGTGAACCACCCACCTCAGAATGAACTGCTAGCTAAAAGGCAGATTCTTGGATCTATCCTACCATCTGTATGATGGTAGAGTTGGCCCTGTCCAGGATATTGTTATGAACACTCAAGATTTTGGATCATGGATTAAGTCTAACAGTGTTCCTCAATCTTGGCTGCATTTAAGGATTACTTGTGATTTGAAACTATTGATAGTGGAATAATATTCCAGAAAAATTAACTCAGCATTGAAACTGAATTCCCCCAAGTGACTCTAATATTCAGGTATATTTGAAATTCCTGGGTTAGGGAAACTATATTGCCTAAATAGCAGCATCTTACTTAGACTTTGCTTTTATTCTGACCTCGTGGTATGTGGTTTAATCAAAGTTAGATTCGTATAGAATCAGTTCAGTCACTACTTCCAACAAGAAGAAAGATGAGGCACATTTATAACCAATAATAACAAAAACTGGAGTTAAGGAAAACAGAGTTAAAGAGTTTATATTTATGACTTCACTTGTATAATGCTCTAGAAAACACAAACTAGCCTATAATAATTGGAAGCAGATCAGTGGTTGTCTTTGAATGAGGGTATGTAGTTGGGAAGAAGGAATTACAAAAGGACATGTGGAAAGTAGCTGGTAATAGATATGCTCATTATTTTGATTGTAGTGACAGGTTTGCAAATATATACATATGCCAAACCTTCTCTAATTGCCTTTAAATAGGTACCACTTATCTGTCAAGTACACCTTTAAATAAACCTGACTTACAAGAAGAGGGGAGGGGGTAGAGAAAGAGAGGGAGAGAAAGAGAATGAATATCTAATAAATAAAACTTCCCTTCAACTACTCCAATTTTTGAGAGTTGATGAGAGGTGCATTTACTCAGCAGTCAGGTCCATAGCCAAGAATGAGAATCACGTACCAAGGAATCTGAAGCATGTGGCTTCTGGTGGTTTGAGAATAAATCTGGGTTCTGGGGTATATACCTGGGAATTCCCCAAACCTTAAAAGTTGTTATCAGCTTATAATTCTGGTTCATGGTTTAATTATGCATTTATTGAATTCAGTCTCTCAGATTTGTGCCACTGGTAAATGAGTGAGATTGCTTTGTACCCTATTGTTTAGATTATGTATATAACACTTAATACTGGTAGAATGTTGTGGAATCCATTTTGTAATTGCCTTCATTGTTTTTGGTAATTCTAGAAAAGGCCTTTATATCATAATTTTAAGTTAGTTTTTTAAATAGATTACACATACCAAGCATACCTTTAAAAGTATCTTTTGATTACTTTTATCATTGGTATGTAACCTAATGTAATTGTCATCTTAAACTTTGATGAAATATAATGTGATTCTATTATTTTGGAAGCTTGGAAAGCCTCTCTATGTGGTGAGCAATTAAATCTAGGACCAATGGTTTTAGTAAATAGACTGAAAAGTATGAAAACCACACAACCCAAGTAGTTATATAATACTAAACAAACATTCTGAAACATATTTTTAGGGCTTTATTCAGTCCAAAAACCATGGACTCAGCAGTTTTCTTATGGATTAGTTTTTGATGGCTTAATATTCTGGTCCTTGCATGACTTAAATTATAGTTGAAATGCTTTGGAATTTTCATTACTATAAAATTACCTTCCTTTGTTGTTCAATGAATATTATTTTTGATGAATGTGATGGCTTTTAATCTACCTTATGTAAGAAAAATTATTCAGACAACAAATAACTATTAACATATGAATCTAAAAAATAAAAATAAAAACAAACTAAGCAAACAACCAGAATAAGAATAGAATCATTGATATAGAGGTCATTTGGAGGGTTATCAGTGGGGAGGGGAAGAGGGAGAAGGGGAGAAATGATTTAGGGATCAAGAAGCATAATTGGTAGAAATGAAATAGACAAGGGGATGTAAGAATAGTATAGGAAAGGGTGAAGCCAAAGAACTTACATGCATGACCCATGGACATGAACATAAACCAAGGGTGGGAAGGGGCATATTGGGCAGAGGGATCAAAGGGAAAAAATTGTGACAACTGTAACAACATAATCAACAAAATATACTTAAAAGAAAAGAAACAAAATGAAAGAAAAAATACTATCATTGCTATAAAAAATCTGTATGGCCATATATACAGGGATTAAATCTACACACATAAGGAACTTGTAATAGCTGGGTCCTAGGTGGCAGAGGAAAGAGCTGGGAATGAAACCAGTATGCCTGTTGAATTCTGAATCATTTATTTATTTATTTTTCAAAGAAAAAGAAAGGTATTTTGTTTATTTGAGGGTTACACAAATTATATTAAAGATGCAATTGTTCCATTAAGCCCCACTCCATTAAAAACACCAAAAACATACACAATAATTCCCAATTTAGCTAGCTTTAAAACAAACAAGATACCATCTTTCAGAAACACAACAAACAATTCACAGCTTCACATTCCAGTTATAAATTCAAAGTTCCTGGCAGCTGCTATACCTGATTAGGGGAGTATCTTGCGCACACTCCCCAACTCTTATTTTTTTTAAAGATTTTTATTTATTATTTTTAGAGAGAGAGGAAAGGAGAGAGGCAGAGAAGGAAAGAGACATCAATGTATGGTTGCCTTTCACCTGCCTCCAGCTACAGAACTGGCTGGAGACCTGGCTTGCAACCTGGTTATGTGCCCTGACTGGGAATTGAACCAGCAACCTTTGGGTTCACAGGCTGGCGCCTTATCCACTGTGCCACCAGCCAGGGCATCCAACTCTTATACCACAGGTAATTCCCTATTTCTGTGCAAGTTGCACATCTCTCTTCCCCCTTTCACTCCCCCCTTCTTCAACCAGGTCAGTTCTCAGGCCAAATTTCTGTCTATGGGCCCATCCAGGGGAACAAATGAGTCTCTGTCTGCACATCCATCCGAGGGAGCAGAGAGACTGCACATCTCTCTGCATATCCTCCTGGGAGAGAGGGGGGGAACCATTTATTTTTTAATTAAACATTTACATTTAATATTAAATTAATAAGCTTGCTAAAAAAAGAAAAATTATTCTGTTGAATATCCAAATATTTGCAGTTTTAGACCACATAAAATATTGATTAGTATTTTTTAACCAATAAGTAGCATTAGATATATTTCCCATAAAACATGAAACCTGTATAACATTGCTCATATAAACAATATTAGGAATTGTCTCCTTAACAATCAGTAATGAGATTCTATCTAACTTTTAACAATTTGGTGGGTAGTTCTTAATAGGCTATAATGATTAATCCTTTCTCTAAAGCATGTAATAGATTTCTAAGTAGTAGATATTTTATATCTGAATATTGTTTATCTAAATTCCTATTAAGTTAAATATGGATTTCTTTCATGGTTTAACTTATGTTCATTTATGCTGCCTAAGACCTGGACTAGTAGTTTGTAATAACTAAACTAATAAACCATGTTTTACTTAGGTATTTGTATTTTGACCTCAAAGTTACATAGGACAGAGGCTGGCAATGGTTGGAGAGGGTACAACCAAATGGCCTCCTGCTTCTGCTTCTCTACGATTTGAAGCAGCAATCAGCGATCAGAGCACAGACCCCTGATATTTGGAGGACAGGTCCTTTTACCTACTGTGGCTCCTGCAATATGTGTAAAAGCTGCTCCTGGAAAGTCTGCATGTCTGCCTGCTATGCAGCAGGGGAGTAAGGACAGATAGCTGCTACTGTGCTAAGAGCTGAAATTGAGCAAAATTAGCTACAGTTTACCCTCCAAGCCTCCACTTGAATCCAGGGTTCCAAAAGAATTACATCAAAAACAGTTCTGCAATTTTTGTCTAGGTGGGAGGACAGATTCCTGGTGCTTCCTACTCCACCATCTTCTCAGGATCCTCTCTGAGGCAGTGTGTCGTTTTAATCAATCTCTTAAAAGTGGTTTGGACATAGACCAACATTTAAAACATGTTTTTACAGCTTAAGTACCCATCAGTGGATGAATGGGTCAAAAAACTGTGGTACATTTACACAATGGAATACTAGGCAAAACAGAGAAGGAACTCATACCTTTTGCAACAGCATGGATGGAACTGGAGAGAATTATGCTTAGTGAAATAAGCCAGGCAGCGAAAGACAAAGACCATACGATCTTACCGATCACAGGAACCTACTGAACAAAACAAACAAATGAGCAAAATTGAACCAGAGGCATGGAAACAAGAAACAGACTGACAGTAACCAGAAGGGATGGGGAAAGGGGAGAAAGGGAGGAAAGAAGGAGAAGAGTTTAGTCAAGGAGTTAGCATAAATGACCCATGGGCATGAACAATAGGGTGGGGATTGGCTGTGGCAGAGGAGAGGGGGTGGGTAGAGCAAGAGAGAAAAACAAGGGACAACTGTAATAGAACAATAAATTTTAAAAATATATATGCTTTTAAGAGTCCAAGTTAAATTCACTTGAACTGGAAAGGTGTGACTAAATCATGGAAGATCAGCAGATGCCTTTGATTCCCTATTATATATTATTATTTTTTTTTAACATGACTGAATTTTATATACAATGTTTTAATAGTTTTATTTGTCTGATATGATATTTATTCAATGACTAATTATATTTATTAGTCTCTGGAATGGAATCTATAAAATCTAGCCATTTATACATTTAAATTGAAGACAGTAATTGGATCATAATTTGTCTTATTTAGTCAAGAGGGTTGAGTCAAACATAACTACTCAGTTTATAAAAAATCATTGTCATTGGTCTATGCAAGGCTCCTGTGCTTGTTTCTTTATTAAAAGCATTATCCCATTTCATCAGCAATTTTTCTCCTATATCCTCACCTTTATGATCAACCTTAGAGTATGTTTGAGGTGTATCATTCTGTTTGATTTAATCTTATTAATCTCTATATATTGTTCTGTGGGTTTTTAGCTTACATACATTGTATTGTTATATAGAATAATTTTCTTCTATTTAGTATCATTTTTTTAAGTATAGGTTGTTCTTTTTATATCTATTCAATATCTTCCCTGCTACCACACAGTAGTTTATTGTATGCATGTACAGTTTATCTTCCTTACCAATAGTAGTCTCAGAAATCTCCTATTTCTTACCATCACAAACAACCCTTCTACAACTTCCCTTGTGGACTACATCATAAATTTTATTCAACAGAAAACAGTGCTGTTAATGCTGCATTTGAAATAGGCTACATTGTTTTATGTGACTTTAAGCACTTATATCCTAGGGTACTCCCTGGGAATTTAAATGAAAGGCTATAGGAAGAAACCTTTTAATCCCAAATTAAGGGGCCACTGATTTTCCCACGCACTTGCTAATGAAGTGAATCAAGCCATTATGGTCTAAATTCTGTGTGAATATTGAATATTGTTTAAGTAGTCATTAAAAACCACTTCTGGAAAGAAAAATTGCCCCATGGAAGTATATGATAATGGTTGCTGTCATTATAAAGTCATTTGAGAGAACTCACTATTTGCTATGCAGTCTATCATAACTTGTAACTTAAAAAAATTTTTTTTGTACTATGAAAGAATTCCCATTTTCTTCCCTCTAATCTTGTATGCTGGCATCTTTGCCAATTTATCTGGGCTGAGTTGAAGATATCCATAAATAACACCATCCATCACATTTTCAGACTAGTGGCTAACATAAATATGTACACTTGAATCATTAGTCAACATTATATACTGATTATAAACTAATTAAACTTTAAATTTTGAATAGAATGAAGAATTTTTCTGTGAACAGTGATGAAGCATATTGCATTTTACTATTTTTTCTTCTGTTATTTTAGAAATTTAGAAAGTGGAAATAGTTTTTTCAAAATAAAATGTAAGGCTTTATTTCCAGCCAAGAATTTAGTATGACATGAAGGTCTTCCCAAAAGTATGGGGCCAATGTCAATAATAATTAAAACAATTTGTGTGGCCAATACTTTTGAAACAGACCTCATATATTGAAAGTAGTCTTAGATTATTTGACCTTTTTCCCATGACAGGTAAGGTTTTTTTTCCCACCTCTGGAATCTAAGTGAGCTCAGTAACTTCTTTGATCAATAGATCAGTGTAACCTTGTATCTGTTTCCAAACCTAGCTTTTAAGAAAAAGGCAGCTTCCAATCATAATTCCTAGGATTGCTCCTTCTGAGGACAACCAGGAAGAAGGCAGATTATGCTATGAGAACCACGCAATGAAGAAGCAGGGCTAGCCACATGGAAGCCAGCTGAAGGTGTATTCAGTTCCAACTATGTCAGCCTAGGCATCAGACATGTGGGTGAAGAAGCCTTTAGATACCCTAGATGCAGCTACTCTCTGACAGTAATTGAATTAGAGACCCCAACTATGGACAATTTCAGCTGAGCCCTGTCAGCCCCTAGAATGCTGTAAAATAAAGGGTTGATTTGTGCTATTAAGATTTGGGGTTATTAATATGCAGCATTGGACTACAGGAACACTTGATATCCAAATTATTGCTCAGGCTTATGAGATGATATGGGGATTGTAATAAAACAAAATCTGTCAATGGGGTCATATGTCCTCTTTTTTTCTTTTTAACCAAAAGAGTTTATTTCTACCTAAGGTAACTAGGACAAGAAGCAGGAGACAATGAATAGTTTCTGAATGTTTAAGAATTGGACTAAAATGGAAATTTATCGTTGCCATGAGCTGTTGAGCACAGAGGACGAGGGGAAAAAAAAAAAAAAGGAGACAAGTGTGTTTGCAATTGCAGATAGATTTGATGACCTTGAAAATGATTCAGTTTTTATAATGTTAAAATGTATATTTCTCAGGAATTCTTTGATCACTGTCCAGAGAACATTCAGCATTTCTCTAAGAGGTTATATAGATTTGGGAAGTTTTTATTTTGTGAGATAAATCTTGATTCATTTCTATATTTGGGACTCTGTGCACATTATTAGAATATGTGAAAATTCATCATTGCCTTTGTACATGTTCAAATGTCTTCTCTTTGACTCTTGGATCTGTACTTAATCAGACATGTGATCTATATAGATCACTAGTTCTCAGTATCTTAATCTGTAAAATGAAGATAATGACTGTAAACAGTTTATGTTTTTATTGAGAAGAGCAATGGAAGAATTCAGGAAAAACTTAAGTGAGTGCCTGGCAGATATTAGATGTCCAGTGAAGTTTATTATTATTATTAATAATATTACTATTATCATCACCATAAAAATCATAACAATGTAAATAAAAGGTTGCAGCATGAGATTTTTTTTCAAAAGAGATGAACTCCACAGTTTCTCCATTTTAAGTTAAGAATCTAGTGGAACTCCAGTCTCTCCTCATTGCTATTTGTAATTGTCCTAAACATTAAAAATATATATTTTCTTGTGTAAGTAGTAACTATTGGGACACCAATGTAAAATGTTCCCTGTATCTTTCTTCATTTTAAAAAGAATAAGTCTGCATTTTGGAAGGATGTATGCCTTGGGGTCTGGACCAGGGAGAGGAGGACTCTACCAGTTCCCAGAGGTCCTCCTCAGATGATTTTTAAGGAATCCCTTACCAAAGGCTGCACTAAGGAGCAGCACAGGTTGGGCAGAGATGACAGTCCCTTCCTGGGGTAATGGAGATGAGAAGAAAGATATTCAGTTCTTCATGACCCAGAGATACTTTTTTACCCTTATATGTTAAACCTCCCCATTGCTTGCATTGGAGTCCCCATTTTCTGCCTGTGATCATACAGGGTGGGGCAAAAGAAGCATATGGTTGTGAGTACATGAAACACAGAGTTTACTCCTATATTATTATATTATTAATTGTATCATTTTCCACATGAACAACGATAAACCTCTCTGTATGACTTGCTGTACTTTCTCATCTCTGGAAAGTCATGTATCTTTTCCTTCTGCTGGGATCACTCACTCCTTTCCACTTCTCTGATGAATGCCTGTTGGTTTTTTGAAACCTCAAATTAGAAATCACTCTGGGGAGCCTGTTCAGATATACCAAAAACAGTTAGAGGTCTCCTCACTGTTTCTGTGGCTAACTTGCATTCTGCTTAATTTAACACCTGTTCCACTCTCCAGAAAAAATTAGTGTACTCATCTGTCCCTTCCAATAGAGTCTAAGTTTCTTGAAGAACAGGACTGCTTTATTTTCACTGGTGTGTCCATTAATTGGCAGTTAGAAGAGACTTAGTCAATATTTGTTGAGATAATGAATAAAGAGATGCTCAAGGCAGAGAATTAATTTCATTGATCCTGTCTGGAGGTAAAAGAGCCTATTGTCATAGAAATGACCACTGGTGGTTTCACCTCTCCCTTGTCCAACTAACTTTTGGAATTAGGTGAGTTTTATAAACCCATTTTTCTTCTTTGCACTTAGTTTAGGTTTTGTGTTTCCATATCCATGTAGTTGATAGAGCATATTATTTTTGGGTCTCTTCATTAAATAAAACATTGACCTGCTTTTATTTTTTTTTTAACCCAAAAGACTGAATTTATTTTTGCAGAACCAGTGGTGTTGATTTCCACTGCAAACACGGATGTTCCCTGAACACACATTAAGACCGTATCACACTCTATAGTATTCCAAAAGGAAGGTGAACTGTTTTCAAAGGTAATAAATAGCTTTAACAACAAAGGAAGTAAACACCTCATGAAACAAAAAGTCTCTAGTCCTATGAATGACTTGTGGCTGAATATTTCAGCAGGATCAACCTTTGTTTCTTTGATCTTTAGGTTTTTACTTTTGAATGTCCGCACCTGGCATCTGCAGTAAAATAGCGCAGCATCTGGATTACAGAATGCAAATAACATCCACTCAGGAAAACCTTCAAAAATAGCTGCTTTGGCATCTGCATCAGCACTGGGAATAAATTGATTTGGACTGCAGGAGTAACTTTTATGTGATTTTTGGTGGCCAACTCTAACTTTTTTGAGGATGGCCCTATTATGTTTTTCTTTTTGGAGTTGAATAGGATTTTTTTTCTTACTATTCTCCATATTACTTTAATTCTAAACAATATTAAACTAGTATATTTCGCAAGCATGATTAGTTTTGTCTCTTAAGGTTCCATCTACCTTTCTCCTTCAAACAGGTTTCTAAAACTCTAGAGAGAGTTATTTATTAGCAAGGTTCTTAAACACTTCTGTTATGGTATTTATTGTCTGCAAGTTTCAGGTACCTTGAAAAAAATGTAAAAATTTGAAATAAGCCAACATATTTTTTCCAGTTATACAGCATCATGACTTCTTCCTTTCCAGAACTTTCATTAAAGTGAGGTTAGGAAAAGTGCAAAGACTGGCCTGAAAGGCAAAATGTTTTCTGAGGCAGGTTTTAGGTTAAATAGATAACTGCATATTGTCATGCATCAAGAAAATTTTAGGTCAAGTTCTCCTTAAGTGGATTGTTAAACTTGCTTTTAGGTATAACAAAAGCGATACTAGGTTATGCAAGTAATTTATAATAGGTCTTTTTAACTGAAAGTTATTTGGTAAGCATGCATGTGTATGTGACTGAGGCTGTTGAACTGTGAATTTTTAGTTCTGTTATAACCTGGCCATTTTTATAAAGAAGGCATGTTAAGAAATATATTCAAAGGGAATAAAATTATAAAATTATATACAATTAAAATCTTCACAATTAGACAATGCTTTAGGTCTAGCTATTTTCCCACTCCTCCTATCCATCTAAATGTTCAGACGTTTGATGTTACATGTGATTGTATGAAAGCTCTGATCTGAAATCCTATGGCTTACTGGATTACCCTTTGCCCACATGGTTTAAATTAATAATAAAAAAATGAACCCGGGCAATCTTGCAACAAAAGAACAAGACTTTATTGTATAACAGAATTGCAGATGTGGAAAGGTGCTCAGAATAAAGACAGAATATTTCTGTTTCATAGAGCATCTGGAATGCCACAGGATCTCTAAGTTATCAGGAGCTAATGTTAGACAGCCTTGGTTGGTGATTAATTTAATATTCAGAGAAACTTTTTTAAAGTCTTGTGCCATTCATCATCATAATGTCATTTTTGCAATCCCAAAATGATTTACAAAGTCAACTCTCTCCCCCGCCCCCCGTAATTTCTAAAACAATATTAAGACATCAAAAAGTTTCAGATACAAACTTCAAAGGCCAGCCAAAGCAGAGAATTCTGGCTAAGACAGTTTAGATCATTTAATATCCTTTGGTTTTCCTAGGATTAAATTACAGCCTATTCAATTCCTGGAATGTGGCTAAGGAAGTATTATATAATATAGCATGGTGATGTGGAGGTGGCTGGAAGAGGGCTAAAAGAAGAAGATGCCATCTTTTCAATTTATACACCTTTCAGCAAATGCTTATGAACTATTAGAGATAATGAGACATTATCCCAGTGTGCATACCAAGCCCTGATAACCAGGGACATGTTCATGTGTTAGTTCAGGGTGACATTCATTTGGAGGCACTTCCTTTCTTCTTCGTAGTCATCACATTACAGCAAAGCTAGAATTCACGGCTCATGAGTGAGTATCTGCAGCAAGAACGGATAAGACAATCATGCTCTTACAGCCTCAAAGGCAGTGCTTCCGAGTGGCTGAGGTTTTCTAGGGACAGCAGTGAGTGCTGGCTGCAAGTGTAGCGCTGAGATGTGACGTGGGAGAACGGACCGCTCATCATCCTGTAACCGGAGTGACCCTGCATGTAACAGCCTGTCTCTGAGGCAATTTAGGATTCTCTGAAAGAGCCATATTCAGCTCGAAGGTGAGCTGATAGAAAGAAAAGGTCTGTGAAACAAGTGTTGGTGCTCTGGCTAAACCAAAATATAAATAATAGTTACAGGAAATGAGCTCTTGCAAAGGACCTTTCACCCCAAACACACGCATGCCACTGGAAAGGTGAGTGTATTAGAGGTAGTGGTAGGTGTAAAAACAAATTTGAGATCACCCTTAGGAAAATATGTTTTTTACAAGAGTTGGGTGATCTCAAACCACACTGTTGGTCTGATAATCAATCAGGTTTATTTCTATGCCATAGTAGGGAACAGAATGTACAAACAAAAATGCATTGAAGTTTCTATGATGTAGTGAGCTCTACAACAAAAAAGATAGAAATTAGAGAAAAATGTATAGAAAATTAGTTGACTTAAAATTTTTATTTAAAATTTAACTGTTATATCTACTCTTTCTAACATCAGTGTTTTGTGCACAAGAGTATCAATACCCTTAAGCCACAGAGCATGATTTAAAGTGACTAAAGTATGTGACCTGCTTAAATATTCAATGCATCTAAACCATAGTCTTAGGCAACCAAAGTTCACTTTGTAGGTATATTTCAACTTGCATAACTAATTAGATCCACACCCTTATTAGTTCAAGCTCCATTTTATATTGTTTCTAACATGTGTTGATCCTCCCAGTGTATTTTATTTGCACTTCACATTTAAATAATTGATATGCTATTCCATCAGAATGTCGCTGATCTTGACTGTAAGCATAACTATGTGCTTTAGCATAAAGTCTTTATGCAGTTTGTACAAATTGCTCTGTTGTTGATCTCTCCCTTGGATCCTTGTAGTGACTTAGAATTTCTTTGTGTATGGAATGTCTGAAATAAAGGAAACCATACAGCACATTCAAAATCTCAGCACTCATGGCCAGCATCTCAGCATCGCCTTTCACATTCTTCCCATCATATTTCTTTGTTTATCTTCAGTATAGAAGATAAAATGAAAACGGGCTGAGAGGGGAGTAGGTGAAGGATGAAAACACAGGTGAAAAAGCAAGATGAGAAAAAATATCAAAATAAGGTCAAAAGACTCAAAAGAGGCAGCTACTGAGCTATGGTTTGAGCTATGCCATGCACACTACCTAAAAACATTAAAAGTGTGATAATGGTGGATAGAGAAGAAGAGTGTGTATAAAATAGGGTGTGGCTTCAGGGATTTCACTGGTGACAGATGACATTCCTTTGCCTTTAGGTTGACAATCCTCCCACCAGTTTCGCATGTCTCTGCTAGAATCTAGCTTATTTTATTTAAACCTCACTGACAGGACAACAGTATGGTGATTGTGGGGGTAGAGGGAGTGGAAGGAGGTGACGGCAGGTAAAGGGTGGATAAATGGTGCTGGACACAAAGTACAGCATACAGGTGCTGTGTTGCAGGATTGTGTACCAGAAACCTGAACAATTTTATTAATCACTGTCAGCCCAATAAGTTCAAAACAAGGAAAAAAGTCCTAGGAGGTACCCTAAAAAAAATTATTTTTTCTCCTGTTGAAGTCACACACTAATGTTTAACAGGGACCAAGCAAGTGGTAGAGAATAGGATAAACATATTTTACTTGCGATTATATCTTTTAAACAAAATTTTAGAAATCTTGGCTTTGGAAACACTCGTTCTCTCTCAAAGGTGCAGCTGGAACCCCCAGTCCACTTGCTGCTATGAGGGAGTATGTGGTCTGCATAGCTGTAGCTGACTCCTAACCACATCAATGAGAAACAAAAATTTAATTTTCCGACTATTAAAAAAATGCAATAGAAAAAGTCAAAAGCTGGTATAAAATTTTAGTATTATGTAATTTATTCCAGAAATCTTCAAATCAAGGGAAACCTAATAAAATCACATAGGAACATCATAATTCTGTGTCTAAATAGAATACAGGGAAAGATACACATTCCTCTTTTTGAAAATCAAAAAAGCTGTGGAAGATCTGGAATCATATGAGGTCCTGGATACCTAGAGGGGAAGAAGGAAAGCCTCCTATTTTCTTCACTCGATTAGTCTTCCTGGCTTTGTCAGCCCTTTGTCTTTAAGATTGGCTCTCAGACACAATTGAGGGACATTAGAACACAAGTTACATATGAAAATTATATCCTCTATTGTTTGATTTTTTAAAAAAATCTCATCTTAAAGAAGCAAAAGGATATTAATTCCAGTGATTACATTAAGTTTTAAAGGCACTGCTATAAGTCCTCTGAATTTACACAGCTTTCCTATAGCTAGAATTATCAGATGTTTGTATCCATTTAGATTATATTTCTCAGAACTTCATATTCATTGACAAGAACATATGTGCCAAATGCAACTATTTGACTTAAAGGTAGGATTTTAGCTGTATACATGTGAGACAGTTTGGGGACTTTGTTTAGTTATTTTTCTGGGGTTTTGTTCTGTTCTTTCATTTGGGCCATATTTCTTTGTCTCTTCAATTTGGCAGCCTCCCTGTATTCGTTTCTGTGTATTAGGCAGACCACTTTGATTCTGGCTTAGTAGTGTGGCCTGTTGTATAAAAGGCACCTGTAAATTGTATGGTGTGGAACCTTAGGTAATTACCAGGGAAGGGTAACCTGCTTTACTGCTTTTGGGTCTGTGTGAAGAGAGGGCTTGGAGAGGGGACAAGTGTCATTGCCTGGCTTTTGGAGGTTTGCCCAGCACTGACAATGTGTGACTGGCACCCTCTGGCTGTTGCCCTGGTACTGAATCCCAGATAGGGTAGGTCTGTGTACGTTTTAAGTCTATGCCAGCCCTTTAAACTGATTCTCTTGAAAATCTGGTAGTTTCTTTCTCTCCCACTGGATTTTATAGCCAGAAGTTATGGCTATACTTCCTGGTACTGGACCCCTGGGCTGGGCCATTTGGTTTGGGGGCCAGGATCACTTGCTCCCAAAGTATCCCTCCCAATATATTTTTTTAATATTTTATTTCATTATCCTTAGAAAGGATAAGGGAAGGGAAGGGAGAGAGGCAGAGAGGGAGAGAGACATCAATGCATGGCTGCCTTTCATCTGCCTCCAGCCACGGACCCGGCTGAAGACCTGGCCTGCAACCTGGCCATGTGCCCTGGCTGGGAATTGAACCTGCGACCCTTGGGTTTGCAGGCCTGTGCCTTATCCACTGTGCTACCAGCCAGGGCTCCCTCCCAATTTTTATCTACCACATGTGAATTTGGGATGGCCCATTCTGACACCACTGCCACTCTGCACCTTACTGCATATCCAGACCACTCTGCCCATCTGTATTAACCTGACTTTTTAAAATCCTTGTTTTGGACTTCCATAGAGAATGATTTTCTGATGGTTCTAGGTATTATTTGTTTTGAGGTGTGGTTGTAGTTCTTTCTATGGTTGCATAAGGAGGCAAAGTATGTTTACCTACACCTTCATCTTGACTGGAAGTCAAATCTAGAAACTACTGTAATAGTTCATGAATCATAAAATTGGGTTTTGACTATTCTTAGACAAATTGAAAAATTGCTATGTAGAATTTATATTTCTTTAAAGGCAATGTGTTCTAGAATTAAAAATCCCTTGTGTTTATTGCCGATGATTTTTAATTTTTAATTTTTTATTTATTTTTAAAGATTTTATTCATTATTTTTAGATAGAGGGGAAGGGAGGGAGGAAGAAAGGGAGAGAAACATCAATGTATGGTTGCCTTTTACCTGCCTCCTGCTGGGGACCTGGCTGGGGACCTGGCAGGGGACCTGGCTTGCAACCTGGGTATGTGCCCTGACTGGGAATCAAACCAGTGACACAGGCTGATGTTCAATCCACTGAGCCACACTAGCTAGGGCTATACCAAATTTATATGTTTATATCTAAACATACATTCACATGTGTTTAGATATAAGTTGGTTTATGTACTAAGTAATATTAAATGTAGTATTTTATTTTCCATCTACTTTGGCCAAATTTGTATATGTACATATATATACATATATATGTAATAAAATATATAATGATTTTTTTACATTGTTGTAAATATGTTTTCAAGGTATTGTTTAATTGGAGAGCCTAATTGTCTTAGCGTCTACTAGAGAGTGCTTCTAATAGGATCTGTAATCTACTGATAAAATAGAAAAATAGAATATAATTAAATAAAGACGATAGTGCGAAGCTCTGTTCCCTGAGTACTTCTGATAAGGTAAACTGATAAGGAAACTTGCTGAGGGGGAATTGTGAATTAGGAAAGAAGGATAAAGGAGGAGAATAGAATCCATGTTTATCCTTTATACATACCAGCCACACTGTATAGCTCTCTCTTACTTATTTAAAATATCAAGTGCCTCCTGTGCTTTCAGCATGATGCTCCTTGGTCAACAATAATCATTTCTTTCTTCACAAACTTGATTGGGGGCTAAGCCTTTGTATTGGATTTTTCTTGTTTTCATTTTGTTAACATTGATATGGTGCTGCTTTTGTTGTTTCACTCTGTGTGCTCCATAACAATCATTAGAAAGTTATGCAAAAATTTTGTGCATTGGGGGGAGAACAGGTACTTAAGTGCTCTTAAGGCACTTGAAGGTTAGGAAGGTTGCCTCAAAAGTAGATCTGAGGAATAGCAGTATGTCCGTATAATAATTTTTGTACTGTTTCAGGTCCTTGACCAATAAGATAAATGCAGTGGAAGCACTGCCTTGAATTCCAGTGCTATACAGAATTGGATGTTACTACTATGTGGTACTGGAAAATGCCTATAATATTCTCTAGACTCTTTTCCATCCTGTACACATTGAAAGGATTTAGATACTGGATCACTAGGGTCCTTTCCAGTATAAAATTAATTCTATTTCAGGTCCTGTGGCAAATAAGATAAATGCAGTGAAAGCATTGCCTTGAATTCCAGTGCTATACAGAATTGGATGTTACTACTATGTGGTACTGGAAAATGCCTATAATATTCTCTAGACTCTTTTCTACCCTGTACACATTGAGAGGATTTAGAGACTGGATCACTAGGGTCCTTTCCAGTATAAAATTAATTCTGTTATTTCAAGAGTATAACCTTAGTCACGGAGGTGAACGTCTGTTCACTATTCTTTTGGTGGATCAGGGGACTTATTTAAATTAATTTATAAAATGGGAATTATTAGTATCAAACAGAACTCCCTAAGGTTATCTATTTCATTAATTTTGAAGAACCTAGAATTGTCAGCAGTATGACTACTGAAAATTTCAAGACTCTTTAGTAGAATAGACATGTTTTAAGCACCATTAAGAAAAGTATGTAACCATCCTCATTATTATATCCCAGTTTCTATGAGAAGCAAACTTTGCTAGTCATTCTAACTCACTTCTTTATTATATGTCAACTTCTTTCCTTTATAAGCCATTTATTGTTTATTCATAGTCTCCTTTGCATTCTATGAAGTCACACCCCAGGCTCTCTCCTCTCTATGGTAAATAATCTTTTTAAAAATTGTATTTGCCAATTTCAGGGAATTTCATTGAATGTAAATTATTTAAAATGGATGTTTTGAGTAATTGTTACTCCATGAACTTCACTGTATCACAGTGCATAAAACAGAAATATGATCTCCTTAATCTCAATTCTATTTTCTACATGTTCCATAACTTCCTCCATCAATACAACCAAAGCAGCTGAAAGTTAGAAAACTGTGGTACTTGTCTTCAAATCCCTTTGCACTTAGGTAGTGGGTGTGAAAACAGAAATGTAAGAAACAGAACATGTGTGATATATGAATCAAAGTGTGGAGGCTATTTGGTGTGAAACAATGTGATCCTTGTAGCTCCTTGCTAATGCATCATTCAGCAAATGCCTGAAGAAGACAGTTTTCAATGGCAAAAACAGCCTCCTGGAAACAGACCCTTCTTTCAATCCCTTTACTGGATGAAAACAAAGGAATATCTTCATTTTACAAACTTAACATAGGTGTCTGTAATTGGATACATAGCAAATACATGGAAATGAATTGGTTCACATCATTACCTGTTTTCTGCAAAACTAGCTGCTCTCCATTTTAGTTAAAAGTCTCACCAAGTCAAGGTAACATAGGTAGCTCATGGAAACAAACAAATACGAACTGGTTTTGCTAACCTTAGGCTTTAAAATATGATGATAGCAGTTAGGTAGAATTCACACAGCCCCAGACATCTAAATATAAATACTTGAAAGTGTTCTTAATCCAAAACTTTACGTAGATGATATGCATAATTATTGAGAATGGCTAAATTGGCATATCAATAATATAGATTTCTAGTCTGTTTCCTTAAATATTATTACATAACAATTAACAGAGAAAATACTATAGATCTCAAGTTATTTTATTCAGGAACTGGTAAAGATAAATATGGGCAAGAGAAAGAATGCATGATAGAATTATTCCATTCTGGTCTTTCATAGGTATTTATGACCTTTTTCTGTGTCTTTCCGACTTTGCTTATCTCATGGTCTTGTGTGCCATTGGGTTTATTCTTAATTTCAGTGACCCTGTTTTTCTATTGGTAGAAAATTCTTTGCCTCTTCTGCAAGTGCTGTAAGATCTCTAAATATTGTTAATACCATTACTATGGAAGCCCCTTACCCCTAATAAGCACTAAAGAATATCCCGAGTCAATTATTACTCTAGCATTAACTTTTTTCATTGCTCAGTAAGTACTGTGGGTCAACTTTCTAATCAGAGAGTCTGTGTTCTCTAGTCATGTCATCCACCTCAGATTGGAAAGAATCAGGATAGAATGTTCTAAATCTCTTGATTAGTGTCACAGTTTGAAATGCATCCTCCTTTGGATGGCCCCATGACACATTTTGTAATTCAATTAAGCCAGAATTCTTCCTCCCCCATCCTCCTCCTCCAATTAAAGAATTTCTGAAATGTTACTATATAACAGTTTCAGCACTTCTAGTCTCCTACATTTCCAGCCTACTTCATTGCTGGGCCTATGAAGTACAAAGTCCAGATCTAGGAACTATACACATATTATATATATATATATATTGTTCCACTTTCTTTTTACTGGGGCTGTTTGCCTGGGCTTCTCCTGCTTTTTCAATTTCCCCTCTGTTGATCTCTGTATCCACAGGGTGACAGGGTGGACAGGTGGTGAAAACTCTGTTATTGGAATATGGTTTTTCTTTCTTCTATTCATGGATAATTTGAATTTGGAATGGGGTCTATTTTTAATGCTGAAACTATAGGTCTAGTGTGGATAATTCTTACCCTTACTGATTTTATTGTTTTGGGAAGGTGGACAGAGACTTGGAAATGGTCATCACTGTTCTCCAAACCCCCAACATTTGTATTGTTGGGGGATCTACATGATATCATGTATGTAAAGGTTCAAGCACTTTGGCTAGCATATTGCTGATCATTAGATGAAAAAATTTAGTCTTCCACTTAGTGGGGGATGTCTTGAGGATCAATGAGGTAATACAGAGGGGATATGTTGTAATCTTTATGGACTTCATAGTTGACATTTTTCAGTATTACCCATACATAGGTCCACTCCTGAGAGGCACACAATTCTGCTTCTCATTTCTGACCAGCCCAAGTCCTGATTCCTTTTTACAGCGATGCTGTCCCATTAGGGTTTTCAACATTGAAAACCATATATAAATATAAATAATATATAACATATATAATATACACACCATATATAAAAACACTTATAGACATTGCATATGATTGGGACATCTTATATCTTTTTATGTGTATCAGAAGGCTTCTTGGCACTTAGAATGCCTCAGGCTTTTCATCTCAGCTGCATCTGAGTAGCTATGCATGTTAGAGTATATGTGTTTTTATAAGCTTCCCTGAATAATTTTTGGAATAATGGGTGGATATAATGAACAGAGAAACAAATAATAACTGAGTTGTTTCTTTTGTCATCTTGTGAATGGGGGTTTATAATAATTGATGGCCAACCTTACAAATTCAAAGATTAGATACTATGACTCTTGCATCATAAAAGATTCACAGAAATGATCTGTTTCAAGGTGACTTTGTATATAATGCAAAAAATTAGAAGAAAACAGAATTTTATTTTCATATAGTTACTCTATTAAATTCTTATCTAAACAAAGAGCACATGTAAAAAATTGTTTTCTCCTATTATTTTGAGTATAATTCTGTAAATCTATTTATACTACAAGAGCCCCTAGCCCTTAATAAAATTTAATATAATAATTTATTATATAATCATAGTCTTAACATTTATGACATATTACAATGGTGAAGTATAATGTATTATACTAATATAATAGTTATAGTAGTATGGTATGTAACATGTAATAATATATTTTAATATATTTAAAATATAACCATTTTTATCCTGGTCTTTCTTTTATCATAATGAGCTATACACATATTATTCTTTACCATGTGGCTCTGAGATATTTATTTTTAATTTATTTTTATTTATTTATTTTTCAGAGAGAGGGGAAGGGAGAAAGGCAGAGAGGGAGAGAGATATCAGTGTATGGTTGCCTTTCCTTTCACCTGCCTCCAGCCATGGACCTGACTGGAGACCTGGCTTGCAACCTGATTATGTTGCCCTGGCTAAGAATCGAACCAGTGACCTTTTGGTTCACAGGCTGGCGCCTTATCCCCTGTGCCACTAACCAGGGCTTTGGCTCTGAGATCTTTGAGGACACAAATTCTATGTTCTGGGTCAGTCTACTGCACTTAATGGGTATTTTCTAAATTTCTGTTTCTTAAGTCATTCCTTAGCATATCAAGGTCCTCAGAATATTAATAATTCCTTCTTCATAAGAAAAAGTATTGTGTCAAATAAGTTGTAAAAATTCTAGGTTAATAAAGAAAGTGAGTTTCTTTGACAAAAACAGGACTTCATAGGGCCCTTGATTAGCTCATGTGTGTTGTGAATCCCACAGGAGAATTCTGACATGAGTGACTGCATTTATTTATTAATTCATTCAAAAAATATATTTTTAGTGTGCTCAGTGTGACAGCCAGTGTTCTCATTTACTCAGACTTAAGTAGATAATCAGAAGGCAGGGTCTCTTCTCCCTGGAGTTTCCACTGACACAGTAATTTTTCCCCAAAGAATATCTCCTAGAGATAACTACTGCTGCTCCCTAAGTAATTTAAAATTAATATGAAATATATGTTGTACTATATACTGGTCCCTTTTTCTGCTTCTGTTTTCACCCTTGTTTATAGATACACAGATCCCTAATCATGACTATAAAGGCTAACAGCAAGTATTTATGTATTTAATACTAGTAATGCTAGTTACTGTAAATAAATGAACATTGAGTTTAATTTTTTTTAATGACAAAGCAAAATGACACAACCCTACTTGTCTCTGACATTACTTTTATCTTAATTTAATTTTCCATTATATGTCATTTTATTCCAAAACTTCCACTATGTCTTGACATTTACACACTGGAATATTCCCCCAGGTATGTATGTGTTTCCTCCAAGGCTCCAAGTCATTACAGAATTACAAGAGTGCAAGACAATTAAAGAGTTCGAATACCTTGGTGCCAGACCACCTGAAAAATGATTTTTTGTTCCCAAACCAAGTTTGACCAAGAGTACAGGCACAACGCATGACTTATTTGGAATCTCAAGAAACCCCATGAAGAGACTATTGCTTGAATATGTTGTAGGACTGAGAATAGAGGCCCTGGACCAAGAAGATGTTTCATCAGCAGAGAGAGGAACAAGGTCCAAACAGTGGCAGTCCACGGAGGGTTGTTGATGGCCATTGTGTCAAAGTTCTCATTCCTACTTTTCACTGACAGGGAGCTGGCATGCGTCTCAGCTGTGTCAGGAAATGTGTTTCTGACATTTGAGAGGTGAGAAGAGAGCCAGGAAGGAGACTCTGGGACCTTTTAAATGATTACACAACTTAAGCCAGATTTCTATTCCATAGAAATAGTCATATTGAGTTATAAGTACGAAAATCTGGCTCCACTGTATTTTATTCTCTAAAGAGCTTAACATTTCATCTTATTTTGATCCAGCAGCAATAATGTGTTTCACCTGCACTCAGCATTATGAAGCAGATATTTAATGGAATTAAGCCACTGGAGCTTTATGTCCGATAATGGCCTTTCATAATTATGAAAAGCTTTATGATTACTATTTGGGAATTATTTTACTTTCCTATCAGTTTGTCTTTTGGCCAATCCAAAAGACAATCTCTTTATTTCTAGATTCAACACAGTGTTGTGCAAAGGAAATTGAGTTGTAATTCTATTGAGGTTGGGTGTTGTGTCCAAGTTACTTTATAAGTGAATTAAACTGCTTCAGAAGTCGGTCAGACCATTATGCATTTGTGTTTGTGCAGCGATTTCTGCTTCCGACTCAGTGAAGGGTTATGGGGTTAGTACAATCTCTCCTGCTCTCTCTTCATGCTCTGTGCTCAAGCCATAAACAAAAAGGGTGTGCTGATTCAAGGACAGCATTTTTTCAAAACTGTTGCTGCTGCTTCATTCCACATGGACCTAACAAACCAGAGGTCACAATTCTGGTGCTTGTTGCCTGCTCTGTTCCCATATAGTTCCCTCAAAATAGTGGCTGCGATTTTGGTTGGTCACAACAGGCTGGGGAATTCTCCTAATAAGACATGAAGGGAACACGTGTTGGTGGATTTATTACATTAACAAAAGCCTGATTAAAGGTGAATTGGATTCATCCTAAATCTCTAGATGACCAAACACAGCTTTTAAGACAAATCCAAACAAACAAGCAAACACAACAACAACAACAAAGTGTAATGTTTTCCTGCCTACCTACTAAAATATTGGTGGAGCATGTGGTCATACAAGACCCTGTGCAGTCACCACTCTAATGTGGAGTCTTTACTTCCATGATCTGTACCGACTGTTCCAAACGTGTCCCAAACTCATACCCCCTCATACCCCTGGACTTTCTGAACTCCAGCCTATATCTTCATTGTGGAGTGCTTGTTTACGTCCTCAGTGGTTCAAATGCCACCCATGAAGCACCGAGCTATCACGCCTTTATTTCTGCTGGCTCGTTATTTCTCTTCCTGTTTTCTATGGCACAAATAAATGAAGTTTTGGGGAAACAGAATTTTTCTTTCCAATGTGAGTGATTCTGCTAACATTTGGCAACAGTCTACCTGCCACAAAAGGCTCCCTGCACTTGGGGTATGCAGGATTTTTATTGACTTCTCTGTTTAGGCTGGGGAGAGTTGAGCTTCTGTTTACAGATCATGTAGGAAAATGTTCCTTTCTTATATTCCTGATGAAATTTGGTTTCTCAGAATGTCTCTGGACTATTGCTACCAAGTCCCCCAGGGTTGATTAAAGAGGGGATTAAAATTGTGTCAGTTGCTCTTTTTCTAGATGATGGGTAGTATTTGTCAGTATCTGTTAGGAAACTGGTTCCTACAAACTGCTTCAGAGTTTCCTAATGATTATTGTTGCTCCCTGAAGGGTAATAGTCAGATAAATGTTGGCTACCTCATTGTTCCCTGGAGATAGAGTTGGCAACACATAGGGACAATATTTAAAACACATAGGAAGCTGTATGCACACCGTAGGTACTATATAACTGTTAGGTATTATTACTGTTGCTCTGTGAGACTGTACTGGAACTACCAATGCAGAAACCAGAGAAAATGGATTTTCCCCTAAACTGGTTTGTCACAGAAGAATTCAAGAAAGCAATTAGTGTTACCCCTGCCCAAACCTCAACTTGTCAATCGTAAGACTCTATGTAATGAGGAAAAATTGCTATCTAAAATTCCACTTCTAATGCTGAGTACTTTGTTATTTTTTTCTTCATGGGAAGTTTTCCTATCGATGCCCTTTAAAAATGGCCTGAGTCTCTCCAAGTGTAGAAGTGGTAGAAGAAGTCCCTGCCTGCTCTGGGTCACTGTCTTTATCCATGATAAAGAAGGGAGTATTCCAAGTGACTGGTTAAAGAAGGGCACAGCTGGGCTGATGGGAATGTTTTCAATGAGTCACTGGTGACTTGAGAGGTTTATTGGTGATGTAGCTAATGGAGGTCTGGGTTCAGCGCCTGGAGATCTAAGGATTGCTTCTAGCTTGAGCTCATATCAGTCACTTAACCTTTGTTTCTTTTCTCTTAAGAAGAAGGTAGAGCCCTGGCTGGTAGCACAATGGTTAAGGCACCAGCCTGCAAACCCAAAGGTTGCAGGTTCGATTCCCCAGCCAGGGCACATAACAAGGTTGCAAACCAGGTCTCCAGTCAGGTCTGTGGCTGGAGGCAGGTGAAACGCAACCATACATTGATGTCTCTCTCCCTCTCTGCCTCTCTCTCTTCCCCTCTTTCTAAAAATAATGAAATAAAATCTTTAAAAAAAAAAAAAAAAGAAGAAGAAGATAAAATTACTAACCCAAACCAAGAAGAGACCAAGGAATGATTAAGTATGTAGAGATTTGGAGTATCAAAATTCTCAGGATTTTTAAAAATGACTAAATTTGTCTCATAGTATTTGAAAAGTGTTAACCTTCCCTTCTACACATTTCTGGATTGTGTTCTGTTGGAGCCCATCAATTATGACCATATATCTTTTTCAAAAAAGTGATTTAAAATGAATATTATGCGGTGCTGTGGTAATGAAAACAGATAAAGTTTATTCCTAGTAAGGAATTAAGCACACACACACACACACACACACACACAGACGCAGCTCTGTTTTGGTATTGATTAGAGTTTAAAAATTAATTTTCTTTAAAATTATATACAGAGTAATGAATAACTGATATTTATGTGGTGTCTTATTGTTGGACAAATGCTGGTATGTGCTGTCTCCCTCAAGCGTCACAATGACTGTACGTGAAAGGCCTGAGCGGTGTGGATCAGCACTATTAAGAGCTTGTCCAAAGACGCATGGCTGGCAAGACGTAACCAAAAACATAGACCTTCCAGCTTCCAATACAGAGCTCTCTCTAATGTCACCACAACCTCATCAAAGACACAAAAACATCACTCAGGCCTTTTTCTGAGGAACATATATACTAAGACAAAACCTACATTATGAAATTAATGGAAAAATAATAGTTTGCTCTTCCAGGCAATCCTTCCAACCACCCCTACTGCCAATTCCCCAAGCCTTCTATTCATTTCAGTAGGCAAATGCCATTTTTAACACATTTGAGCATTTTTTTTGTTGATAGCATGTCCTCATGCAACATGAAATATGAATCTGCTTTTTTAAACTTAATAGAAAAGTGGTACATTTTACATAACCTTCTCATACATAACCAAACTAATTCTCAAGCATATTTTGGCAAAGTGGGGGAGTGATTTGAATTACAATGCAGCCGGCAGAACTGTAGGCATCATTGATAATTAAGACCAATTTGACGTGTTTATTCTTTAGTGCAGACAGTGTTATCTGATCCAATTTCCTTAGTTCTTGAAATTTTACCATGCTTTGCCTCTTCTGTCTATTTGCTGGCATTGATTATTGAATACTTAGGTCTTTAAACTGGAGCATATTCTACATAGCTATCTCATTCATTTCAAACATTGGCCTGTGAACTACTGAGCTGTTGTTTCTATGAGCGCTGTTAATAGAGGTGAAATGGCTGCCATGATGTCATGTGAGCTCTGTGTTTGATGCATGTTCACTTTTCTCTGTCTGCCATTAGCCCTTTGAACTATAGAAGTGTCATCATAGCCACATTAAGTGATTTTCAAGAGAATGTATAAATTTTCAGTCCTAGCACCCTTTATTCAATGGATTTTTCTTTCCTGGCTTGGCTTTATGCCTTTATTGTACTTCATAGTCTTCTGAGTGGACAGGCAGTCCTGACTCAGCCCTAATCAGAATGCCAAGTGTACCGCATTGGAGTCAGCAATTCACTAATTGGTGTCTCTGGACTGTAAACTTGTGTAGGAAGAAGGAGGCTGTATTTTGTTGGAAATTTTACCCTCAGCTCATACTGTAGAGTGGTGTATGACACATATAAGTTATTCCTTAAATTTTTGGTGAATAAATGATGAATATTGGATCAAGTTAATTGCGATAGCATCCCTGTTTTTCCATTCTCTAGCTGTTTTCCTTGTGCACAATATAAAAATGAAGCAATGGTGTTATTCTCAGAGATTAGTGTGAGTCAGATCATGCATTTCAATGTTTTTATGCTGTGAAGTACTCTTCAAAAGATGATTATGCTAATCATCATAACCTTGTACCTCATGTTTTACTTTCCACAAATACAAGGTCTGTCCTGATAGTATCAGCAGCGCAAACTGTTTTAATTACATTGACATGTCTTGATACTTTTGGGACAGACCTTGTATACCATTATTATTACTATTTTTTTCTTTTTAGTTCAAGTTTGGATTATTGCAATGTCAATGTGCCTGGCCTCTATGGTTCAATTCCTGCTCTTTATTCCACACTGCATCTAGACTAACTATTGAAAACACGAGATAGGATTGTTGATTCTTCACACCCTTCAGCAGAAGCTTGTCTGTCTCATTTACCACCATATCCCTAACCCCCAGACCAATGCATAATATTGGTGTTTACAAGCCTTTGTTAGTTGTATATCTGGCATCTGGAGGCCTCCAAAGCAGGGCATGCATTTTTTCATCACATACTTCCTGCCTATCTCCCCAGCCTCAACACCCCTCCAGCAAGGCTGGACACCTTTCCAGGATGGTAATAATAAATAACAATGGGGAATTCCCCAAAGGGACCATGCTCTTTCCAACCTCAGTGCCTTTGCATAGGCTTCCTTTTCTTCCCAGAAGGTATATCCCACCTGCACTGGGACACTGGACAATATTTATCCCTTAGGACATAGCTGAATCTTAAGATTCCTCTTCAAAGCACTTCCCTTTCACCTGGCAGAGGTTTCTTGTCATTTGAGTTCTCACAGCACATTGCATTCAAGTAATCTTTAATAACTGTTCACATGTGTTTTTCCCTCAACTTGATGATGAGCTCTTTGCATGGAGCCTGAAATGTAATTATCTCTCTATTCCTTACCAGCTCATGGGCTGGTGCTTGGTCCTTGATAAGCACTCAATAAATATTTCTGGAATGAATTACTATACAAACTTTGTAACTCTAATTTCGTTGGCAATAGTCTATCCTCCCAAATTTCTCTACTTGAGTTTTACTTAACTGTCCTCCTATTGTAGAAATTCTGCATGTTAGTGCTTATTTCAGTGGAATTTTTCACTTAGTGAACATTTTCAGGCAATGAAATAATTTAAAATGATGTTTCTGATAAATAATATTTTACAATTGTTAGGTTAAATTAGAAAGGGAAAAAAACTACTTTTGTAAACCAACGTGTAGGCAGTTGCTTTGTATACAAACATAGTCAAATATTTAAAATATTCAGTAATCCATGTGAAACATGTGGCATTTATATGCATATGTGACTTTAATTTGCATAAGGCATATTTAAAACAAGAAGTACAATAGCAAAATGGGTAACTAGCATTACTAGGCACTTTGCCAAAGGTGAACCATGAATGATTCTCAAGTATATGAAGAGATGTTCACACTCTAGAAAGGGAAGAGAGGCAAATTAATATATCAACAATTATCACTTCAAAAATTAAAGAGGAGGGTTATTGCCAAGTGTTGGCAAAAGTGTTTTGAAAACATAGTTTTTTTGCACTGCTAGTGAAAATGTTGACTGGAGCAATCATTCTGGAAAGCAGTCTTATTGTAGCAACATCAAGTTTATTTCTAACAGAATGATTATGTAGTAGGAAGATGAAGGCAGCTCATATGCCTAATGCAAGCAAACTACCTACAAAGTGTGACGCAGCCTGTTACAATGCAGTAATTAGATGCAAAGGAACTGAATGACGTACAGCAAAATTCATGTCATAGAAACAATATTGAGTGGAAAATGGTAAGAAATAGAATGTAATACGTATACTTCCTTTCTTTTTTTTTTTTTTTTAAAGATTTCATTATTTTTAGAAAGGGGAAGGGAGAGAGGCAGGGAGGGAGAGAGACATCAATGTATGGTTGCATTTCACCTGCCTCTACATATACTTTCTAATACATCATTTTCTTTCTCATGTTTTATTAGTAATGAAATATGATTATAGTTTTGTTTTATCTTGTCCTGCTAGCAAGTCAGACTTTTCTGTAGCAGTGATTTTCAACCTTTCTCATCTCATGGCACATATAAACTAATTATTAAAATTCTGTGGCACACCCAAAAATGTATTTTTTGCTGATCTGACAAAAAATAGGCATAATTTTGATTCATTTTATATTGGATAGCTATTGTTTTGGCTGTTGTCATTATTTTATTTGACAGTCTAAGAGGAAAGAGGTCAATGCCTTTGTCTAAACAGTCAGATATTGAATGTTTTAAAAATTCTTGGGCACACCAGTTAAAAATAGCTGTTCTATAGTTATGTTAAGTAGTTATGCAACATGTTTCAAAGCTATAGTTATATCTTAAGGAGCTAGATTTTTAAATGAACTTATTAAAAGGAAACTCAGGTAGATTTTTCTCCCCTATAATTTGTGACTGTAAGGAACTATTTTCTTCCTTAATCTTGAAAACTATGTTTGTTCATGGCTAGATTTTTACAGCATTTTTCCTTCTGTCTGACAAGGGATGGAGGTCAAAGAATAAGAAAAATTAATTATAAAATATTTAAAATTCTTGGTTTATTTAAGAACCCAAGAGATCAAATCCTTTTTTTAATGGTATTTTTACATGGACTAGTTTCATAAATGTTTTCCACTTCCTGTTAAGAAGACATTTAAAGAAGGTGCTATTTAATGAATTATGTTTTTAATTGTCACAATGGTAAATTGGGTGGCATAGATACAGCATGGAGAGTTTAGGACATGACAGCGTGGATAAACTGACAAGTAATTTTCTGGACCAATCTAGAAGTTTATATACAACTCTCTATTTCTGCCCTTTTGTTTCTCCAATCAGAAGTTACCATGAGTGAAGATCATCCAAGGGCACAAACTTCCAGTTATAAAATAAATAAGTCAGAGGGCTGTAATGGACTGCATGGTGACTACAGTTAACAATACAGTATTGTATATTTGAACATTGCTGAGAGAGTAGATGGTAAAATTCTCATCACACACACACACACACACACACACACACACACACAAATCTTGTAATGGATGTTAACTAGACTTATTTTGCTGGTTATTTTGTAATATATACAAACGTCAAATTATGATGTACACCTAAAACATATATAAAGTTATATGTCAATTATATCTCAATAAAAAGGAAAAAAGTTATCAGTTATCTTCAGCTAGTCTATTTTTCTGACTCCTAGATGCGGCCAAAGTTATTAAGCTCCATGAAGTATCCCTCTTAGATATCTTCCTAATTGATTTTGACTATTTCACCCTAACTTCTCTACTTAACTTCTTCTGTAGTTTACTGTAACAGCCTTCTTGTTTTACAGTCTCTCCCTACTTCAGTCCCTAGTCCCAGTTATCACTTTAAAATTGTCACTGACTTGCTTAAAGTTAGTTCTGACCATCACAGGATCAAGTCTAACATGCCTTGGGATGGCAGCCAGGGCCCTTGGCCAAACAGCTCTATGCTCACTTTCTGCCTCCTGCCTCAAGTTTACTTCCTCCACATTGCTGGCTGTTCCTAAAATTGTGCCGCCTTCTTGATCACAATGTATTTAACATTCAACAGAAAACCTCCTTTCTGTGAAGCTGCTCCAGGGAACCTGGGGACCATCTTACAGATTTCCATTGTGTTTTGTCAACACAGCTATGACAGCACAGGAAGTTATGCATATTCCCAAGGAAGGACCCTACATAGGTTAGCAGGGATGGTACACATTTTTAATCTGTCTTTCTTTAGACTATAACTGAGGCAGCCATCTTTCTTAGAAATTTAAAAGTAAAAAAATTACTGAGTGGTATAAACCTTTGTTTGGGAGAACTAGGATATCTATCTATCTGTCTTCATTTCATCTCTGTACCAGTTCTTTGGAAAAAATAGGTCAAATAGATGATGAAAGGAGGTATTTCAAATCCTTCCCCCTCTCTCTTTATATATACTATATATGTATATAGACCCACCAACCCTACAGATGTGTCTGCGCCCAAAGCCTGAAGTCACTTATTTATAAAGAAGAAAGCTGTTATTTATGCCATAGGTCTTTCACCTTCAAATTCATTCTGTTATAGAAGAATTTGAGAACTTCTAAAGTCACCTAACCAGAGGTACACAGAATGGGAGTCAGATGTTTCAAAGTTCCACTGAGTTCTTTTTAAAATATTGTGCTTATGTTTCTTAGTAATGAACTTAAAGATACAGCTGTAGGCATGAAGGAATGTCCTTATTGTCACTATGATTTTGAAGTATAAACAACAAATTTGGGGATCAAATCATTAACTTCTTATATTTTGGTTCATTTTTAGCTTCCTTTTGGATATAAAGAAGACATAGTTTATGTAATTTGGAAAGTTCTTCATAACCTTAATGGGGGAGGGATTTTTTTCTATCATTTGTTTAGACAAAAAGACAAAACTGGTAAATTTAGGATTTCTTTGAGGAAAGCCTCTGTAAATGACACTAATGAATCTTGATTTAATAAACTTGAATGAATATGTATTCTGTCATAGTTGAATGATCTAAGTACTCTGAAGTCAGATGTGCTTTCAAAATCCTCCCATAAATGTAAATTCTTAATTATGACCATTTTTAAGGTATTTATCTGTCTCCTGGTGGTTGTTGCTACTTTGGCCCCTTTTATATGTTTTGGACAGAGAAGGAAACACAATGCTTGCATTCCCATGGTTGCTATAGTAATGTGAAAAAAAACCCTGCAGCTGTGATTGTAGAGTTGAAGAAAAAGACTGAGGTAATTTCAGCCCTGGAGACTTAGTAAATATTAATTGTGAAGAAGAAAGCTCCTGCTCTCATTCTTTAATAGATATATATGTGTATGTGTGTGTGTGTGTGTGTGTGTGTGTGTGTGTGTATGCATGCCAGAAGTCATTATACTGAGATAAATTGTTAAATTGTTATATATCTGTGTGTGTGTGTGTATATATATATATATATATGTATGTATATATGAGCCAGAAGTCATTATATTGAGATAAATTGTGACTCACTGTTACTGTGTCTAATTGCATTCCAAAGGGTTGAAATGTTAACTAAAATTCTAAGCAGTAGGATTTTACTTTTCATTTAATGAATTCTCTGGCTCAACTGGTATTCGATGATGCAGAAGAAAAAACTGGCTTGAAAAAATAAAGTTTTAGATTCTTTCACAGAGTATGCAACTAGTTTTCCCTCAGGTCTTCCGTGATGAAATTTTTGCAAAATAAGTAGTCCACTTTAGATTCTCGTTGGTCAGTTGCATGGCCCATGCAGACTCAGAGCAAGTCCTTTCTGTGTGGCATTAAGTCAGACACTATGATGGCCCAGGGTAACAGAGGCTGAAATTTCCATTAATGCTCAATAAATATTAACTCCTGTCTTTATGATTATTATTACTTATTATTATTATTACTTTGGTAACAGCAGATGCTATAACATTATTACTTTTCCGTTCCAGCAGTAGCGATCTGGAAGGAGTTTCATGATCAGTGTTCAGAAGTTCAAGGTCAAGTCAGCTACAGTAAAGGATTCAATGCCAGTGGAGCCCAAAGGAACACCAGTAGTAGTGAGCAGCCATGGCGTTCAGGTGGGTTTCATCAGCATATATTCTCTGAGTGTTTACCATGTATTAAGCCACTAGATTAGAAATATGTATTCAAAGAGATGTAGAATAATTTTCCTTCCTGCCCAAGACAGGCTCACAGATATTTTGGATTATATTACTATCACTGATATCGTAATAATAGAATACTATTATATTAATATGTAATAGTAATAATAAAATATAACTATACATGCACATATCTGATATTTTACCATAATTTGAAAAGCACCATCAGGGAGGCATGTGTAGGATGCTACAAATGTGAAGATGAAATGAATGAACACTTTACAGAGATGGTGTGGACACTGAAGCCAGACTAGCTAGGTTTAGATCATAACCTTGTCATCTTTTCCCTGTGCAATGTTGGCCACGTTAGCTAATGTCTCTGTGTCTCTGTTTCTGCTTCTGTAAAATGTGAATAGTGAGTAACTGGTTTATAGGATGTTCTGAAGTTGTGTTTGCTATAAATGGACATAAAATGAATATATGTCCATCTGTTTTGATTTATCCTTCATCTATATATCATCTTCTATACTAGAATAGTATGCAGCATATAGCAAGTGCTATGTGCACACACACACACACACAAAATAGTGACAGTTGGGTAAAAATACTTCTGGTGTCAAACAGTTTATTTAACACCACTGTCCTGGGCCTCTGGTTCCCTGGTTTAATGAACAGTGGTCTGAATCAAAGAATCCAAGTATCCCATAATTAATAACCTTTTTGGAAACAGTGTGTTAAATACATGCATTCTAATCTCACTAGTGTTGTTTTGGAGAATCATTAAACACTGGTAAAAATAATCCTGCTCTCGCAGTCTTGGAACAAGATTATGTACAGTGTACAACTAAGGTGCAGTTCGATGAACTCTCATGCTAGCATTTAAGGGCGGTTACTACTAAGACTTTCCGCTTTAGAGGTGAACTCATTTTAGAATATGGCATATTTGCCCTAGCTGGTGGGAGTATTTTCCCGTAAACTGAAAGGGTTAGGTCCCCGGTCAGGGTGTGTACAACAGGCAACTGGCAGATGTTCCTCTCTCACATCAATGTCTCTCTCCCTCTCTCTTCCCCTTCTTTCCCCTCTCCCTAAGGTAAATAAATATATCTTCATGTAAGAATTTAAAAAATAAAATAGAATATGGTGTATACTTGCTTGTTGGCACACACACAGACATTTTGTTATATTGTGGTACCTACTGGAGCCCTCAGGAAAATTTATGTCTGGTATAAACCTATATTTGACATGACCCCAAATACTATACACTCCAAATCTGAAAAACCATATCTGTTGGGTGCATGTGTCATTATAATAATATTATTATTGCTATTTCATTACCATTGTTAGTAGTAACAGTGGACTGAAGGCATGGATGTGGCTTTACAAATGGGGTGAGACCCATCCTTACATGCCTATGAGACCCTAGTGACATGGTGTATGTTTACTATTCATAAGTATCCTAAGGCATTTTTGATTAAAAAATAAAAATAAAAAAGTGATGTATAGAGGGCTGACAAATACTTAGTCAATGATTTCCAGGTCCAATAAAGCTTAGTAGGGTTATTACTACCAAGATTTAGTACTTTGTCTTTCAAGTCTTATAAAATGATTTCATTTTAGTAGATTCTACAGGTATTTATGCCACACTTAATTGATTCCATAAATTCAATTTACATAAGTTTAATTTGTAAGTTAGAATGCAAATTTACTTCCCACTTTAAAAAATTCAACAGCTCCTAATTGCTTATTGGGTAAATTCCAAATCTTTTGGAATTCATTGTTCCCATGATCTGACCCAAGCTACTCCTCAACCTCATTATTACTTGTTTTTCTCTCTAAAATTCATGCCCTTCAACTGGAATAAAAGAGAAATACCACTTATGATCTCAAGTCCTCAGTTTTTCCAACAAGGACTTTAATTTCACTTAATACTTTATTTTTAAATGTATTTTATTCATTTTGCTATTAGAGTTGCCCCAAATTTTCCCCCTTTGCTCCCTCCACCCAGTACCCCCATTCCGTCCAGCAATACCCCCTTTTGTTCATATCCATACGTCATGCATATAAGTTCTTTGGCTTCTCCATTTCCTTTATTCTTCTTAACATCCCCCTGTCTATCCTGTAAACACCAAAAATGTGTGTAAATGTATTTGTGCATGTGTTTGGTAGTATTGCAATTGATATCACTTTAAAAAGTAATTCTTTAAACAAAGGAATTAACATAAGCATTTTGAAATAATGGAAACTTTGTATTGATATGATTTGAGAGGCTGACAGGAGGCAGTAATTAAATGGTGAATTGTCTGGATGTGAAAGGACTTTAACATCATTAGAAATGCACCCTCCATTTCTTTCATGTTAAATTCTCCCAGGTGGGTCAGGCATCAGCACCAATTGATAGCAGTTGTTGGGTGTGATTAGTTGATGATAGACATGTATTTACGTCTCATACACACGGTCTAAAAACATCTCACCTCCTGATTAGCCACAGCAATTCTTCATTATGCTGTATTTATGTTTTTTAGCAAGAAGCTGTAATTGCTAATGTGCATCTTTTTTTTTTTTTTTTTTTTTTTTTTGAGATTGATAATGGCCCTTAGAGATTTCAAGCCTCAACATTATTTTGGATAAGGAGTGTCATTTGTTTTATTGCAAAGAACCTGGGTGTAGCCTTTGTGCAGTCTCAAATGTGTTGTGTTTCTGAATAGTAGAGTATAGAGGTTTTCCTCGTTTTTTAGGCTATGTCAACCTAATAATTTTTCTGTTAACTAGTCCTTGAGGGTGGCTTTGAATTATCTTCTTCCCAGAATATGTTTCTTTAAAGTGTTTTGTCAAATTCTTTGCTGTCTAGCAAATCTTCAGTCTCCTTAATGAGATGCACACTAGAAAGGCATTATTCAAATTTACCTACTTTATTCAGTAATCTAAAGACCAGCCTACGTGATTAAAGACCCAACTTCAAATAGTACAAGGTGGTTTTCTTGGCAGCTGCAGTACTGGGACTCATGCTGAATATGCATTAATTTATTAATTCATCATTCACTTACACATCCAGATATTTATTTGACATCACTTTCTGATGGACATGATGCAAATGGTAGTAGCAATAGTGACAGAAAAAGATATTTTGACCACTTGAGGAAACCATGATCTCATGGGCCAAATCCACAAATTAATAATTTAAGAAAGCATTTTGTAAATACTGTCACATCCATTTGAAGGGAGTCCTTTGCAATCCTGTGTATCAAGAATAGCTCCTTGGACTGGGTACTTGTGAAAAGGATGAGTGAAAATATTTTTCAGTGAAAAGGGAAGGGGGAATTGAAGGTCAAAGAAAGAGAATATTCAAAGGTAGAAGAATTTAATGACAGCTTGCAAGCCAGGTCTCCAGCCAGGTCTGTAGCTGGAGGCAGGTGAAAGACAACCATACAGTGATGTCTCTCTCCCTCTCTGCCTCTCTCCCTTCCCATCTCTCTGAAAATAATAAATAAAATCTTTTTAAAAAAGAATTTAATGGAATTGTTGGACTCTCCAAAGTGTTGGTTATGCCTTGGGCTTATAGAACAGAGACCGTGGTGTGAGATGAGGTAGGCGATGAAAGCAAGGGCATGGCAGGACTATGGATGTCATGTGAAGGACTTGATGCTTCATTTGAAGCAGTTGGGTTTTCCTAGGGAGTGATGATCGTCTGGAAAGAAGAGTCTTGTTGGGTTTAGGGAGATAAGTCAGGAAGTGGCTGCAAAGCTCCCTGTGATGACAACTTTGAATAAAGCAGTGGTAGTGGTGATAAGGAAGGCAGAGATAGAAGAAAGGGATACTTCATTGGTTGAATCAGCAATAAGTAGTGACTGGAGTTTGGGCATGAAGGGGAGGGAATGATGTTTGACATTCGAATAATGCCCAGATTATAACTTGGATGTCCAAATGGAGGTATAACCTATAGATGTGATTCTTTGTTCAAATATATAGTCTTTAAATTTAAAAAATTAAGAAAAGTGTTAAAACCATTTCAATGAAGCACTTGAGGAAATTGTAAAACTTGACATCAGTGAAGCCATTTTAAAAATGGGGCCTAAGCAGCTAAGGCGTTCAATAGGAACTGCCTTGCACTCTTGTTCCTTGAGCCTTTGGAAAGTTTGAACTGGGCCAGGCTGTCTTGCAAACAGTTGTTTGTAAAACCAGCAGAAAAGCAGGCATCCTAACCACAAGGACTGATGATTATGGACTCTTTATCTGAGGTTAGAATCAATAACCAATCACGTTCAGTTAAAAGAATAACTTAGTTATTCTGTTACTCAGCACCAAGAGGAATTCTTTCTTCTTTTCATGTAATCATTCCTTTCCGTTTCTCATAAAAACCACTTGCCTTCACCCTGTAATCAGGACACTATTTGAGTTTCTGTCTGAAGCTATGCTCCCTGATTGCCATTCTTTGATCCCAAATAAATGCTTAATGCCTGTCATTTTAGCATTTTAATTATAGGTTAAAGACAAAACAAAACTTGTGAGTGAAGTTGATAAGTTATTTGACCTGTGTCTCAGTTGCTTATCTTCTAAAAATTTTTAAAAATTGTGATAAAATGGACATCACAAGAAATTACTATTTTAAACTTTCTTTACTGTGCAGTTCAGTAATGCTAAATTCCTTCGCATTGTTGTGCAATCAATCTCCAAGCTGTTCATTTCGCCAAACCAAAACTCTATTTCTAAACCACAGCTCCTCTCCTCCCCTTTCCTGACCACTGTTGTACTTTCTGTCTCTGTGATCTCATTATTCTAGGTACCTCAAACAAGTAAAATCGTACATTATTTATCTTTTTGTGACTGGCTTATCTCACCATACTGTATTGAGGTTCATCCATATTGTAGCCTGGGGAATCAGGGTTTCCTTCCTTTTTAAGCTGGATAACATCCTATTGGATACACGTATGTACCACATTTTGTTTACCCCTTCATTTGTCTATAGTCTCAGGTTGGTTCTTCCTCTGGGCTACTGTGCATAATGCTGCTGGACATTAGGTAGATCAGTTTGCGTATCTTTAAAGATTGAATAACAATAGCACCTAACTCATGGGGCTTTTGTGAGAATTATTTAAATATGTTAGCTAATAGTTAGCATAATAACTTGCATGAAACATCACCTAATGAATGGTTAGTTTTATTGCATCTAGATGAGAAGGATAAAAATAAATTAGGAGTGGAGCGGGAAAGGAGGCCTTGTGTGGTTTTGGTGCCCTGAATTATAAGATTAATGAAGCTCAACTTGGGGAACATGATTGGGGCCAGTTAGAGGGGAACCCCTCTGGCCATTTCCCCCATTCTGTTCTGATCTTTTTCCAAGCTTAGCATACACCAATTTCATCATTTAGGCTGCTTTTGATGTGAACCAAAGTTTGATTTTTAAACTAAGAAGAGAGTCACATTGCAAAGCATTTTGAATGCTGAGGAAAGGTTATCTTACATAAAATTTTAGGCTTTTTGCACTTTATGATTCAAGCACCTTAGTGGTTATAAGACCTGAAATAGACACATTTCAGTGTAAAAGCAGTGAAAATGGTAGTTGCTTTCTGGCAGATGGAGAAATTTAGTGTATATCTAAGTATCAGCTTGCTTTGTTTTTATCAGATTACCAACTCTGCAAATTGGATTAATGTATAATTTTAAGCATGGCAGGCATAAAACTTCATAGAAGGGTTTTATATTTCTAGCATTTCCATCTTACTATTTTAAGTTTGTACAACTGATGTTGGACAATGGCACATTTTTACTTTCTTTCCAAAATTGATGTGTAAAGTAATCTTATTTCTCTGATGGATTCCTCAAAGGAAATTGTCTAGTGCTCACATCTCCCTAGTATTTTGTTGCTAATGGAAGACAAGAGAGGCTCAAGCTATGCTGCTAGGAGTTTGTGAAAAAATAAGACCTTGAAGAGCAGACCTCTTGTTTTCCCATTCCCAAGTCCACGTGACTTGAGATCTGTGTTCAAGGTCATCATTGGACCCCTTAACTAAGCTCAGCTCTGGGCTTGAGGCCAGTGATTCTGGCCCTCTGCCATGGCTCTGTCTTTTAGATTGGGGAGTCAAAATCTGAATTCAACATCTATATCTATGCAATCCCTTCCTCTAGTTTCATGTGTCCCTGTATAGTTTTTCTTGTTACTCAGATGTCAAAGTGACGGCTTTTGGCACTTGCAGGTAGAGATCCCACAAACTAGTGAGGTGTAAAAACATAAGGACCATTACACCCCTTCTCTCCACCTCAGTTCAATACACAGGGTAAAAAAGTTGCCTGAAGGAGAGGTAGAGTATGTATAGCATGAAGAAAACAGTGCTAGGAGTGTGACAAACATGACTGAATATAGTGAAAGTATATCTTCCCATGGGGTAGACTTCACCAGTTTACTTTGGTTTCTAATTGGAAGAGAAGCTAGCAACAGAATACAGGCATAACAATAGAACTGATATGCAGCGTTTTATGGAGTGTACGCAGATTTTATCTCCAGGCTCCAGCACTCTTCTTTGGGATGTTAAAGTAGAACGCTACAGGGACTGGAAAATGGAGTGGGGATTACCCCAGCAATCAGCTAAAATAATTAGACAGGTTTCTAGAATGGGAAACTAGTCTGGATCTCTGGCTCTAGATGATTTCAACTCTTTAATATTATTTTCTTAATCTTGCAGAGGTTTTGTGAACTTTTTTGAACAAATGTTACAATACTTTGTGCATTGTGCCATTTCGATACTTTTATAGTTACTATGGCTTCCTTCTTGATAAAATAGAGAGTCTGTTTGTTGGCTATCCTTGTAATTATCACATTAAGTTGTCCCTAGAGCTTGTGCTTGGGTCCAGACTGCCTGTGCCAGGCAGGTGTGGTCGGCTCCCATACCAGGGACAGGTTGCATTTTGCAGGGCCTAACCTGTATCCGTGAGGAAAGAATTGCAGTTAGGTCTTGGAGTTAAGTGGATCATAGAAATGTTTGAAGTTTTCAAATCACGTAAGGACTGTGATTCTCTTTAAAAAATCACTTGTTATACTAAACTAAACTTAGTAAAATTCCTCCCTAGGACACTTGGAGTTTGTGGTTGGAGAAAGGGAGTCAGGCTCTGAAAACCTGGCTCCCGCAATGGTGTAGCGTGCGGAGAATAGTTAAAAAAGCAGTTTACAGATATGAGCGCTAAATATTTTTCTAAGATTGTAATGATAACGCCTAAAAATTAATGTGATAATTATTTTAGGCTTATTTTTATTCCCATTAAAAAAACCACACAATATTCCTTTTAAAATCATTTCAAGGGTGTTAAAAGCCAGTAAATAGAAAGTAACTATATTAAACTATTATTATCTGCAATATTTTTGCATGGTTGGCCAATTCCCTGAGTATAATTCAATTCTGATTCTATCAATCAAGAAATCAATTTACTTTACTATTTCTTGCTGCAATATTTTGGTATGGATACATGAAGTAACACTGTATATATTTTAAAATTAATTTATAAAGATTAAGGAAATAATGTTGAACATTTGAATTAATTTAGAGTCAGAGATCCTGACTAGTTTCTCGTTCTAGGATCAGGTCTTCTTATTTTTAGCTGAGTTCTGCCCTCAATTCTGTCTGCTAATATTCAGTTACAGAACATTTAGTTCAAGCTTTATAGAAGGTTAATTAAAAATGCACAAAACTAGCTACAGTGCTATATACAAATATAATATTTTTACAAACTTCTGTTTTATTTAACTATATAATGGATATTTTCCCATCTTATTAAATATTTTTTTCTTAAAAATTTATATTTTACATTGTGACTATTTTTTTTAATCAAAATTGTCAGAAGGGCGGGCATTCAGTCAAAGAGGATGAATATTTGAACAGCTACTTGTTAATATATACTAATTATTTTCCAAAAGACTCTATGAAGCAGTGAATTTCCTTGCAACATTACCAGTATTGGGTATTACCAGTAAAAAAAAAAAGTCATTTTAAATTGACCTTAAAGTTAATAAGAAATTTATCTGAAAATATAACAACAGTGGAAATAATGTACCATATATAAATAACTTAGCTTTTTGGAGCACTTATAATTTAAAATTATACTTTATTAAAATAAGAACTTATAAATGTTCATAAGAAAAATTGCAACTCCAAATATAAGATATGAGGAAACCTGCAAGTTTCAAAATGCAATCTTGCAAAGAATAAGAATTGAAGTTAAGCGTTTTCAAATAAAACGTTGAGTTATGATGCTGCAATTCTGGTCTTTTCTCTCTGTGTGGAAAAAAAACCACATTTATTATTGCCAGAATGCAGTTGGTCACCCCATATTTCCTTAAATAATTATGAAGAACTCAAGCAGAAGAAATATGTTCTCTTAAGTAATGATCAGTGCTGAGTAACTAGCTTTTTGAAACATGGCCAGTATCCATAAAAATAACATGTTTATATTGACTTAACAATCTACTTGGGAAAATCTGGTATTTTTTGTACATTGTAAAAATTGTTTATTCTGTTACAGTTGTCTCAATTTTTCCCCTTTTGCCTGCCTCCACCCAGCTCACCCCCCTCACCCATAGTCAATCCTCTCTCTGCTGTCCATGTCCATGAGGTATTCATACATGTTCTTTGACTAGACCCTTTCCCTTTCTTCTACCAACCCCTGTACCCTCGTCACCTCCTACAGCTAACAGTCTGTTCATGTTTCCATGTCCCTGTTGTTTTCCTTGTTAGTTTACTTTGTTCATTCGATTCCAGGATTCCGGTTAAAAGTGAGGTCATGTGGTATTTATCTTTTGCCAAATAGCTTATTTCACTTAGTATAATACTCTTTATTTCCATTCATGCTATCATTAAAGGCAGGGATTCCTTCTTTCTTTTGCATATTATTCCACTGTGTAAATTTGCACAGTGTTTTATTTCATTTTTATTAACTTTGTATTGTTGTATTACACCTGTCCCATTTTCCCCCATTGCTCCCTCTTCCCTACCCACCCCATTCCCCCCCCCACAGTCAATCCCCACCTTGTTTTCCATGTCTGTGTGTTTTTTGTTTTTTGGTTTTTTAAAATTTTATTTATTATTTCCAGAAAGAGAAGAAGGGGTAGAGGCAGAGAGGGAGAGGAACAGAGAAACATCAATGTATGGTTGCTTTTCACCTGCCTCCAGCCATGAACCTGTCTGGAGACCTGATTTGCAACCTGGTTATGTGCTCTGGCTGGGAATCGAACCAGCGACCTTCGGGTTCGCAGGCAGACACCTTATCCACTGTGCTACCAGCCAGGGCTTCTATGTCTGTGTTTTTTAACCCACTCATCTATTGATGGGCACTTAGGCTGTTCTCAGCATGTGTCTATTGTAAATAGTGCTGCTACGAACATAGGGGTGCATTAAGTTCTTTTCAATTGGTGTTTCAGGATTCTTAGGATATATTCCCAGCAGTGAAATCACTGAGTCAAAAGGCAGTTCTTTTTAAAATTTTCTGAGGAAATTCCATACTCTTTTCCACAGTGGCTGCACTAGTCTGCATCCCCACCAATGCACACTAGGGTTCCCTTTTCTTCACATCCTCACCAGCACTTGTTTGTTGATTTATTAATGACAGCTATCTGACAGGTCTGAGATGATATCTCATTGTGGTTTTAATTTGCATCTCTTCAATGTCTAGTGATGTTGAACATTTTTTCTTATGTTAATGAGCTATCTGTATTCCTCCTAGGAGAAGTGTGTACTCAAGTCCTTTGTCCATTTTTTAATTGAGTTGTTTATCTTCCTGGTGTTAGGTTGTATTAGTTCTTTATATATTTTGGAGATTAAACCCTTGTCTAATGTATCATTGGCAAATATGTTCTGCCATACACAGTTGGTTTCCTTTTCATTTTGATGATGGCTTCTTTAGCTGTGCAGGAGCTTTTTAATTAGATGTAGTCCCATTTGTTTATTCTTTTCTTTGTTTCTCTTGCTTTAGTAGGTACATTGGCAAGAATATTGCTATGTGGGATGTCTGAAATTTTACTGCCTATGTTTTCATCTAGGACTTTTTATGATATCACAGCTTATATTTAAGTCCTTTATCCATTTTGAATTTATTCTGGTGTATGATGAAAATTGGTGGTCTAGTTTCTTTCTTTCTTTCTTTCTTTCTTTCTTTTTTTTTTTTTTTTTGCATGTACCACTTCAGACCTTCCAACACTATTTATTGAAGAGACTGTTTTTACTTCATTCTATGCTCATGTTCCATTTGTTAAATATTAATTGACCATAGAGATATGTGTTTATTTTGGAGCTTTCTATTCTTTTCCATTGATCCATGTGTCTGTTCTTATCTCAGTACCAGACTCTGGATTACAATGGCCTTGTACTGTAGTTTAATATCAGATATTGTGATCTCTCCAACTTTGTTCTTATTTCTCAGGGTTGTTGAAGCTATTTGGGGTCTTTTTTTGGTTCATATGAATTTTTGGAATATTTGTCCTAAATCTGTGAAATATGCCATTGGTATTACTTTTTAAGATTTTATTCATTAATTTTAGAGAGAAGGGAAGGGAGAAAGACAAAGAGGGAGAGGGACATCAATGTATGGTACCTGGCTGGAGACCTGGCTTGCAACCTGGTTTGCAACCTGGTTATGTGTGTCCTGGCTGGGAATCGAACCAGTGATCTTTGGATTTGCAGGCCAGCACCTTATCCACTGTACCACCAGCCAGGGCTGCCATTGGTATTTCAATAGGAATTGTGTTGAATCTGTAGATTGCTTTGGGTAGTGTGGGTATTTTAATGCTGTTAATGCTTCCAATCCATGAACATGGTATATGCTTCATTTATTTGTATCTTCCTCAATTTTTATACTTTTCCAAGTATAGGTCTTTAAATTCTTGGTTAAGTTTATTCCTAGGTACTTTCTTTTTCTTTTTTTGCAAACATTTTATTTATTATTTTCAGAGAGAGGGGAAGGGAGAGAGGCAGAGAGGGAGAGAGATATAAATGTATGGTTGCTTTTCACATGCCTCCAGCTACAGACCTGGCTTGCAACCTGGTTATGTGCCCTGGCTGGGAATTGAACCAGTGACCTTTGGGTTTGCAGGCCAGTACTTTATCTACTGTGCCACCAGCCAGGGCCTATTTTTCTTTCTGTTATAGTAAATGGGATTTTTGCTTATTTTCTCTTTCTGATAATTCATTCTTGGTGCACAAGAATGCCTTTGACTTCTGAATATTGACTTTGTATTCCACTACTTTGCTGAATTCACTTATTAGATCAAGCAATTTTTTTTAGTGGAGACTATAGAATTTTCTATGTACACTATCATGTCTGTGAATAAGGACAGTTTTACTTTCTTCTTTATCATTTGGATGCCATTTATTTATCTTATCTAATTGCTATGGCTAGAACTTTCAGTGCCATGTTGAATAAGAGTAGTGAAAGCAGGTACCCTTGTCTTGTTCTAGATCTTAAGAGCAATGTGTTAAGTTTTTGCCCATTGAGATGATGTTGGCAGTGGATTTCTCATACATGAATTATGCTCCCTCTATTCCCACTTTGCTGAGCATTTTTATCATAAATGTGTGCTGGATTTCATCAAATGCTTTTCAGCATCTATTGATATGATTATATGATTTTTGTCTTTCAATTTTTTTATGATTATTGATTTGTAAATGTTATACCTCCTTGTATTCCTGGGATGAATCCCACTTGATCATCATGTATGATCTGTTTAATGTGTTGCTGGGTCCAAGTGTCAATGTTTTGTTGAGGATTTTAGCATCTAAGTTCATAAGAAATATTGGCCTATAATTTTCTTTCTTTGTGGTATCTTTACCTGGTTTTAGAATTAGGATAATTCTGAAAAGAGTTTGGAAGTCATCCCTCTTACTGAATTTTTTGGAATGATTTGAGAAGCATAGGTGTTAGTTCTTATTAGAATGTTTGGTCAAGTTTACCTGTGATGCCATCTGGTCCAGGGCTTTCATGTGCCAGGAGCTTTTTGATTACTGCTTCAGTTTTGCTAGTTGTACTAGTCTGGTCAGGCTTTCTGCTGCTTCTTGTTTCAGTACTGAGAGATTGTATGCCAGAAATTTGTCCATTTGACCCCAGTTGCCCAGTTTTTTGGTATATAGTTGTTTATAGTGATTTCTTACAATCCTTTGCATTTCCGTAGCATTGGTTGTTACTTTGTTTTGATTTTATTTATTTTGGGATCTCTGTCTCTTTTCTTGATGAAAAGTTTTTCTGATTAAAAGTTTGTCAATTTTGTTTATTTTTTCAAAGAATCAGCTCTTGGTTTTATTGATCCTTTGAATTGTCCTTTTGGTCTCTATGTTATTTAATTCTGCTCTGATCTTGATTATTTACTTCCTTCTACTCTTTCTGGGCTTCGTTGTTGTTCCTTTAGTTTTTATAGATGTAGGTTTTAGTTGTTTATTTGAGATTTTTCTCTTCTTCTAGTAGGCCTGAATTGCTATTAACTCCCCTCTCAGGACTGCCTTTACCATGTCCCCTTGGTTTTGAGTTGTGTGTTCATTTTCATTTGTTTGCAGAAACTTTTGATTTCTTTCTTGACCTCATTATTAACACATTCATTATTTAATAACATGTTATTCAGTCTCCATGTATTTGAATATTTTTGAGTTTTTTCTTTGAGGTTGGTTTCTAGTTTCAAGCCACTACGGTCCAGGAAAATGCTTGATATTATTTCAAGTTTCTTGAATTCATTAAGGCTTGTTTTGTGCCCTACCATGTTATCTATCTTTCAAAATCCTCTATGTGCATTTGAAAAGAAAGTATACTTTGTTTCTTTGGGGTGAAATGTTCTTAATATCAGTTGAATTTATTTGAGCTAGAGTGTTGTTCAGTGCCATGATACCTTTGTTGATTCTTTGTTTGGAAGATCTATCCATTGTTGATAGTTTCATCCCCAGTACCTAACTTGGCCTTCTCTCCAGTCCCTTGGTGTTAGCATCAACCTCTTCATCAACTTTAGATCTAAGGGAAGCCTTCCAATTGTGTTAACTATTGGATCTCTCCAGTAAGGGAGGGCGCAATCAAAACTAAAACTCTTTTTCCCCATCTCTGAACTCTAAATTATCCTGTTTGATCTGAATGTCTTGCCTTCTACTTTTCTACACTCTGTTGCTCTCTCTCAGCTTCTTTCACAGATTCAAAATTCCCCTGGTTTGTCACCCTTGTTCTGTCCCCATGCACTTTTGTTAAGTCCTCATGGTCAGCCATTTTCATTGGGCTCTCACTGGCACTTGGAAATTTTTATCTATTGACAATGCTCCCATATCTGGATGTCAAGTTTAACAGGCATCACTCATGGAACCCTGTTCAGAAGACGAATGCTTTCTGGCATGACCTCCCAGCCATGAATGCTCTTCCTCTCAAGAAATTTGTGTATCTCTACCAACCACAGAAGGAGATGTATCTCTTTGTCAAGACTAATTTTTTCCCAAGGTCTAGGGTCAGTTTACCTCTATGAAGATATGACCTTTCTTCTGCCTTCCTCAACTTATTTTTTTCCTTCTGTTCTTTTTTTGTATATGTAAATAAATTCCCTAAAATCAAATAACTAAATAAATTAAATGAAACAACTTCAAAGTCCCATGCACGTTACTATTTTTTCTTAATTTTTTACATCATGCCCTGAAATGGAGTAGGAATGCATTAAATGGTTACTTTAGGACCTCATGACTTATTTAATATTTTTTATTAAAAAATCTGACTTTCCACCCCCCAAAAACCCACTAATGCAAATGAAACCTTAAAGAATAAATGGTAACCCTTACAAAATCCCTCATAGCATTTCTCGCTTATTTTCTACCCTCTTCTATGTCATTATATCCATTGTCATTCTCTAAATCAGAGTATTTCTTCTTTAAATGCATTGCTTTATTTCCTTTTTCTAAGAAAGGCAAGCAGGGGTGAGGGGCTCATGGTTACCTATGTATAAGGCATGATGTTGAGTATTTTTATATATTATACATCATTTATTCTTCAGAATAATTCTATGAGGAACCTATTTTTCTTACCCATGGAGTTTTGGAAATTTTTTGGTCACATGGACTTTGGTGGAACCCGAATCCGAACCCATGTCTTATTTTTATCCCATTGTATCACATAACCTTATATGCATTTTCCTTTTTTTCAGTCACAAAATATAGGCATCCCATGAATTCTGTCTTTTGTCTTTAGCTTATCTTCATATTTTCGTCTTACATGTATATGGCTCCAAAATATACAGTTTAAATCCAAACCTCTCAAAACCTTGAACTTAACCTTTTTTCCTCTCCATCTCTTTTCTTTCCTCCCTTCTGATTTTCCTTTCACCATTTCTCCTTGCCTCTTCTTTTCTCTTTGGTTTTAAGCATTTATTGAGCATTTGCTACATGCTTCTCACAGTGATAGGTACTTCACCCGCATAGTCTTACTCTCATGGCACACTTATTAGTGGCTCAGATCTAAACAGGCTTAGAGAAGGTACTTGCCAAAGGTAAACAGCTAGACAGTGTGGAGCCGGGCTTGGAGCCCATTTATGCTACAGAGGGATCACTGACGTTCTCCGAACATGCACCACTTCCTTACTTGTTGCGCTGCTCATGCTGTTCCGTTTTATTCTGTTCGAGTTCTACCCATTCATTAAGGCAGTCCCCAGCACACCTTTCCTGAAACGCCTTTCCCAGCCTCAGAGGATCTTATGTGCTCAGTTTTCTTCGTGCACATATATGTTTTCTTCTTGCAGTAATGTAAGTTCTTAAGAGTTAGGAACTTTCAGGCACAGTAAGTGCTCTCAGTAAATCTTATTAAACAGAGGTGAATTCTAAACTGGCAGTGCATGTACTTTTTTAAAGCAAGCAAACAAATACAGTATTCATATATTTCAAATGCAATATTACTAGAATGGCAATAAAAAGCAGAATGAAGTTTCATCATAACTTAGAGATTAATAAAATGTAGACTGCATTAATATTTATTTATTTCAAGGCTTTGTAGTTTGCTATATTTCTTTTCCCCATTACTCAAATGATTACTCTCTCATCCACAAAACAGGAACTGCTAGAGAACCTTCCACTTACAGCGTGTTAATTGGAAACAATTTCCAAATGGTAATGAGCTCATTACATATGACGGCATTTTAATGTCACTTTAATTTTTTTGGTATTACCCTTCAAATTCAATGAAAAAATTCCAAGCCTGTTGTCAATCTCCTCAATATAATTAAGCAAGGCAACTCCATGGGTCGACTTAAACAAGATTGTTTGTGTTTCCTGTTGGTTTTATTTCTGATTCTCCAGTTTCTAGTGTTGGAGTTCAGATTGCAAACATGCACGTGGATGTAATCCTCCGTCCCACCCGGGGGCCGTGGGAGACTGGTGTGAGAGGGACTGCACCCGGGTATAAAGGAAGTGTGTTTTGCCTTTCTTTTCTTTATTCTCCAGCTGCTGTTCCTTAAATAAAACGTTAAAAATAACTTTTATAGGGTGGTTAATACATTCCTACCCTGTGGGGACAGGCTACATTCTCAGCTGCCCAAGATTTTAAGCAGGCTCTAGTAATTTGGGTCAAGAAACAGGCTCTTGTCTTGAATCTTGAAGAATTGCCTCAGGGTCAAGGCCAGAGTAAGGGACGTGTGGGCACTGGTGAACTTGCGCTCTGCACACTCTTCCCTAGGGACTGCTGGAGAAGGCCGGGCAGAGTTCGGGCACAGAGCAGGGGAACAGGGTCATGGGGATAATCTGAATTTTCTGAGAGGAAAGGAAAGTCACACTTCTTAAATTTAGAAAATCCTATGCCTTTCTCAAGTAATTTCTTTTATCATTTTCACCCACTCTTTATTGAGTTGAAGTTGGTTGTTGGACTACCTGTGGGTGTGTGGCAGTGCCCTCTCAGGTATGAGTGCCTGTGAAATCCATGTGAATTTACAGGTTACCATTTTCTCAGGGGAGCCACTGGGCAGAGGTATCTGGAGGCTCTAAAATCCCAGTGGTCCTTTGTGTGGGAATAAGTGTCTGTTGTCTGCACCCACAGCTGGATCGGCACTGGGTGATGCCTTGACATTTGTCCTGCCCCTTCTGGAAAGAGACAGTGTTGAGTCTGTGAAGCTACTGCTTTGGCTGTGCTGCATAATCCATGAGCCAGTTCTGTGGCTGAGATTTGGTTTTCATACAAATATCCAAACTGAAAGGTGAGAGGGATTCTTGGGTATCAGCTACCTACCTCTCCCCTACCTCATCTTACAGATGAGGGGATAGGTGGGGTATAAAAAGAAAAATGAGCAGATACTTTACATTTCTGATTGCCTTTTATGTGCCAGGCACTAGCAGGTTTCAATGTCACCTCACATCAACAAGATGTATTTCACACAAGACCAAACAAGTAAGGATTGTTACCTCCACTTATAGACTTAAAAAGTCAAGTCCAAAGGAAGACAGGATAGCTGAGAAATTGTTATATTACTGGTGTTTGAATTGTTAATATGCTAGTGGGGGAGGATCCCCAGGATGGCTTTGACACCTTGATTTCAAAATGTTTATGATAATTTTCTTTTTTTTTTTTTTTTTAATTTTATTGTTGTTGTATTACATCCATCCCCTTTTTGCTCCCCTCATGTTATGTGCTTTCATAGTACTTTATCATTTAGAAAGTGCTTTCGTGTATGCTCTTTGAGTTTCATAATAATCATGTGAGCTGTGCAGGACAAATATAATTATTCCCATTTTGCTGATGTATATATTCAAATTCAAAGATTCAAGCGAAGCCTAGTTTTCCATAGTAAATGGATCACCTCGCACTTCTCAACAGCAGGCTCCCTGGGCACGGTAGAAACCAAGCACCTTAATGATCCCCAAATTTCTGCACTTTGTAACTGCTTCAGAGAACTTTTATCTGATAAAAACTAGTATATGTGCCCATGGAAACATCCCCAAATTCCACTCAATGAGATTATCAGCGTGATCTAGTTCCTTTTAGTTTTTTTCTAGGCAAATACAAGTATTTACCTAACTGGGATTATATTTGCTCTATAGGTTTTTATCCTACCTTTTCACATATTCTTATGTTATCCCCCATGGCAACATTTTATTTTATATAATACATATTATAATACACATCTAGTTTTATGGCAATACATTTATAGTATAGTTCATTTAGTCACTTTTCTACTATTCTTTTTATTTTTACACTGAAAGAAATACAGATGTTATTTTAAAATGGATACTATAATCTTTTCTTTCTTTCTGACTGATTTTTTAGACTAGATTCTTATGTTAAATTACTAGGTATGGGGGTGTATGGATGTCTATTTTCTTTATGTACTCAATATCCGTTTCACTCCTCCTAGAAATAGGACCTGAATTTTCCTTTATAAACTTCCTCTCCTAATCTGCATCCTTGCAACTCAGGCCGATTCAGGCTACCTGCTCCTGTCTGCAGGCTGAACCTATTTCCTGGCCATAATGATTGTTTCAGAGAGGAATGTGCAACCCAAGTCATGTCAGTGAGATACAGGTAACCCCTCTATTGTTGTTAGGTTCCTTAAAAATGCCATGTTATGCGAATCCATGCTATAGGAAATGAATAATTACTACAAAAAGGGGGTTAGGTTCCAAAAATTAAAAATACATACTATTATATTTTTATAATTGAGAGAAATATCTTTATTAAAACAATTTTCACCAAAAGTATATCATGTTAATATGTATTAAATAAGTTTTCTGCCCTGGTTGGTGGCTCAGTGGAAAGGTGATGGCCTGCAAACCCAAAGATCGCTGTTTCGATTCCCAGCCAGGGCACATAACCAGGTTACAAGCCAGGTCTCCAGTCAAGTCTGTGGCTGGAGGCAGGTGAAAGGCAACCATACACTGATGCTTCTCTCCCTCTCTGCATCCTTCCCTTCCCCTCTCTCTAAAAATAATAAATAAAATCCTTTAAAATAAATAAATAAATAAAGTTTCCTTTGTCATCACTACTAAGCACCATTAACTGAGGACATTTTCTTTTTGACAAAAGATCTTTATCCTCTGAACTTTCTTTAGCATTATCCTATATTTTTTGCAAAAAAACCTGTTACTACTTAATACTCCACAAACAAAATGGATTTAAAATTCTAATACATTTTAAAATTCTGCAGACAAATCTGACATGACATCCACACTCAAATGAAAAAAAAAATCAAATGAAATAATTTTTGCTTTGAAAGCTTTTATTACACTCTTTGTTGTTTGGGGATTTCTCTAATTCTCAAACTGTATTCTAGGATGTCATAAGAATTTTCCCCAATTCTTCAACTGTGTTAGAACAAAACCATGTTATAGAAGTGTTGTGTTACACGGGGGTTACCTGTATAATGCAGTGTGCTCTTGAGATTCTGCAGAAAATCATTGGGATGTTGTTCTCTTTCTGCCAGTTTAGTAAGCTGGTAGAGCATAAATCTAAAGTTCAAGGCTGCCATCTTTCACCTTGAGAGAGAGCCTGCCTGAGGATAATACACTGGCTGAACTCCATATGAATACATATGAAGATCTTCATATGTTGCAAAATTAATTTCTGACAGCACTACCAGCCATGTGGCACTCATTTCTGTGTGCCAGTGTTGACACAAGTAATATGTATTTTAAACATGAAAACATTTCTTTGTCATTTCTAAAATATGTGTTACATGATTAGTGACTTTTTATATTTCTTCTCTGGTTCATCTATGCTCTGATTTGCCCACATTTAATTTGGAATAGTAGTGTATTCTCCATTTCTTAGCACTCTTTCTTATATTAAAAATGCATATTAACTCATTTGTATGTTCATGTTCATATTTGTTGCAGGTATTTCCCTGTTATTTGTTTATAAATTTGGCTCATGCTACATGAAAAGCTAAGTAGTATACAGATTTCTTTTCTGTTAGTCATAGGGTTTTACGTTTAGAATTGTTCTATACCTTGGCAAGATATTTTTATAGTTGGACTATGTGCTATTTTCAACTTTAGCATATACTTCTTTTGGAATTTATTTTGGTAGATAAAATAATATCATTGAAGAATATTCTGGATGCAAGTCATAAGAATTCTGGAGCTGTCAAAAAGTAGGTTGCTTCTTATGAACAATACAGGGATGATTCACAGAACCCAGCAGAGATGCAGCCGCCCTTGAAGGAGACCAGGGGTGGAGGGTGGGCTGGCCCACCAGATTCCATGCCTGTTTCCTTCCCTGGCCTGGGCTCCCACTGCATTTCCTCATTTCTGTGCTCTACTTCCTTGTTCCAGTGGGACCCATCCAACCCTCCCGAGAAAGACTAAATCTGGCTTTTACTCTCAATCTGAATTCCCAGTAAAGTGACCCTATGTTTGTAATTTGGATACGGTGCTTAACGTTGCCCTGAAAAGGGTGGTGTTGGAGGCGCTCTGGCTTCCAGCAGCTCATTCTCTGTGGATCGGATTCCATAGCAAAGAATCAGGGGAAGGGTCATCGGCAGGGAAGGGGAAATAGTCTGTGGGAAGAAAACCAACAGGAAAGTCGTCATTACAGAGATGAAGACCTAACCTGATTATTTTCCAAATAGCTTTTATAACAAGTATTGTTGCTCTGTCCCTTCATTACTGATTTATAATGTTTCTTCTGTTGTATATAAGTGCATTAATCGAACAGTTTTTATGATTATGAATACAGTCCTTTTAGTCACTAATGGAATATTCAAAGATCTAGAAAACAAACAAAAATGTGTATCTTTTACAAAGTTAATAGCATCCTTAGCCTGTCCACCAGGGAAGACTTGTACACCTGCTGGAGCTTGTCCATGCCACAGGGTGTAGAATCTGAAACTGGGTCTGATGCTGGCAAGAGGCAGGTGGCCCAAGCTCTGTTGGAAGGGCTATTCCTGAGAAAGGTGCTTAAGCCTTCATGTCTTTTGCTTTAAGCCTCAATAAGTGCCTTTTTACCTTATGATTAAGTGTTTTTAAATATTACTTCTTGGTGCTGTATATTAAGAATTGGGTAAAAGCATAGGATAAATAGTTAAACATAGGTGGCAGATTTTATGTTTCAAAGATGACCATGGCATTTTCCATCCCATAGTTTAGTTTTACATTGTGCTTTTGAAAGGGAACCTATATTCATTTATCTTGAATGTAGGTGGACTTCTGACTACACAGAAGTGACACTCTGTGACTTCTGAGGCTGGTCATAAAAGGTGATGCTTTGAACATTCACAATGAAACCCTCAGCTACTGTGTAAGCAGTCCAGGTTCTCAGAGGCTGCCATGCTGTGGGGAAGTTCGAATCCTCCTATATGGAGAGACCACATGGAAAAATGTAGAGAGAAGGGGGTCACTAGTTCCCACCTGCAGCAGCTCATTACTGTCTGAGTGAAACCACAGCTCAAGTCAGAATCACTTAGCTGAATTCTTTCCAAATGACCAAATGTCATGATTTCCCATGGCGGAGAAAAGACAGAAGTGCTTTCTCAGAAACAGGTAGGTGAGCCTTGTAAAATAGAGCTGTGTCTAATTTTCTATTTGAAGTAATTTCATAATGGCAATAGATATTTTTCTCTCCCCTGGAAAACTGATTCACTAGCTTCAGGAAAATCTGTACCATGTTCTGAATGAATGGTTTGGTTTTGATTTGTTAGAAATTACAGAATGTTCTGAATTCCCTGTCTGGGCTGATGCAGTGTAGATGAGGCCAGAGCGTTCAGAATATTGAGATAATTCACAACTGAGTTCATTCAGGGCTCGCAGATGCTCAAATAGACCAAAGGTTTGGGAAGGTATTACTTGTCTATAGGACATTGAATGAATGAGTGTTAAAATAATCTGGTTGGGATCTTAGGACTAAATAGATGCCAATTGACATCTGGGCTACAGGTGTTATACACAAGCTATTATTTAACATTAGCCTGAATGGCTGCCTAGGTGTTAATGCAGCTGGATATGGAGATGGAGGTAACATTTTTTTTCTCTTGACTTTCTGTAAAACTGATTATATTTGTGTGGAATTGTCTTTCTTTTGATTATTATTATATTTCTTTAAAACTGTTTATTAAGTTATAGAAAAGAAATTTGAAACATATTTTTGTTACTCTAGATACAAGTTCTAGCACTTGGATATATAATATATATCAATACTTGCAAAATTTCAATTCTTATTAACCAGTTTTATTTAAAAATTAGTTGGAGATTTTAAGAAAAGTATGCCATAAAACTTAGCTACTTCTGCAAAACTTATATAAAGATGATAAATCTGAAAATATCACTCTGGCTTATAATTCCCTTCATAAAAGGCAGCAACATAAAACTGAAAAATACAGGAACCTCCTCAGATACATAATGATTCTATAAATAATGTACTGAAATCATTTATAAATGCTTTTACAATATACGCCAATAAAACTCACTCCATACGACATCATTTCTAAGGAAACATTAATGGTGAACTTACCTAAATATGCATAATTAAAATAGCAACTCTGGAATGTATTACTGTTTAATGGGTTATGCATTGAGGAGATTCATTTAGGCAAAGACATTTAATTTCTTTATTGGGTAATTTTTAAAAAAGTGTATTTTTATTAAAGTAATATGACCATATGTAATATATTAAATAATAGTATTTTAGGATGAGTAGTTTTCCTCACTTATGCCTTAGCCCCAGTTATACTTGCCTAAGTTACTCTTTTAACTCCTTTTCCCTATTCTTATAATTTTAGCATTTTAGAAGCTATGCTTATGCTTCTAATCCCTGATTTATCAACTTGATTTATTAAATTCATCAGTTTGCATATGGATTCCTTAGGATGAAAAATTAAGACTTACAGAGTTTTACTCTTCCCATCCCTATTTTCCTTTTTTCTTTATGTTTGGTATTTATCCAAATTAAAGTTTTCTATTGTTAATGTGTATAATTTTAATATATTTAAACAGCTATTAGTAACCCTCTCCTTTATTTCACTTCCCCTCTTCTCCTGCCCTGGCCAAAATCCTCTTTTCTCTTAGCAATATATTTATATTTTTAAGGTTGGTAATAATTATATTAACATCAGCTAATCTTGACTTTACAAAGCAGTCTCCAATTCTTTACATCTCTGAGACACACAAGGTCCTGTGCCACCTGTTACTTTATAAGGTGCTCATATGGGTTTCTGGCTTTTTCCTTAATTACATTTTTATTTAGAATTATGTGTGGCCTATATGTAACCTCACACCACAGGTTTTCTTTTAAAGTTTTTATCTCACTTAATGATCATTTTTTCTTTTTGCATTGGATGAAGTAATTGATGAATTAGTTTTCTTCATTGGATTTTCTTGGCTTTGTGCATAAGGCATATAATGTGTGGTGAACTCATACAATCATCTGTATGCTCTAATGATTGTATGATTTAATGTATCTGTAACTTATATTTTCTGGCCAAGGAACTATTGCTGTTTTAGACTGTTCCATTCTTTTCATTTCAATCATTAAGGTTACCTCCTGATATTCTTTGGGTTGTTCCAAAGACACAATGCTTTGTTCACTTTTATAAGACTTATTAACACATTGTTGAGCAACAAGTTTATAGCAAAATCTAATGCTCATGCAAGCTGAAGTTAACTCATTATTGGTCAACAATATTTGGCCTTGAAAACATGAGCTTTTTCATGACCAGTCAACAATGTGTTAAAAACACTGGGGAAAGGAGATAAACAAGTCTAATCAGTATATTGAAGTCAGGTATCTTTTTTTTTTTTTTTAAAAAGATTTTATTTCATTATTTTTAGAAAGAGAAGAAGGGAGAGAGGCAGAGAGGGAGAGAGACATCAATGTATGGTTGCGTTTCACCTGCCTCCAGCCACAGACCTGACTGGAGACCTGGTTTGCAACCTGGTTATGTGCCCTGGCTGGGGAATCGAACCTGCGACCTTTGGGTTCGCAGGCCAGTGCCTTAACCACTGTGCTACCAGCCAGGGCTTGAAGTCAGGTATCTTTGTATTTTGGTTGTCTGAAAGGTTCACTGCTACACTAGCCTGTGAATGCACATGATTTAAATTTGTGACTCCGAAAATTATATTTCAGTTTCATGAACTTTTAGGAATTTTTAAAGGTTTCTTACTAATCGTTTAAATTGGAAATGTCAGTTACTCAAATGCCATGGCCAACTATAATTATAGTAAAAACTTGTATTAAATGACTTGACAATTACTTGGAATAGCAAATAACAGTTTTGGAGCCATTGTCAATAGGCAACATCTAAGGTCTGTTCCAGTTGAGAAGTTGTTTCCTTTTATATCACTTAAAGAGGAGGAAAAAACAGTTTGGGCCTTCTAACTTAACCCAAAACCATGGAAGCAACACTGACCACTTTCAGAATATAGTTCTGGGAGTGAAAATGGAAGTGTTTTGAACTTTACACTGTGCTAATTATAGGTACAACTTTGAAATTTCTCCTCTTAGACTGGACAAATGTAACCTCGTGTTTTTATAATGACATAACAGTTTCATGTGGTACAGAATCAAAATGTCATTATAGCATCCTACCCGACCATTTGAACACGCTGTTCTTTGCCAGGGAAACTTTTCTTAGTACATGTGCTTCCAAAGCACTTACTCTGTAAATGAAAGATTAAGGTTTAGCTGACCTAGATTGAGCTGTGTGGATTTAAAATCCAGGCAAGGATCAATCATTTTGGGTCTACCTCAGTTCAATTCTTTTTTTCAATTTTTTGGAGGACTCAGTGGATTCATTCCAGCTTTCTGGACAAAGAAAATCTTTCATGTTTACTTTACAAAAAACCTCAAAATGAAAACAAAACATGGTGAAATAAGCACACATGAGCAGATGATCCTCTTTAGAATATTACACTACAAATACCGTCCATTGATAGTCTGTTGAGAGAAACTGGAAATTCTGTTGCTGTCTCCTTAGTCTCATTAGAGGTTGACAGAGATGTCTTAAACAGATATATAGTTTTATTTGGAAATCGGACTTCACAAACCATCTCCTTTTAAGCTATGACTGTGTTTGATGGCATTTAACTTCTTGTTCCTAGGCCCTAAAATGAATGGAAAATCTTTACCCATTATTTATAAAGAATCGAGAACAGAGACATCCAACATAGGCAATGCCTTTGTATTTCTCTTTTAGGTCCTATAATTAACTAAATAACAAACATAAAATCTTTGAAAAGTCCTCAGTTGATACAGAATCAGTAGATACATAATTTTAAAAGAGTAATCCTACATGGAGAGGTTCTTTTCAAAAAGTCTGCATGATGTTCAATTCTGCTTGCTTTTTAGAAAAAATTATGGAAAATATTTTTGGAATTTTAAAGACCCAATTTCCATTGAAAATGGAAAATATGATTGAATTTAACATTTTTGACTCATGCATCAGTTTCATTACATATTATGATATATAAAAATACACAATGACAATATGCTTCAAAATATACTTATTTTTAAGAAGATTTTAGTTGAAAATTTATTGTATATTGATAAGAACTTAAAACAAAGTAATTAAAATTTAAGTTTATAACTTTAAAATATTCAATAACTTAGAAACAGCCTAGATTCCCATTTTCATATAGCTATATAGTTTCATAAAAATCGATGTTATCAAGGGGACAGAAGGGAGTAAAAAGGGGATGGATGTAGTACAGCAATAAAATTTTTTAAAAAATCAATATTATCACACTATCACTAAAAGTCTGAGTAAAGTTTAAAAATTAAAAAGCAATAATTAAAAATATTTAAAAAAATATTTGGGCAATGAAATTAATATTATATTTTAGAATATCTGTCTTTAAACAATTTTAAGTCTTCATATACTTGTTTACAAAAATTAATGTAAAATGTGTTCTTGGATATAAAAAATAAATGTACTTTTCTAGAGGGTCTATTAGATATTAGCCGGCTATGTTTTGGAGGACATCTACTATGACGAGTAGGGTTGAAGTTTTGAAAGAGTTGACCTTAAAATATATCTTTAATTATTCATTTTTAAAAAGTTACTCAAAGTTCCTGTTAATAAATGCTCATTGTTGATATATTTTAGGAAAATCCCCTCTTGGTTTCTAAATAATGGGCAAGAAAGAAAGGAGGAAAGCTTGCATTCGGTTCACCTGCAAACTGGAGTAAGTGGTTTAGTTGAAAAGGAAGTGGAACTACAAAACAGCCATGTTTCATTCCTCTGGAAAATATTCCATCAGTCATTAAAGGACCGATGGTACCAGCTATTTTAAGAATCACTAACCATTTTTCAGTATCTTGGACTACTAGCACCAGAATCACCTGGGAAGCCTGCCAATAAAGCTCATTTGTAGGCATATCACCAAGCAAATAGATACAAATCTTTGAAGAGCTTTGGGGAATCCGCATTTTTAGTATGCTTTCCAAGTGAGTCTTATGAAAAGACTTTAAGAACAGAATTTAAGAACAACTGATTCTTAAATGCTTTCATACCCTGGGTATTGTAAATAGTGCTGCAGTGAAATGGGGGTGCATAGAACTTTCCAAATTATTGTTTTCATTTTCTTCACATAGCTGCCCCATATGGCAGTTCCATTTTAATTTTTTTGAGGAAGCTCCATACTTTTTTCCATAGTGTCTGCACCAATTTGCAATCCCACCAATAGTGCACAGGAGTGCCCTTTCCTTGTTTTGAGTCATTTTAGTAATATTATGGAAAATTACAGATTAACTTGACTTTAGTGTTCTTTTTGATCCACTTGGAACTGTTCTTGTACCTTATAATTTAACTCTACAGGTCCAGAGCCTTTGCTCTGGAAATGGTGTAGTATTTGTCCCTGTTATTTGTCATTTGTTTGCAATTGCAAATGAACTTGACTTCAATGAAGTACAGTTATAGTTGTTGGAGTTTCTGTTGGTGATTCTGTCATGTGTTTGTGAGTGTTGGGAATAGAGATAAGAAGCTAGCTCACCAGAAGTTCTGATTCTGATTCTGGTTCTACTTAAAGGCAACCATGGGAATTAAAAAGCTGTTTATTCATATACCTTCCTCTTTCTTAAGCCCTTTATTAAAATCATCCAAATTAGTTACTATTATTCTTATTATTGGTGAATACTTATTTAGATTTACTAATATTTTAATAATTTCTTTCTTCACCATTGCATACCATTTCTTCCTTCTGGATTTAATTCTGTTCTTACCAAATAGTTCTGTTGAGGAATATAATGATGAGGAATACAATTTTAAATAAAATAATGCAATTCAGTTAATGTTCAGTTAGAGTTTTAGACATAAGGAGATTTAACAATTTGAGGTAAAAGTGATTTGTGTTGGAAAAGGATAACTAGGAAAGAACAAAAATGAAAAAAGAACTAATGTAAATTCAGACTGTATACTCATACTTGATTCCTTCCTGGAATTTTTATTTCTTTGCTATTTATCTTATTTTACTTTGGTTTTTAGAATCCCTCTCTAGACCTGGGTCAACCATTGTATTCCTCTGAAAAGGAGAAATTGCATGTTTGAGCTCCATTAAAGGGGCTCTCTCTGCCATGTTTCTCATCCACAAAGGCAATAGGATTCCAGTCAGCAGACCCCTGAACCTACAGATGGGTTGAAACTCCCATGAGCTCTTGCTTCTGCTTAGTACTCTAGGTTTGATTTATTGCCATACTTCTGGAAACCAGGAGCTACACCTTTCTTTTTAAGGTCCTCCATGTGTTTGTTTTAATATGATTACATTTAATATAAAATTCTTATATATCATAGCATTAGAAAGGTTCATCTGTGTCAGTTCAGTCTTTTCACATAACCAGACTAGTTATGTGAAAACTAGTTGCTATGTAAGTAAGATGAGTTTGATGGATGACTTTTCATTCCAAGGGTTTTTAAAGGTTCTTTTTGCTTTTCTTCTGGTGACAAAACTTATGTTTTCCTCTTGGGTAAAAACCACTGTGAGCTTTCAAAATTACGTAGCTTTAGTGGTAATTTTTTCACAAAGATTAAACTGATGCATGCAACTTTCAAATGGCTTTACAAAAACCTGTGAACTTGAGTTTTTGGTTATCATAAAGCTGGTAGATCTCAGCTATTTTAAAGGCAACCTTAGAGAAGAACCTCTTAACAAAAGATGCAGTTTGTAAAAAATGACAGCAGGAATTTCTCAGCCTCCAGTGGCCAAGTTCACTTAAATCAAGTCAACAACCACGTCAGTCGTAGAATCCATGGTCTAAGTTTACTTACACAAATCACAGAGATATAAATGTTTTTTTAAAGCCACTCTTTGTCATTTTATGCAGTGATCCTCCAATCATTCTACAGAAATATTTCTACCATTACTTTAAAATGTAGTGACTTCTGTTTTCTACTTCATAGCTCTGTTTAAGTTAATTATTTAGTTTTCTGTTTCTCCTCATTTTTAAAAAGCTGATTATACTTGTACATAAATATGTTACAGCTCTTTTGTAGTTTCATGTATTTCTTTGTAGGTACACAACCTGCTTGAAATATATAAGTATATTTAAGAATGCTTTATGATTGCCTCAGCAATGCAATATTGAGTGTGATATAAGGTATGAAGTTGGCTGTCTTGTTTTGGGGGGTATTTTTAGTTTAGAAGAATGTAAACATTCCTAGGTGTTCAAGATCCCTTGAAAGCATTAAATCTATTCAAGTGAGTAGGTAGGGGCAAGGATAAAATCTAAAAAACTTGTTATGAAAGCACTAGTCTTAAAATCTTTGTAAACTAAGTTCACAGATCCAAAGTAACACCAATAGTATTTATCAAATACTCTCTATACTAGGCATTGATTTAACTCTCCTTGAATGAGTTAACATAATTACTGTTAAAAAAAAAAACAATTACAAATTATGCCCATATAACAGATAAGCCAACGAATGAGGCAGAAGGAGGGTAAATAAGGTGTCCAAGTTCACATGACCAATAAGTGGCTAAATTAGAATATGAGCATAGCCAGCTCCTAGGCTTCACAGATTAAGAATACTCATAAAACAAGAATAGTTAAATAGAGGTGAGAGTTCTATGACTCCTAATTCCTGATTTAGTGCTTCTTACAGAGTATCTTGTAGATACCAAACATAGGTTATTAATGTCCATAAGTTTCATTTTGCTAAATTAAAAGATGAAATAATGTGCACTCACAGACTTGGGATTTGGAAGGTACTCTTAGCAACTTAACATTCAACATATTTGGCATAGCAGTTAAAAGTGGGAATGATGAGGATTAAATTGTAATTCATTTCTTAAACTTTTAAATTGTGTATTAATTGCTGGAAAGGCAAAGAAATTAAGGTAAGTGACCATATTTTTCAATTCTCCTTTCTTTCTGCATTTTAGTGTGACTGCTGAGTCACCCAGATGATTTTGTTTTGTGTGTTGCATGGCCAGCTTTCACCGATTGTAAACATATGTCAGATTCTGAAAGCAGTGCTTTATGAATTTCCAATAGAAACTAACATAGAACCATTCAGTGATGAGTATGCCATAGTTGGGATGAGAAGTTGATGATTCTTTGCATTTTACCCAGGTGCAACATTACATCTGAGCATGTTGTAAGCTTTCCTTCCTGATGTATCAGCATTCCCAGAAACTATATTTTTGATAAACTTCTGTGATCCATCAATACAATATTTCAATCAAATTAACATTTTGTTCTTGGTAAACCTGTCTGATAAATAAATGTATGGATTACTTCTTAATGTTCATTTTTATTTGCCATATTTAATGTAAGAATAGTTGAAATTCAGTGAGATTAAAAAGGCAGTGTCTAAGGTAGTAAATTCACAGTAATCTGCTTCCACAGTTGCAGGACGATCACATACCAGCCTGCACACCAGTAAGAAATGTCTTAGCTAATTGGGATTCTTGTACAATTGGTCAGGTTTTGGGCATTCTTTCTCTTGAATAAAAGGGTATTTTGCTTTATTTATGACCCTGAAAATGTACCTTTCGATTCTCAATTGTAAACTGGTTACCACAAATGCTATGTTCCTAAGTTCCTTAGCCATTATGGTAACGTGGATGTACCAAGAAAACTCATCATTGCCAAAATGGTACCACAGCTCTAGAATCTACTTAAGTGAGCACTCCAAATCATTTTATTTACTTTCAGGAAACAGTAACTTAGAACTGAATGATGGCCTTGAATCGCTTTGTTACAGATACATTTTAGTTCAATTTTGGTACTTAAATTATATTAAAAATTTCATCAACTTAACTATTAATTGTGCAAGATATTATGATAGGGACACAAAGCATTTAATATTAAGATTTAATATTAACTAAAATGAGTATGATTTTGGTGGTTGATATAATAATAGCATAAATGTAGCTACATAATAATTGTTTCGGGGGTTTTTTTGGACTAAGTTTTTGAATTAAGACATTTCCAATTTAATCTTGAGTTACTTCCTCATAATCAGCACTTTTATTTTTAGAAATGGAACATCTTCCAGACTATCTTATTTTTTAAATTACAAAGCATTTTGTAGAGGAGCTGGCTTGAAGACAAATAGGTAGCAGTCTCCAGGTTTGAAAGTACATTTGATTTCTTCTAGCAATCTAGCAATGCCATTTTCACCATATTTGATAATTCTTTTAGATAGGATGATATATCAGGACAGCAGAATAAGCTGACAATCTTTTCATTTTCTGTAATTTATAAGTAAATGGTAAAATATGTTTTCCTTTGCATTTAGAATGAATTTGCATTACATTCATTGGCTATAAAGTCTGGTAAATTACTATAAAAATTTACTCTCTATTCCATCCTTGTTTACTTTAAAAAATATTTTCAATTATAGTTTACATCTAACACCATTCTGTATTAGTTTCAGATGTACAGCAAAGTGGCCAGAAATCATGTACATAGAGTGGTCCTCCCACCCCCAATTAAACTGGTATTCTTGAGACATCCTAGATGCTATCTATAGTTCCCAAAAGAAAGAGTTTCACATCCCTTGTCCCTATAAAAACCATCAATATGGGAGTCTGTTATTAACAACCATGCATAGAAGTGGAAATTCATAAGGCTTGTTCTTAGATTGACCATACAATTTATCATCTAAACCCAGATACCTTTGAGAGTGAAACAAGGCATTGTTGGTAATTACACTGGGACAATAAGCATAAAGTAAGACTGCCCTGGATGTGTAGTTAATTCTTCTGTAAGTTCAGTAAAACAAAGCTCTTCATCCTGCTGTGTACTTTGTTCAGTACTTTGAATCACTGAGTTACTTAAGGCAAATGCTAAATTCCAGATCAGCATTATGTTATTGTTTTGACCAAAAAAGTTTCAAGTTATGATTGAACAGGCCCCTTAGGGTTGAGCCTAAAGCACTGTCCCAACTGGTGTAAGTTACAAGTCTTGCCAGAATTCTTCTTCAACTTGCTCATAAAGGATAGGGAGTGCTTTTAAACTGGAGAATAGAATCACCTGAGGGTTTTGTTAACATGCAGATTCTGCTACAGTGAGTCTGGAGTGGAGGTTGAGTTTTAGATTTCCAAGAAGCTCCCAGGTGTCAGAGCTGCTGTCCCTAGCAGCCACTTTCAGTAGCAAAGTTAAAAAGTATTTTAGGCAATTTAAATATCTTGATTACTTGTTATTTCACCAATGATTGCTTATTTCATCACTCAAAGTAACAATGGATGTCACTAGCTCTTACCAATAAAAACCCTTTTTAGATATCCAGTAACCTAATTAGCAAAACATTGGCTATTGATTGCAGATATTTTAGGAGGGCTTTGTAGCCACCTCTCAAGTTTGGCCCATTCTGATGGTAATCTGCATTCTTGCCATATTAAGGCTGGGTATTCTTGATTAGCATGCCAGCTGACTACTTCGCAGGTGTGCTTTGCTTTCTTGGGGGACACATGGTTGTTGGCTTACCTTAAGTAAAATATACACATAGTATCACATTGCTAATGCTGAGGGGTTTCAAAGTGTATTTTAGGCATGCTGACTCTTACTCTTTTGCCTTTCTTCTTTCATAGTCAATCTATCCTATCTATCCTATCTGTATAATTTTCATAGTTGTGTAATCATCTGCTAACATGGGGGAGAACAGATACTAACAGGTTGACCTGAATGTAACATGATACTGACTCATAAAACAAAGGTAGATGTGGTCTCACAAGAAAGTCTCCTAAATTAGTAGTAAGAGTCTCAGTGGCCATCTGAATTCTTTCTGCTGGTAAGGGTAAATGCTTTTATGCCTTTTCAAGATGCACCCACTTTTTTGAAGGCATATAGAGCCTGGCTTGTATGTGACCATAGACTTTTGGGTCTAGTAACCCCCAATACTTACTAATATAACCAGCATGGTTATTTTCTCAAAGAAAGATTTTGAAGAAGAGTCAGAAGACCTTATGGAATAGGCTCTGTTTCTGACACATTTGAATTCTTAGTTTAGTCATTTAATATTTTTGTCATTATGCTTTTATTTGTAATATAGCAAAGCATATCATTGCATTGTCAAGATGATCAAAGGAGTTGATGCATGTAATGCCTGTTGAAAAAATAAGATGCCTGACAATTACAAATTCACATTTAAAAAATGTATTCAATTAATAATTATTAATTTTTATATATTAAATTCAAATTATTAATACTAATAATACTGAACTCTTTATATATCATTCCAGGTCACTTTTTATGACTATCAACACATCAAGATATTGAGGGAAAACAAAACTATCTTATCTTACCTCCCAATGTTTTAAGAATTAGTCCTACAGTATATAGTGGTTGGGAATAGAAACAAATGTATACATGTAAATGATAAGGATGTATATAAATTTGACTTGTTCAGTTCTTGAAACTGTGAATGAAGAGAATTCTGGAAATGAGGCTCAGATATTCCCATTTCTAACATTAGAAAATATAACCATGATATTACGTTTTTTTGTGTGTGTGTGTGTGTTCTAAAGTGGGAATCACTCTCTTCTTTCTTTTCCAAGGTTGACCCTCTTGCCTGGACAAAGGGTACTTATGCCATATAAATGACCATTTGTTTTAGATTGAAGTGTATGGACATTTTCTTTTCCTTTCTCTTTACAACTAGGATCACAGACATTATGGAAAGTCTCTTTGAAGTTTTATGCTAAGTACTTTCTGCTAAAGCTCTCATTTTCCTCTCTTTGCCCACTGTCTTTCCATTATGATAAATCACTGAAATCTCCGAGGCTTATCTTACAACAAAACTATCATTACTTTCTCTTCTCTTTTTATTTTTCTTTTCCTTCTGTGAAGTTTTGATGACTTAGAGTACACATGCTCCTTCTAAGAGTTATGTTCTATATGTACATACAGTTTTTCATCTCTTATCATGGATTTCCCCATAATCTCACTGTGTTATTTTGTCTCTGTATATTTTAGTTACAGTGCTAAGCTGAATCTTGAACCATGTATGCTGTTCACTATACTAGATTCAACTTACATGATTTTCCACAGCCATATTACCTAGTGGTAATATTGCTCTGTATAAAATCTAAGTGAGTTTCATTTATACTTTTTAACGCTCCTTGTCTTCAGAGGTACATGTATTTTATTCTACTGTTGTCATAACATTTTGCATCACTTTTTGTTTCTTACGTATGCTTTCAGCAATAAACAATTAATGGATGTGTAGTGTGCATGTTTCAAATAGGTCTTTACTATAAAATTCTAACAAATAGGAAGTCAGAACTTAGAATTTAAAAAATAGATTAAGAAAAAGTTTATTTGTTGGTTATATAGGTTATTTATATAGACCAAAAATATCTTCATTTAGAGTACAACTATGTTAGTGACTATATCTACCAAAGTTCATCCCAGTAAATCATTCTCATCGCACAACACACTAATATGTTTTAAAAGACATAAAATGCCACTCTGGAAGAAAAATTATAATTTCACAGAACTATTTTAAAAAGGAGTCAACCATGTTCCTTCCTTGGCATGCTAAAATTTTATGTGAAGCAAGTCCTGTGGTACTGTGGAGCCCATTAATAAGGAGGAACATGAGAGAAGGTAACTTGAATAAGACAAAAATTTGAAGCCAGAAAAAATCTGAGAGGAATAAGAGAGATATGTTTTTGTTTGTTTGTTTTTTAATTTTTAAAATTAACTTACGGTTGTGTTACATTTGTCCCATTTTCCCCCAATTGCTCTCCATTGCCCCATTAACCCCATCCTATCTCCCACAGTCAATCCTCACCTTCTTGCCTGTGTCCATGATTCATTTATATTAACTTGTTGAATAAACTCTTCTCTTTCTTTCCCCCTTTTTCCCCCTCCCTGATCCCCTCTGGTTACTGTTTATAGTAGGAAGGCCAGAGAGAAGAAAAGAAAGGACAGAGGAAGGAAGACAGAGAGGGAGGGATGGAAGTAGAAGAGAGAGAAAAGAAAGTGTAGAAACACAAAATGAAATGTGACTGTAGATAACTCATTTCACATTTAGAAGTCTTCACAATGATAGTATATCTTACTAAAAATAAATTTCCCATTTAACCATCTATTTCATTTTGGTCTTCAAATGTCAACCAGTAAAACTGACTTTTTCAAAATCCCCAATAAATTCACACATTTTCCTATTATTTCTCACTTCCCTTTCTCTCCAGGCTAAAGTCACAAAGATCAGCATTGATGTTTCATCAAGTTGGTATGAATCCTGATGCATCTATTGCCAAATAGCACCAAACACTTATAAGTTTTGTTCTGTTACTTACTATGGTGTTTTCCTTAATTATTTTTTATAAGTATTAAAGAAAATAATAGTATTTATAAATTAAGATTAGAATGTCTGAAAATAAATATTTAAGCTTTGGTGTTAATGGGGAATTTTGAATGATAAGTGAATTTAGGGGACAGATCCTGCCTTGTTTGGATAAGATTTTCTAGAAACAAATTATATTAAACTTTCCAAGGTTACAAGGTCAACAAAAGTTACTAAATCAAGGCCAATTTACAGTTTAATTTATCCACTTTCCTATTCCCCACCATCACTACTAACAACATTGTACCTCATAGAAATTAAAAATTATTTGGGGCAGAATTAATACTTAAAAAAAAAAGAGGTTTAACTTCAACTGGACTTGATCTTGTCCCCAAGCAAGCATAGTCTTTCCCTGAATCCTGGTGGAAAAATTAGTAGGCCAGCAGGTTTTAACCAGTTTGGTCATATATAACCAGTTTCCTGTCTCTCTCACCAGTGTCTTCTTAGTGTTTTCAACTGAATTCTATATGGTGGATAAAGAAAGGCAGTCACAAAGTTCTAACTTCTGTTGCCTTTGTTCTACTGTCTCATTACCTCTTTGTATTGTTCACTATCTATAGACTTGCTTTGTCTTTGTACTTTTTAAAATGATTAGCCTAGATTTTTTAATTGTATGTTTTTTCATTACCATTCATCCCACTTGTCCTTCCTCCCCACCTGAAATCACTATCAGGCACTGGGTTCTGACTTGATTTTCAAAATCTCAACTAATTCTCACATGGGCGGTGTTTGAAGCTAGCTGAATTGAGATTTAATACCAGGTTTAACAAAATCAAAGCCCATGATCTTGACAAATGAGCATGCTGCTTTCCCATTTGTTTGTTTGTTTGTTTTTTAAATTTTATTGTTGTTATGTTACATCCATCCCCTTTTTGCTCCCCTCTGTCCCCCTCCCCACCCACCCATTCCCCACAAAGTCAATACCACCTGTTGTCCATGTCCATGGTTGCTTTATACTAGGTTCTTGTCTAAACTGCTCCCCTTCCTTGCCTCTTCCTCCCCGCTCTCCCAAGCCCTCTTCCCCCTGACCACTGAAGGCCTATTCACTGTATATATTTGGTTCTGTTTTGCTTGTTGTTAGTTTTGTTCATTATTGTCCCGTAATGGGTGAGATCATATGGTATTTGTCCTTCACTGACTGGCTTATTTCACTAAGCATAACCATTTGGTTTTTGTAGCGAAAATGATCAGGGTTTACTATTTTTAAGCAATGGAAGTAAATTCATTTGATTTTAACCAACCAAAAGCCATTAATCCAGATCCTGGGAAATGAGATCATTTCTGCTTTTGTAGCTAGATCTCACTGATTTTACTTTCGAAGTACTTCAGTAAAGATTGCCTTTTCTACCAAACTATGACAGGAGTTTGGTTTTTAGGCCCATACTTAACAGAAAATAGAATTACAATTGGATTAACATCATATTAAACAATATTGACAAACATCACTATAAATTGGGCCAACATTATTATTTCATTTTAAGTAAAATTTTATAATGCCCTCTGTATAAATTACTAAATAATAAGTCTTAAATGTTAGGGCAAATACATTTGCCTATATGCTCACATTTTTAGCAGTGTATCTCATTATCATACATTTACATTAGCCCTTTCCCCAACCATAGCTCTAAAGATCAAGAAGAATATAGTAAAAAGGTACATGTGCATATAAATCACTTTTTATAAAAGTATGATTGATATGTAAACAATAAAATAATTAGTGCAGTTATTTGTTACTTATTAGCCAAATAAAAATGATGTCCAATGTGGTTTCAGATACCTCATTATATTAGATTAACCACAATCTTTGGTTATAACATTCTATCACTTTTTGTCCATGAATAGCCATATTAAAAGAACACAATCAACAGAGAAGTCACACCAATGAACTTACTACCCACCCAAAGGAGCAGGTTAACAGTGTCTTACACTTCTGTGTTGCTCCTCTATTTTACCTCTCCTGGCCCTCCTAGCAGAATTAACAATTATCTTCAAATCTGTGTTTATTCTATCTTTGTTTGTTTTTATACTTTAACTTAAATATGTATACCTAAAGAATATATTATTTAATTTTATTTGATTTAACTTATAAAAGGGATATTATAAATACATGTCATTTGATATCAACCAAAGCTGAACTATTATATGCTCATAATTAATTCATATATTTTAAATTCTAAAAACATTATATTACATTCTAGGTATTTTGTTAGACTTTATAAATATAAACCAAGATTTGATGATATTCCATTCTGGGGAGATTTCCAGTTTTTGATGAAAATAGACAAGTAAACATATAGTTACACTATGATTCAATAAAGTAAGGACATCTAATTCTTTATATGTACCAGCAGGAGGATTGAGTTGAGCCTTGAAGAAGGAGCAGTATTTACTTAAAGCAAAGAGGAATGGCATTCCAAGCTTTTTCTATGTTTGCATGATTCATGTAAATGCATGGCATAAATTGGGCCTAGAAAGGAAGGCAAGGGCCACTTTGTGAAAGGCTGTGCAGGCGATATAAAGAGCTTGGGCAGTTCTCTGTAGGCTGTAGGGAGTCTGGGAAGGTTTAAAGCAGAAGGATAAAATAATTAGTTTCATTCTTAGGGAAAACACCCTAGCAACAGTGTGGATGAAGGATTATGAAGGAAAAAGTCAAACATGGTTTCCAGATTATGGGAAGGATTCAGGCACAGTATCTGGAGGAGTTGATGTAAGACAGAAGCATGTTGATGGGAGGAACTGATAGACTTAAAAGGAATTTTGAAGGAAACATCAAAAAGAATTGTTAACCAAGGTGAATGAGTGAATGGAAATTATACTGAAAGGTGAGAAATTTAAGAAAATGTCCAGCTGCTTGCATTAAATTGCTGAACTGCTGGTGGAACCATTAACAGGGTCTAGAAAATTTTTGTCAACAGAAAGTTTTGTGAGGTTTAGGGTAGGAGGGTGGGGAGACAGTTTAATCTAAAGCCTGTTGAGTTTTTTAGACCCAATAAGACAACACATATACATGTAGCTGAGTACCTAAACCCAAGGTACTATGCTAAGAGTTCTGGAAGGATAGAAACCATACAGTTCTAATCTTCAAAAATTGAACTCTTAGGGAAGGAATGATACAAGGACCTAAGTTTCTGTAAGGTAAGACAGTATCCTATGTGGCATTGAACAGGAACACACAGTGCAATGATTTCCCAGACAGAAAGTTCTATTGTTTGAAAGATCAGGATGGGTGCATGAGTGAGATGTTCCTTGAGGTTCACCTTCATAGATCATGAGCCTCTTTACTTCACAGAGATGGTGGTGAAGGAGGGAAGTACAGGAAACTAGAGATAGGTGTAACAGAAAATCAGTATTTATGAAGCATCTAGTCCCTCAACTGGACTACCATTTAAGGTGAAAAAAAAAAAAAAAAAAAGACTAGCGAATGGTGAAACTTAAATTAAAAATTCAGATTCTGAAGAGCTTTGAATGCTATGTATTGTAGTTTATTAGTTGATAGCTGGTTTGGGGTTTGGAGCTCCAAGCTTAAGGGTGATTTTAAGGGTCAACTGACTATCAGAGTTTCAGTGAGGAGGGCAGAAATCACTATTATGATACTGTTTTAGGAAGCCTAGTGCAATAATTCATAAAGAGAAAATGAAAGCCGTAAGAGGCAATAGAAAAGGGGGAGAGGATGAATATAATTTCCTATTGTTTTTTCCCCTCTTACATATATTTTATTTATTTTGCTATTACAGTTGTCCCAATTTTTCCCCCTTTGCCTCCCTCTACCCAGTACCGCATTTCCTCTGGCAATGCCCTCCTTAGTTCATGTCCATGTGTTATGCATATAAGTTCTTTGGCTTCTCCATTTCCTTGATTCTTCTTAACATCCCCCTGTCTATTCTGTAACCACCAGTGTATACTTTTTATTTTTTCCCCTTTCACATCCGGACAATTCACCACTTTTTAAAAATTTTATTGTTGTTGTATTACATCCATCCCCTTTTTGCTCCCCTCTGTCCCCCTCCCCACCCACCCATTCCCCCCAAAGTCAATCCCACCTGTGGTCCATGTCCATGGTTCCTTTATACTAGGTTCTTGCAATTCACCATTTAATTACTGCCTTCTGTCAGCTTCTCAAATCATATTAATACACAGTTTTCATTATTTCAAAATATGTATGTTAATTCATTTCTTTAAAGAATTACTCTTTAATATGAATTGCAATGTTACTAATCACATGCAAAAATACATTTATACACATACATATTTTTACACATATTTAAAGTGCATACTGGATTTTGAAGAGTTAATACAAAAAAATTAAAATATTGTTTTTAAAGTAAGTATGAAGGGGAAGAAGGAAGTCACAGATGGTACTAAGCACTTGTGGGAAATTCTGGTGACAACTGTGCAATGCTAGGATGACCCCAGGTCCCCATATGTAGGAATAAATTTATGGCTCTCAGTGATTGAGAGGAGATAATTTCTATGAGAAAAACAGTTACCAAAAATAGCAAAGCCAGAAAAAATAAAGACAGAAAAAAATAATCATAAGTCATTCATTACCTTTGAATGAATGGATTTATTAAAATTGTGGGCATAGTGGGAAGCCTAAAAAGGGCATGGGATTTTCTCCTTATTTGTAACATGATTTAATTAGGATGAAGATTTCAAGTCTCTTTTCAACTGGAATATCTGGAAGTTTAAGACTGCTACATCTTTAAAACTTCTCATGAAACTGTAGAGTACATAACCAGAGTGTTGTATCTAAGGATAGCTTGGTTACATTTGTAAGCGAAGGGCAGTGGTCAGCAGAAGTAGAGATTGTGAAGAAGCAAAAGCAAAGTGACCATGATTAGGCTCCTTGAAAAGGAGGAATGAGTGTGAGCTAAAGCAGAAAGGAGGACAGTTGCCATGGCAAGTTGACCTAAGTCAACAGTGGCAGAGAGGAAGGAGAAGGTGGATAATGATAGAGGAAAGGGTATAGAAGGGATTTGAGGTAGTGTGTTTGGTTGGGCTCAGACAGTGCAGCTTTCTTTTCTGGGAATGAAGGTTTATGGGGTGGGACCTTGAGGGACTGAGTAACATCTGCCCTTATTGCTATCAGGAATGTGAGGGGCAGGAGACACGTTGAAATTTGCCAGACAGCAGCGAAGGTGTGGTTTGCTTTGTGACTACATTCTTCTTTGCCTGCACGAACTCTCTGTGTATTATTTATGTAGGCAGGCAGTGATAATTCAGGGTATATTTAAAAATACTCTTTTTCCTGGTGTGTGTTGAGGTAGATAGACCTATCTTTTTATTAGCTCTCTTTTGTTGAGATTCAGTGAGGCTAATGGAGCACAGTGGCATGCAGGCTTGTTATGGGCAAGGGGCATTCCATATCACCTGGAAAGGAGATGATGTTTCTTTGACTTATTGCATCTCATTTAGAGGAATGGCTATAGAAAACTTTGCAGGATTTTCCTCACCATTATTAGCTTAGCTGAAATTACCACAGTCAACAGTGTCTTGGCTTTGACGAAAGGAGGACAAAGAGGCACACAGGTGGGGAAGCCCTGAACCAATCCTCTTGTCGGATATTTGTCCAGGTTTAGAGAATCTTGTGCATTTAGAGATGCAATGTCTTAAAATATTGGCCACACATAAAGATTGTGGTTCTTTCTCAGAGAAGGAGATTGTATGGGTAACTTTCTGTATTTTCTAATATTAGAAATTCATGCACAGGTAACACATAACAGTGGCAATACTATTTTCAATGTGATTAAACAGAGTTTTCAAGAAAACTCTTGCAAAACATTTTCTGTTGGTAGTCTCCTATAAACCTGTTTTCCTTGAAGCCACAGCTGGGAAACTGGAAGAGGGTTAAGGGCACCTCCTTACTGGATCCCAGTACTTGTACTTCAAAACGATGCCGAGTCCTTGTTCCTTGAAGACCATACCAAGGCTTGTGCAGCACTGAAAACCAAACCGAACCATATTTCCTGGCCAAAATAGAAATCTTAAAATGTAGACAATGTCCAGGCCGGACCCACTGCACCTGCTTTTCCAAGCTGCCAAATGTTTACTCTCTTCTCATTTTGTCCTGTGTTGTGTTTTCACTCATAACACATATTTTGGACCAAAAATAATTTAGTGGCTTAGTGGGAATAGAGTCATAAATGAGGAGAAAATGGAGAAACTGCTGGCTGGCGGAGCAGCCCACGATTAATAAATTGTGCAACATGTGACTTGGCAGCTCTTTGATTCACCAGCAGGGTCCCCTCCCTTGTAAATTCTAGTTGGCTTTCCCATACATTATTATGTGGATTCCTTATAACCACTTCCCTTTCTGATTTTCCAGAGACAGGGTATAAAGTTTCCCTAAACGCCAATAAAATGTGAAATCTTATCCCCTCCTTAGGCTGGCTTTGTGTAGTCATCTTCTAAAATAAGAACAGCAAACGTCTTAGACATTGCTATTTTTTATTTTTATGTTCATTCAATAGTTAGAATTCTTCATAATATCACAGTTTTCATTTCAACACAGCCTGTTAAATTTTTTGGCATGAATATTGAAAGAAATAGTATTATGTTTTCCTTAAAAAATAAAATTAATTTTGCATGCCACTGTGAAGATCAATGTACTTTGTTGAATTATACAGAGTAGACACTAATATCTCTACTTAATCAAAATCTATAGATGAATGAATTTGAATAAAGTACATTAGCTTCAAATCCTTCAACACATAATATTGGTTTGCTGGCATATTCCTGGAACAACATAAAAATGCTGGGGTTCAAATGTTGATTTTGTTTACGTAATCAGAGAATATTTGTTTTTTATGGAGGCAATAAATTCAAACATTGTTATGAACCATGACACATTAAAAACAAAGATTCTTTACTATGCCATACTGAAGCATTTGTTGACAAGCTTTTAAGAGGTGTTCTTTTTGAGCAATGGAGGAGTAGAGGGGTATAAATAGCTTTCATCATGTACAGTGTCTTCTGAGAATAATTTCTTTTCTTTCTTTCTTCTTCTTCTTTTTTTAAGTGGAACTTTGGCAAGGAAAAGCCTAAGACATGTACACAGCATTACATCATTTGTATTAAATCATTTTGTGTTGTGAGGGCCTTCTAGATTCAGAGAGTAGAAATTAGTTAGAATGGAAAGATAAATTGTTCAATATGTTGTAAAGCTTCAGAATCCATATTTCTCAGTATCAGAAAAAGTTCATGGCATATTTATATCAGACCTGCAATATATAAGCCTTCAGAGTTAAAAGATCACCTTGGAAGGGGACTGGAGAAACTGGATTTACAAAGGAAGGGGCTGAGTTTGGGACGAAGGGAATGTAGCTTCACCTAACTTTGCTATAGTTCTCTACCAAGGAACACAGGTGAAATTTTGAAATCTGATGTGCTCTTCCCTTTGTTTTTCTAAATACATGACTTTTATGTTTATTACACTTGGCTGTTTCCCTGTCTCTTGAAATTGGGCTTAGAGTGGAGGATGCTGTGTAGACTTGCCACATTTCTAAAGAGAAAGAGAAAGAGAGACTTAGACAATAGTTGGCTATGACTTTGCAACAAGATAATAGGCTTAAAAGCCAGGTTTGAGGGGAAGAGAAAGGATTGTTCAAATTTCTTCAGCTCATATTGTGATACCAAAGATCCAGCCTGGAGGTCCCATACCTTGGGTTGGGCCTTTATCTTGTGGTAGATAGGATGTCTTGTCTACTTGCCCCAGTCGGACACTTTTATGGCAAAAAAAAAAAAAAAAAAACAGATATGATATACAGAAATAAAAGAAAATCTTCTCTTTATGGTCTCTGGAAATGTGGGAAGGACAGGACATAGAGGGAGATAAGAAGTGAAAAGTGCTCAGATCTATGTCTTAATTCATCCAATTGCCCACAGAAGAGGGGGTGTGAGGTGGGACACATACAACATGGGACAATTGCCCAATTTCCCATTGGAAGAGACCACAAGGTCAGAGACACACTGTTGTGGTCCAGCCTTATTCTAAGAGAGCAATGCAACAAAGCTACATGAGCTTCCCACGGCTACCCGTGGGTGTATTGTGGAGCTGAAATTCAATGGGCCTGCTGGGTGGGGTAAGGTAAATTATGACCAGGGCCAAAGCAGACCTTCAGAGGCCTGACTATGAAACCTGTTGCAACTAAGGGGACAGAAAGCCGCCAAAGGTCAGGTGGCCTATGTTCCTGGGGGAATGCCCTTGGCCCAAAGAAGGGACAATAAACTAGTCACCAGTGGATTTGAAAAATGGAAGTAAACAAGGTTTCCTGAAATGAGGTGGACTGGGGAACATTATGCTAGAAACAAGTGGATGCAGCCAGTGTGCCTAAAGGAGTCAAATTAGGGAGAGGGTGGCAGGTAGTGGCCCCAGCACCTTATAAGATTGTAATGACTACCTAAAGAGATGATTTGCATGTATGGATCAGGCTGAGTTTTAAACTGGTTAGGCAACAGTTTAATTCTTGCCCTCTCAGATTCCAGCCCCCTCCCAGTAACTGATAGGTGGGAGCTTAGAAGAGAATCAGCTTAATTGTAGGCTGAATAGAGGAGCCCATTTTCGCAGTACATTTGAGGACTACTGACTTACCTCTGTTTTAAGTAATGATCTGGACAGATCACTAAAATCACCAGTTGTCTATTGATCAAGCATCACTATACCTGAGCTTCGCCAATGTGTCATGTGACCTCATATCATATCTTTTACTGGGCAGGAAAATAACACTAAAAATTTACTCCTTTAGCTTTAAAAAATAAAATAAAATCTGTAACTCATCTTGGCAAATACTAAAAGTCACAAGCTGATTCTATGGGTCATGCCATGTTTTATATGAGCAATAGTGGTTTTTAATAATATATTTTAAAATTAGGTTAAGTTTAGTATTGAAAAAATTTTTAATTAGGACAAAGAAAAGGTTAATTCACAAAATAAGATTTAGGGCTACTATTGAGGAGACTCAGGTCTGGCAGGATGGCATCTGGATTCCTGTGTCACTGATTGCTATGGCTGGGTATTGGGTGCCTATTTCACGTGGATAATGTGGTGCCCTTTGCCACTCTTCCTACTCCAGTCTCCACCAGATAGGCTTTACTCATGTGGGTAATGTGATGCCCTTTGCCACTCTTCCTACTCCAGTCTCCACCAGACAGGCTTTACTCACAACCTTTAGCTCCCTGGCACTCTTTAGCATTGGATTTGTGACCACTGCATCCAAAGGATAAATTCATGCTTTAATGTTATCCCCAAGTGCCACAGCATATCCACTGAACCTATATTTTCTGCCTTATCTTTCATTATCTCTTTGTTTTTTCCTTTTCAAACATAGCCATAAATACTTCACTTGTGTTTGCCTGAACCCATTGCTTTCCTTCTGATGTCTGAGGTTCCACTCCCCATACTTTTAGCCTCTTCTTAGCCTAAACAAACCTTCAGATAAAGGAGTTAATCAAACAGACCATGGACGTTTCCTTAAAATGGCATTATACATGAGGCAATGTGTTGGACATCACTGGGTCCGTTCCCATAAACAGATTACATCTTTTGGAGAATATCATGTAAGTACATAAAAATTAAATTGAATATATAGTGAATTAAATATCATATCACTAAGATGATAGAAAAGATATTAAGAAGTGATGTGAGCAGTAGTGTCACAGAAACCTGTATGAGTTGCCCACATCATCTGCATCTCCTTGGGACAGAGAATAGGAATCCTGGCTTTGTAGCCATTCATTTCAAGGGTGTTACTAAAGTCTCAATTAAAATTTATTTTAATTTAAAACAAAATCTAGTAACTAAAGTATTTTACACATCAACTTCAGCATGCATATAAAGTCTGTACAGAAGGTACCCAGCTATGTACTATGAAAAAGAGAGACATTTATTAAGATAGAAGATGCAAAAAACATTGTACCATAGGACAGTGACACCTCAGTCCCCTTCAAAGTAGGCACCTTGAGGTCTCATACAGTTTTCTCAGTTGGTATCAGCTACCCCATCATATTTTCCTGAATCTCATCAATGGTCTAAAATCTCTTCCTTTGCAAAGATGATTTTAGTTTTGGGAAAAGCCAGAAGCTGCAGGGTGCCAAATCTGGATTGTAGGGGGACTGAGTCACCTGAGTGATTTGATGTTTCCCCAGAAAACTCTGTGCGAGATGTGATGTAAGAAAGGGCACATTGTAATGAAGCTGCCAGTCACCAGTTGCCCATAGCTGTGGCCTTCTAAGTTACTTGTATAGTTTCTGCACAGGAATGTTCAAACTTAATGCAAAATTTGGTTCAGATTGGTTGCTCTACTCACTCAGGCATTTTGAATTTGACAGCCACACAGTACACATGCTCACTCCATGGTTTCTAGTGCTCCCACTGACTAGAATAGTGAAGTTGTCATTATTCACACATGCTCATTCCAATCCACTCACCTTGGCTGTCAGGTTACGTAACTATCATGGAAACCATTCTCGTTATATTAACAATGGTTGGATCAGACAGTCCTCATACACACATGAAAAATAGATTATGAATATTTATTGAGTTAATAAGGATTAAAAGTATGTGTATAAATTTCAAGGGTCTTTGAATATCTAGGTCAGTGGTCCATAAAATTTGCATTTCAAAACTTGATAATGTGAAAAAGCATCACAGTTGTTTTCTTATCACTTAATACAAGTTAAAAACATGATCTCTCTGAATTGCAGAATTTTCCTAAAAAAACTAATTACCATGAAAAATATGTTCTAGGGAATATAAGAGATTGTATTTTTTGTCTTTTTCCTGTCACATTATCAGGACTTACTTCTCTGTGGTTAGACCTCATTACGAAATCATGAAGATATTCTCTGGTAAGCAAATCAATTGCTAAGTATGGGTTTGGGGTGAAAGTGGAACAGGCATGGCTTCAATAATGACTTTATAACAGACATGCATCATACCTATTAACCTAAAATACCCTATTATATTGGTCATATTTGCCAATATTTTATTTCACTTTCCACCATTTCCATTTAACAAAATGGTTGTTTACTATTTATTCTTGGGACTACATCATTATTGCCACCTGGAAATTAGTTCTCTCTGCTGGTCATATTCACATCAAGCATTGAAATTATTATTTAATTAAACCCTATATGAAATAAGTTCTAAAGAGTTTTGCTTAAATTAGCTGAATTAATGCTGTTGTCTCTTATTTGCTGGTGTTCATGAATTACTTCAATTGCTGAAAATAAAATAGCATATACCAAAAGATCGTAGTACTTAACAGAGTACGTGGCAATCTGTTTTTTCAACTGACCTTATGGTTAATTAATGTAGGTTAATTAATTAACCTTGTTAGATGATATCCTGCAGAGGTTAATAATGACTGTCCATCTATACTTCTGCCATTAATGAAGTCAAGGGGTAAAAGTATCACTAGGAATAGGAGTGTTTAGGGTCTTTCATACTCACATTTACATACTGCAAAGCAAAAGCTGTTCCTTTTTTGTTGGAATAGACCGTTCCTCTCAGTTGAAAAGAAGTGGGAAAAGAGATGCAGGGAGTTGGATAATGCTCCTTTTCTATCACTTTTCCCAGGATACTCCTGAAAGTGTCATAGTTTCATAGTATCAGGTCATAGTTAAAATCTCAGGTCCCTGCCAACTTGTTGCTTAGCAACTAAATCACTTTCTTCTCCATTTGGTCTACTCACCTTGCAACCTAAAAGGCTGAAAAATTTTATCCCATATGTGCAAGGTAAACATAGGTACATCCACATTCATGGGTTTAGGGTTGTATTAGGAAAGTAGCTATATGTTAATATTCTCCAGGGTATCTTTGATGAAGCAGGCTTCAAGTGGGTTTGAGTAGCACAAACTTATCAACTGCAATGGTTTTTTTTTTTTTTAACCAAAATTATTTATTTAATGAGCCTTTATTTCCAAACCCAACAGTAAATATTTGTTTCTGGGAAAAAGAGAAATAGGGTCTTATGGTTCTTTTTTAAAGAACAACTAAAAGTATAATGCTTGTCATTTTTAAAATTTGGTGATCAGATTAGGGACATAGGTTTTCTTTACAATAGCTAAACTTTCTCACACTAGAAAAATTGTATGATTTCCATTTTATTTGTTTGAAAAAAGTTATTGTTTGAAAAGTTATTGTTTGAAAAACATAAGGAATGAAGATTTAAGAAAAACATTTTACATTCATGTGTGTATATTCATTACCATTTTAATTTTAATTCTTTCTAAACTTCCAAGTTTCTCTAAATATTTACTTGGAAAAAGGAGAATCTCTACTTGGCATATAATTATAAAAAATGTACAATTTGAAAAAAAAAACATTCAAATACACAAACACACCAGTGTATAGTAAAATATGTACTGCTGATAAAAATTTCTTATCCAAATATTTTGTAAACTGGTTTTGCCAGAGTCACCACCACCACCACCACAACAAAAACCAGTGGAATAAGCTTTAATTTGGGGCCACAAGAGTGTGTAAAGCAAGATCACTGATAAGTACAATTAGGCAAAGTTGTGGTTAGCTTAATGAAAAGGCTCAAAAGTGTGCCAGGCCAATGGCAAAAGACCTAAACCTAAAGACAGACAAGCTTTTCTTGATTACAGTGATTACATCATGGTCATTAGAATTTAAAGGAACTAACCCAAACACAGACATCATATCTTCATGTGATAGCTGTAGTCTAGTAAATAGTGGGAAAGGATGTTGTATATGGATTAAGCTTGATGAAATGAAAGCAGACATTCTTTTTGAACCTGTCTGGCAAAGAAAATGAAAACTTCAGAATTAGGCAGTAAAGTTAACTTTTAAAGCCCAGGCTCTTTGATTGGAAGGGGTCTGTGTAGTGTTTTTGGCTATTCTTTGTTTTTTATGGGGAAGCCACAGCTACAATGAGCTATGCATGACTTGTGCTTGCAGGCAATCTGTAGTCAAGTAAGATATTTGAGGTCTATGGATCTTTCTGGAACTTAAGAAAATTCGAATTTCCAAATTTTCGAAGTATAACGAGGTGCTAGCAATGGCTCAGCATTTGCTGTTTCATCAACTGTAATACAATTAAAGCTCAAGTGTAAGTTTTAACTCTGCAAATGTCAAATCTCAGTCTCCAGGGTCCTACCCTGCTCCTCATGTAGACAATTCATGCTGAGAAGACAAATGCTTTGCCCGGGGAAAGGGATGCATTGGGTTACAGTTAGAGCTACTTACATAAAAGCAGGCCCACGGACTTCTGACCTGAAACCCCCACTTCATAGCGCTACCTGTGGGAATACTGCCTCTGACCAGAAGAACAGCTATTTAGGAAGATCATGGGTGTGAGACAAAGCAAAACAAACAAGTCAGGGCGTCTAACTGGGCTTGGTGGAGTTGCATAGTTCTTACCTGTTTTACTGATAGAGGATCTCAACTTGGTTTAAGAAAATGCAACCTTTAAAATTTTTTTTTTTTTGCATTAAGAAAATGAAGACAAAGAAGAAATATTAGAATTAAGTAACAACCACATTATGTAATTTTAAGAAAAAACCCAAGAGACAACCTGTGGTCTGAACTTCAGTAAGACATTCAGTGCAAGTAAAGAGAAAGAACAGACCTGTATTAAAATCAACTTCGCTGCCATCATTATCTAAAAGCATTTATTGAATGTCTGGATCCACTGAGCATCATTGAACCTACTATGTTTAAAGTACTTAAGAAAGGAAACTAAGTCTTAGTGTAAACACAGCTCAAGTAACATGAATTGATATCACTTCCTTAAATTGCACCTTAAAGAAACCATTAGGTTGTTTAAAGACAAACTATCTAGAAACTACTTATATGAGAAGAGTGGATGTTTTATCACTCTGGGAAATAAGTGGTTTCGTTTTCCACTTTTACTGAGGTTTCAAAATGGTCAGAAGGACTCACAAAAGTTTCACAGCAATTCTCAAGACAGAGTTTTATCAACATGAAGAACAAACCATGGGTTAAATGAATCTTCCCAAATATATTTTCTTGACTCACCTTGTCTTGAAATAAAAACTAATCAAACTTGCAAAGTTTTACATTACCTATTGTCCTAGCATCTGCCACAGCCATTGCCAAAGAGTTTTCCTTGTAGCCCAGAAAACACGCATATGTGATTTCTGGGCATTGCCCAGAAACCTTTAAATCTATTCAGATACAAGGGCCTGAAATACTAGCCTGCTCACATAGAAGTCTGGCCAGTGGCCATGTCCGTAAGGAAAGCCTCAGTGAGCAAATGCATGTGTTCACCTTAATTGTTTTGGGTTAGGATCAAGCAGACGCATGGTATGAAATCTTCCTAGGTGAATCTAATGTTCACTACAATATGATTTGGGTTCTTAAAAAATCTAAAATCTATTTCTATTCATTAAAGAGATATTTTTATAGTGAAGTGATTATGCACTTTTCAAGTAGAACAGAAATCAAAATGATTAATACCCATAAGAGATGAGTAACATGTAGGTGGCCTCCTGAATACCTACAGAATCTGGTCATCTTATTTCACCTTTTAATCTTTGCAGAGAGAAAGAAGCTTTAAATTATATTGAGCTGGTCACTTAAAAAGTGGTAAATTGCAGGCAGACCATAAAACTTGGTAGCATTGTATGGAGAAATGTCAAGTTGGGTTTCAGTGTAAGGGATCCCAGTTGGAGTACAGAAAGATGCATTAGCACACTGGAGAGAAACAAATACAAACAAAACCATTAGAGTTTGAGGCAACAGGAGACTTTAACACTGAGGCCTGAGGAATCCAGGGGCTGGAAAGGAAGCCCTGGGTGAGAAAGCCATACCAACAAGCAAGCAAGTAAGTAAATTAGGCAGGTGAAGGATAATCTAGAAACAAAAGGCCATAGTTAGAAATAGCATTTATTCTTTTTATAGGGCCTAGTGAATGAGGTCAGGAAAGTGTATAAATATATCTGAAAGGGAAGATCAAGGTAGTAAAAGTCAACCCCAATTCTAGGTCATTGGTTATTTCAGATTCCCATTGATCTAGTACAGGCAATAAAAACACCAAGATTCATGTTATCAATACTAGAGTATTCCAGAACCCCTGCATATATGTCACATTTAATTCATAATTACAGAGAATTATTCTTTTATTTTGTTAAGATGAAGAAACTAGATAGTGATGGATTAGTGATGGTAATGAACTTGTCCAAGGTACATGCTTGTTAGACTCAGGTATGAACTATCTGCTTGTATAAGTGTTAGGTATTTTAACCCCCTTTATTTCATTGTCTTTATATATTATTTCATTAAAATTTGCATAGTCCAGGATAGAGTCTGATAATAAGTAATAAAGCTGTGATGCTTCTTGGAACATTTGTGAATAGTTCAAGTTGGTTTTGCTCACTTTTAATATTTATATATTTTCATATGCTTATTTTCTTTTCTTAAAATTTTATAAGCCTTGCAACATATAAGTATTGCTAAATGGTAATAATTTTTTAAAAATTTGTAACATTAGTACTTTGTAATAGCCAGTAGAATTAAATATATAAGAACAGTATTTGCCTTGATTATGCAGTAAATATTTTTAACAATTCCTTAAAATGATAACATAAGATTTCTAAGAGTGCATTTTTCTTGGAACATTTAACGGTAGGACTTCAAGTTTAAGCAACATCCAAATATCAGCTTAACTCTGGCTGGTGGCACAGTGGATAAGGTGCCTGCCTGCGAAACCAAAGGTCGCTGGTTCAATTCCCAGCCAGGGCACATAACCAGGTTGCAAGCCAGGTCTCCAGCCAGGTCCGTGGCTGGAGGCAGGTAAAAGGCAACCATGCATTGATGTCTCTCTCTCTTCCCATCTCTCTAAAAATAATAAATAAAATCTTAAAAAAATAAAACAAAAAACAAATACCAGCTTAATCAGTGAGGTATTATTTTAATAAGAGTGCCAATTTAAATATAAACATATATTTTTTAATAATAGAGGTCTGGATAGGAAATTATTGAAATGTTTATGAATTCAAAAGCAAACCTATGAGGATTAGGAATTCACATTTTATTCAATCCTGGGCATCTTAAATTTCATAATATGCTAATATTTGAATTGAGAAAAAAATTCATGAAATTTTTTAAAAGCCACCTCTTTGTGTCTTGAAATAAATGCCTACTACATAAGGTAGCATTAAGTCTTGTCAACAAATCAACCAGTTTGTTAATCCTTTTCTGTTTACTGAATACTATTGTATGCTCTTGCAATCTCAAGAAAGGGAAGTAAGACTCACTTCTTGGCTTCAAGAAAACATAAAAAATAATAACACAAAGGAACTAATATAAAACAGCATTAAGTAAACAAGTTTTTAAAGATAGGACAGCTGTTTATTACCAAGACATGAAGGAAGCAGAAATGAAGGCTTGGAAAAAGGCTTACAAAGGAACTGGCACATTAACTGAATGCTCAGCAACATGTATTATTAAAAAAAAAAGGTGGCAACAGCTTTTCAGGCATAAATAAATGATGGAAGTAAAAATAGGTGATAGCAGAAGTGAAGCAGTCATTTTAGAGAAGAGATTCTGGAAACAGAAAGTAAGCCAAGGTTATGGACAGTCTTTATTTCCCAGCAGTGTTTTAGGCTTGGAACAATTGGCTGAAGGTTTTGTTTGGTTTGGTTTGGTTTGGTTTTTGGTTTTTTTGTTTGTTTGTTTGTTTTTAATATGAGCTATTCTTGTAAAGCTTCTTTCAAACATTAACTGCCAAAAGTTTTGCTGAATGATGAACACAGGGGTGAACTTGAATGACGAGGGCCTGAGGAGGCAATGGCAATAGGAGAAAGTGCTGACACTTTGTGACACCTCAGTATTTTCCATGTTTTTGCAATGATATAATGTTAGAGATTATTTTGCAAAGAAGGAGAGATAGCACTTTTAATTGTTCTACTCAAATACAATGATTTTCATTTTAGAGTATACCCTTCCCATCTTGATTGCCCTATATTTTGACATTATGGTATCCAAAGAAGTGTATATTTTTAAATTTTTATTGTAACAGTACAGTTTTAAAAATTCCCTCTCTTGCTAAAAAATAAAGTGAATAAGGAAAAAAAAAAAAAAAAAAAAAAAAAAAAAAAAAAAAAAAAAAAAAAAAAAAAAAAAAAAAAAAAAAAAAAAAAAAAAAAAAAAAAAAAAAAAAAAAAAAAAAAAAAAAAAAAAAAAAAAAAAAAAAAAAAAAAAAAAAAAAA